>CAVMBE010000031.1:0-298789 GCA_963674455.1 Lecanosticta acicola | reverse complement strand
TGTGTGTGTGTGTGTGTGTGTGTGTGTGTAGGTGTGTGAGTGTGTGTGTATATTTGTGTGTATGGGTGTGTTTGTGTGTATGTGTGTAAGTGTTTGTGTGCGTGAACGAGAGAAGAGAGGGAGAGCAATCTAACAAGCACACCAATGATTAGCCAAGCCGTTCGATGCAGCTTCTAGCCGTCGATCTTGCGCCTTTCACGGCTATGACGGGGTGATAGACTTGTCGGGCGGTGGAGGAGGACGCAGCTGCTATAACGAGCAACCAGCCGATGCATGCGAGATGCTAAAGATGGCACCGAATCCTTCCAACGCCGCCGGGCGGCGAGCGACGAGGACCAACAAGTGCTTGGAAAAGCGGGTGCCCAGCGGTGGGCCATGCTGCGCATCCGGTTCTGAGAGGTTTCAAAAGCGCCACAACACGTGGAAAGCGTGGCAAGCCGCACGAGGCAGACCAAGCAGGTACCAAGCGCAGCTCCGACTTCTGGCCAGAGTAAAAGATATTGCCGACCGCTCTTGTGTCACGAGGCGGCGGGCGATCGCGTCTGTCGCACAGTGAGATGCCGCCGTTGCGATGGCTGGCCGCACGCTGGACAAAGCACTCTCGCCCAAGGCGTGCAAACGCGCATTCTTCCTCGACCAGAAAGAATCTTGCTTGCAGACCGCATCGTCCTTCCCGACCTGTACCGCGCTGTGCGACGGCTTGGGACAGCCAGAGCCGTTGCTGCCCACATAGGTGAGGTTACATCAAGTGGAAAGCTTCCTCTGCCGCTGCGACTTTGGACATCCGACACGTCCATCGCCGAGGCTCTCATCTGGCCGTCGCGGTAAGGCAGTCAGTCACAGCACGCCATGAGCGGTAAGCGGTTCTCGTTGGAGATGGTCCGGACTGAGAGAGCAATTCGCCCCCGGAGTAGTAGCAGCCAGGGCCATCAGACGTTTCTCCAGCGAAAATAGATATATTGTAGTCATGAGCCTGGAAAGGCTGATCGCACTCTCATCTCCGTGCGAGCCTCAGGATGGCCAACGTGATGGTTACGACGGAGATGGCATAACATCCAATGGCATTGGAAAGAACCGTCACCGGTCTTCACAGTGACATGGTCAGCACGCAGACTCAGCGCAGCGAGGAAGAGTGGTCGTCAGGAAGGAAGGAAGGAAGGAAT
Organism: Lecanosticta acicola; assembly: GCA_963674455.1. NCBI lineage: Eukaryota > Fungi > Ascomycota > Dothideomycetes > Mycosphaerellales > Mycosphaerellaceae > Lecanosticta > Lecanosticta acicola. The sequence goes on along the minus strand of CAVMBE010000031.1, from coordinate 297,626 downwards.
CCTGTCTGTCGCGCGTGGCCTCCATGCACGCTGCCACGCGGTGCGTTGGGAGCGGCTGCCTGTTTGCGTCGCGCCGGAGGGGAAGGATTGGCAGCACGGCGCCGACGCAGCGGACGGGTGAGGAGACGAAAGCAAGAGAAGGTGAGCGCGGCGTGCCGGAGGTCGTGGTCATGCATGCGACGGCAGCATGGCCTTCGCGAGGGAATGCCAGCAGGTCAGCTCCAGATGCGTGACAGAGCTGGGCAGTGAGGAATGCCTGTGGTTGCTGCGATGGGAAAGGGAGGGTGGTGAGGTGGGAGACAGTGGGATCCATGGCCTGGTATCGCTTGGGTGGTGTGAAACAGGAGCCTCTGACTGCACAATTGATTGAGGTTGCGATAGTGAAGGATGGCATACCGGTACCGTACAGTGCCCATACTATATCCTATATAGTTCGTGGAAGGCCAACCGATGACAAGCGGCCGGGGGGCTCGAGGAAGCTCGTGGCCGTAGCCCAGTAGTGTGCCTGAGGTGTCTGCGGGTGGGTAGAGTGAAAGAGCGACGCTTCGTCAAGTGAGTCGTCCGCGTCGCTACTGCCTCCCTCCCCTCTCCTTCTCTTCGCTCCATCCGGTGTGCTGTGCTGTGCCGTGCCGTGCCTTCCTCTCGCACCCCGTCCCGTCCCCCCGTCGTGCCTACCCTGTTTGCAGCAGACCACAGAAGCGCTTCCGGAAGTGGTGGGACGGGAGAGCGCATCCGCTTCGTGCAGGCAGGCGCGGTGCGGGCGTGCAGCAGGAGCAGGCAGGTGCAGGAGCGGGTCCAGGAGCAGGTGCAGGTGCAGGTGCAGGAGTGGAGCCCCCTGCCCGGCGTGCTTGCCTGGTGCAGCCACGAGTCTCTAGCGCTCATCCTTGCCGCGAGGGCGCACGGATGGCAAGGTCATGTTAGATCAGACGTTAGATCAGCAGCAGCGGCAGCACACAGCGCGACAGCCAGCAGCCAGCAGCGCCGTTCAGGTTCGGGGTGTGAGGGAGAGTCGTGCTCCTTTAGCTTGGGCCCGCCTCCCTGCAAGCGTGTGCCGGCCCACTCACTCTGTTAAGGTACTTCAAGACTGCCATGACATCCACTTCCGCTTACGCTCACCTTCACGCCCACGCCCACGCCCACGTCCACGTCCACGCTCACGCTCACCCTCACGCTCACCCTCACGCTCACACTCACCTTGCTGCCGCTCCGACCTCGAATCCGAAGCACCCACAGCACCTGTCTGCGCCTGCGCCTGCGCCTGCGTCTGTCTCGGGCGACGCCCACGCCCACGCCCACATTCCATACCACCAGCATTCCACCACCACCACCACCACCTCATGCGTCCCACGCGGCAGCTCGATCTACCACTCGCCGGCACCATCCACCACTACTAGTCCTGACGTAAACACTGCTGCACCGCTGCACTTGGCTGCCATCAGCGCTGCCCATTTCTACCGCCGCACCTCACGTCGACTCAGGTCCACTCCACCTCCACCTCCACCTCCCGCCTCCGTCCCGACTGCCACCACCTACTGCTATCCGCCTCGCTCTCCGCTGTCGCCCTCCGCCATTGCTACTCCTCCCGCACACGTCGACAAGGTGGAGCGCCAACAGAGACCCCCGGCCCCGAGCAATCCCAAGGTCCACTCCCGCCTGGCATCCTTTGGTCGCCAACGCCTCCGCGGGATCGTGCCTTCGCTCAAGCACGACGCACTTCCCCAAGGCGAGACACAGCCACGGGCACCTGTCTCGCCTTCGGACTCCAGCTCCCACAAGCCGTCCGACGCCTCGACGAGGTCTAACACATCGTCTGAGACGGCGCTTTCCGACGACTCAAAGTCGGATATAAAATCCTTGCACGAAGATCCACGGCCCAGCGTTCACCACACCGCTGGCTGGCTCGATCAGGAGAAGGAATTTGACTCGGCCCGCGACCTTGACGAATACGAGAGACTGTTGAGGAGAAGTCCACGCAAGATGCATCAGACATCCTCGAAGCTGCTCCGTCTAACCGACGATGACCGACCCTATGACAAGGTACGTTGCATTGCTCTTCCTGGCACGCGGTCGTCACGCCTGCTCTGTTGCCCATGACACGTCTAAACACACAGGCAATCGCCGCATGATCATCGCCTACGATGTATTGCTATCTTCGAATGCGAAAATACGTTTTCTCCCTACACACGGCACAGACTTTGTCGCCATGAACTCTCACGCACAGAATGGATTCGAAACTGACTGTTTGCAGGACTTCAAAGACTTGTTCGCGACGCTCGTCGTCAGCTTACCGCTCACACCCCATCGCGTCCGGTTCTCACGGGTTGATCATACATTCACGTCTGAGGAAGCAATAACCAATCTGGGCTCTCTAAAGTTTTCGCAATCAAATCGAATGCCGGATCCCAAGGACGTGACGAGAATAGTAACGACGACCACAACTACAACATTCTCGATGGCTAAGGAAATGGCGCGGCAAATCTGCATGCGATACGTTGAGGCGAGGTTCATTGAGTCGGTGGACGGCAAGTCGGATTTCAGCTCTAGGAGCGCAGTCTGGCAGCTCACACCCAAGGGTATGCACATCTTGGCACGCTTCTGCCAAAGAAATGGAATCCACCAGCGACACATTAACGAACTCCTGGACTCTCCCAAGAACATGATGCAGTTGGTCATTCTGGAAAGAGACAACAACACCGACCAGATCAGCCATGATTCAGCCACGATTGAGGTTCTTTTCCGCCGATTCGCAGGCGAAACAGGCCCGAACATGAAGACCAACTCGTCAACGTCTGAATCTGATTCCATGAGCGACTACGTCACCGGGCTCGTTGGTGTCAAGATGCAGCGTGCAGGCAAGAGGGGTGATAAGGACGCTCCATATATCTTCACCGGGATGCATGCGTTCAACTGGCTCATGGACTGCTGCACCACAGTGGACAGACGAGAAGCTTACGAGCTTGCGAACTTGTTCATTTCAAGTGGTCTGATCGAGACGTACGAAGATCGCCACCATGGCGGAAGCCAGAATGGCCAGGTTGCAGGATCGCGTTTCTCCGCATCGAAGTCCGTGTACTACGGAATCACTCACAAAGGCCTACGGGTAGCCGGCTGGGCAATGACAGCGAATGGCTCCGTGAATGGTGAGGCGACGGTCGCATCACGAGCACCGCCAGGCATGATGCGCGACTCAAACACCAACCGCATGACGCTCATCATCCAAGACGCCGCGCTCAGGCTACTCTTCAGGGAATATCTCCGCGAGACTCATTGCGAGGAGAATCTGGCATTCTTCTTGGAGGTGAAAGCCTTCCTCGCCGAATATGGACGGGCCAAGCGCGGTTCACCCATCAAGCCGGATATCATCAGGGAGACCCTCGCATCCGCGTACAGCCTTTACAACGCCTTCCTTGCACCAGGCTCGCCTTGCGAACTCAACATTGATCACAACCTGCGCAATGCCCTCGCTGGGCGCATGACTCGAGCGGTCGGGGAGGACGAGCAAATGATCAAGAGTTTGGACGAAGTTGCCGTGCTGTTCGACCAGGCGCAGAACAGCGTCTTCAAGCTCATGGCTAGTGTAAGTTTCGGAGATTAATCATGTGTAAATGACTCAGTACTGACTTGTCACCAGGACTCCGTGCCAAAGTTCTTCCGCGAGCCGAAATATGCGGCCTCGATTCGAGAGCGCAATCTCGAGTCTCTACTCGCGCAGTCGTCGATCAGCTAGGGACTGCCGTCGAATCAGTCTGCATCTAGTCTTTCCGCGGCCAGCGACAGGACGTTGGGAACCCCACGTGGTCAATGAAGAACAGTGGCGCAGCCATCGCACAAGCTGCGTCGGATCTAGTCCCTGGGCTTTGCCTGCCGGCATCTCGGACTTGGCTCAAGGCCATCTGACACGCACCGTCGCGTGGCAAGTTGCACGTTGCATTTACAAGTCTACCTGACCTAGTCAACATCGGACAGCCGGCCTCCCATTTTCGAAAAGTTTGTTGCCCGAAATGACTGGAATATCTCAGGACCGCCAGCTTTCCCCAATACCCCTCGCATGGGAACAGCTGGTTTCTGTTTTGGATTTTTGAATCAGCGAAAGGCGTCGCGGAGGCTCTTCGGTACCCCTCATGGTTTCTACGGATTTATGCATTTTTAGGGTGTTTCTCGCTTGTTTTTGGATGGAATAAAGTGTGCACTGTGGGCTGCGGGCGGAGTATGCCTACGGATTCCGCCTCTCTTGCCATGGCGAACGAGCTGCTCATTTCTCAGCGATGCTTTAGACGCGGAAAGTAATTCTTTATGGAAGGCGACTAGTTCACCTCGGGCCGGGCGGGTATTGGGTGGACGATGGGAGCGCGTGTGTACTACCACGCACTGCTACGACTGGGACGCTCTGATGGATCGGGCTTGTACAGTAGTCACAGACAGGAAATGTCAGAAAACCTACATGCCTCATCAACAGATCTTCCGAGGAGGTTCTCCATCGACCACCATGCAGAAGCACGGAAGGTTTGTTGATGTCTCAGACATGGCGAAGTAAGCAACGCAGACAGGAACGCATGCCAATGGCTTTTAGACATAAGGCAGATAGGTAGTTCGTTCTGCCCTCCGAATTGAAACTCACATGACCGTTGCCATGGCGATGATTATGCGCGTGATTATGCGCGTAATTACGCGCGCGTCAGCGCATTTATGGACGCCACTCCAATTCGTTCCACCTGCAGCCTACTTCTCAACCTGTTCACTACCTACACGTTCGCATCTCGCATTCTCCCTTGTCTCGAGTAAGACAGATGGGTGGCCCGCCTGGCGTGAGTTCAATCGGCATCTGACGGATCCCACAATGGGAATGAGCTGACGCGCGATGACAACAGTCGCAGGTTGCACCTCTGCCCAGCAATCTGCCCTTCCGCGTGGTGTCCAAGACCATTGGATCCGGCGCATACGCCTCGTAAGCCTGAGCTAATACGAGCACAGCCGTGTCAACATGCTGACCATCCCGACAGGATTCGAAAAGCGATACCGCACAACAAGCCAGGCCCGGTGATCGCGGTGAAATTCATCAACAAGGAACACGCTTTCAGCGCGGGACGACTACGACCGAAGCAGCTGCAGATCGAGCTGGGAATCCACGCCTCGGTATGTCCGCACGACAACATCATCAAGTACCTCTCGCATGGAGAAGATGCGTCGTGGGTCTGGATGGCCCTGGAGCTGGCGGAAGGCGGCGACCTGTTTGACAAGATCGAGGCCGACGAGGGCGTGGGCGAAGACGTGGCACACTTCTACTTCAAGCAGCTTGTGAGCGCGATCGACTGGTGTCATGGCAAGGGCGTTGCACATCGGGATATCAAGCCTGAGAACATGCTACTGAGCGGAGAGGGAAACTTGAAGCTGGCGGACTTTGGCCTCGCGACACAATACGTCTCCCCACGGACAGGCGAGAAGAAGATTTGCGGGATGGTCTGCGGCAGTCCGCCGTACATTGCCCCCGAAATCATCGCGGTGGGACATGAGAATCAGAAGCGCAAGAAAGCTGGCGATGACAAGGTTGGCTACGACCCGCTGATCGCGGACGTGTGGTCTTGCGCCATCGTGCTATTCGTGCTGCTTGTCGGCAACACGCCATGGGATGCACCCGTCATAGCAGAGAGCTACGAATATCACGACTACGTGACCTCCAAGGGCCGACCCAGCGACGAGCTTTGGACGAACATCCCCTCCACGGCACTCAGCTTGGTACGAGGCATGCTGAATATCGACTCTGCCGAGCGGATGTCCCTGGACAGTGTCCGCAAACATCCGTGGTTTACGCGACAGAATCGACACATCAACGAGAAGGGTAGGGTGAAGGATCCGACGGCACTCGCAACGCAGATGCTTGAGAGCCTACACATCGATTTCGCGCGCGCTTCCCAGTCGTCACAGTCGCAGCGCCAGCGGAAGCCGGCGTCTCAGCCGGAGTTGATGGATATCGACAGCGGCAAGCACAAGTCGTCAGACGAAAAGACCCCGAGCGCGACACAACCGCAGACTCCGATGGGAGATGTTCTCTTCGATTGGGAAGCACCGCCACGTCTCGGAGCTGGGAACGGCATCGCCTCCTCCCAGCCTCAGACCAAGAACGATATTGTGAACACCTCGGTCTCCATCCACCACTCCCTCTCAGCCGCACAGATCGAAAAAGAAGCACGCCAAATACATGGCCTCTTCGCCGAAGATCCGTCCATGTCCCAATTCTCGGCGACTCCCTCTGTGCCTCTAACCCTTACCCAACAAGCGCGCAACTTCAAGGACATCGTGCCCTCGCACAGTCTTGCTCGCTTCATCTCCATCCTCCCGTTCTCCATGTTGCTACCGAAGCTCTTGGGCGCACTGCACCACCTCAGCATCCCCGTCGCGACCCCTTCCACTGCCGCCTTCGAAGGCAAGGAGCAATGCGTCACCATCCGCATCAAAGCACCGGACAACCGTCGACAACCCATGTCAGGACACATCATGGTCGAAAGCGTGGCCGTGCCGGGACAACACAATCTGGAGGTCCTGGAAGTGCGCTTCATGAAAGCCAAAGGCGATCCCCTCAGCTGGAGGAGATTTTTCAAGGAAATCGCGGCGCATTGTCAGGAGGGTATGATCAAGGAGGGTTGAGATTGCTGAGAATGATTTCTCTTTTGTTTATGAGCATGAGCGATGATGGACGGATTCCACGGCGGTCGGATTTGTATGATTGGGATCACGTTACCCTTAAACGGTTGCATACAGAACGGACGTTACAGGACAGGACAGGACACGATACGATACAACATTGCATGGTATGCTGTGATTTTCAAGCTTCACTGGTTGGTACACAATACATTATACAATGCGGGGAAAGCAGATCTCCCTCGCTCCTCGCTCCTCACCCCGGCACCTCGACTACCTTATCCTCATCCAACTCAAAAAAACGTAGCATAGCTATGACAAATAGTAGTAGTGAGGAGCCCACTCATCATCATCATCATCATCATCATCATAGAAGGGATTCCGAGATCCTCGACCCTCTCCCCCCGAAAAATCGATTCATACCTTACCTTAATTACACAACCTGAAGAAGCCTGATCAAAACCACCAACCAACCAACCAACCAACCAAACCAACCAAAGAACCTCCTCCTGCAACAGCAACAAGCATAAAGCAATCTCGCCCTTTGCCAAAAGTCGCAGTGTTTGTCTTTTGCAGAGTTGCTAAAGAACAGGGCTCCCACGCTTGTTTGTTGTTCAGGGATCTTCCCTCGTTGCACCATGCAGTCGCCACACGGCACCTGGGTAGGGGGGAGGGGTGAGGGGAGAGGGGGGTTTGGGCATGGTAGCCACGTTCGGCGGAGGGACTTGGGGGGGCCTAGTGTGTCCATCGGGCTTCGTCTCGTCGACCGACCGGGGAGGGGGGGAGGGATACGAAGATGATGGATGATGAATACGAACTGTGCGAAGATGCTCTCCCTCCCTGCCTGTTATCGTACCGCACCGCCGTGTCTGGTCTGGTCTGTGGTCTATGGTGGGTGATATCTGGCTTGGCTTGACTTGGCCATGTGGGAAAAGTGTCGGTCGCAGATGCGCTTTTCTTCTTCTTCTTCTTCTTCTTCTTCTTCTTCTTCTTCTTCTTCTTCTTCTTCTGGATCTAGAAAGGCAAAGGGTATCGGGGCTCCGCCTTTTTATCATTTCTAGAGTTTCTACACGCTTTCTGCTGGTCTTGCCTTTCTCATCTTCCACCTCATCAAGCAAGCAACACGTCTGTGACTTGCATCCAACAACGAACGCGACGGCGGCGCGGCGAATCACGGCAACGCAACGCAGACAAGGAACTAGGTATTGTCATGATGATATAGATGCGAGGTATCGGTCAAGGTCCTGCAGCGTCTTCAGACAGAGACCCAGAATAGGCCACGTGCGAAGGAGTTTCATGCTTGATGCTTGCTTGAGGAAGATCTCTCTGTCGCGACACGCACGGCTGGCTGTAGGCCAAGGAAAACAGAAAAGAAGGACGGACTACCAAGGAGGTCGAGACCCCCTTGGCGGATGCCAATGCCTAGGCGTGCGGGCATGTTAGGGGAACGGGGAAGGGGAAGTACAGTCCTGGTCTGTTTTTTTTCGCGGCCGACTTTGTCCGCTTTTGTTCTTTCTTCGGCGGTTATTATATATATGATGTGTGTGATAGAGGGTTCTTCGGGATCGGGTTATTTGTGGTTTGTAGGATCTGGCTGTGGGGAAAGGTGTACGTAGACAATGTCTTGCCTTTAATTGTGCTTGAGCGACAAAAACACATGGTGTGCTAGTGATGAAGCGTATTGGCGGTATCTTCACCTGCTCATCCCGTCCGTCCGTCCGTCCGTCGGCGGAAAGTCGTATCTCGCGTTTCTGCTCTACGATACGAAGCAAGCAAGCAACCAAGCAAGCAGGCATCTCAGACCTCCCCCCAGAAAAACGTGGCAAAAGCAGGGAAGGTATGACAAATTCCCACCGTCGAGACATTTTGCCTGGCAAGAAGAAGAAGAACAAGAAGAAGAAGAAAGAAGCCTGTAGTCGATCAAACCGCTCGACTGACTGCGCCATCTTCTACTGGGAGCGGGAGGTAGTCCTTGTTAGGGCTTGCTTCTTATCAGCACACACACACACACGACACAGTCGTTTCAGCGTCTTCGTGGGGATCTATCTATCCATGGGCGACCTTTCTTGGCCTTGCCTTGAGATGATGAGGGAATCGGCCCAGTTTGCCAGGGATTCTTCACATGCTCGGGGGAGGGATGAAGCTTGCTTGCCTGCCTACCTAGATATACCCATATCCATCCATCCCGTGAAGGTGAGAAATCCGATCCTGGTGCCGCCGCTGTTCCATTGCGTTCCTCGTGGGCAATAATCATGTATGTGATCTCCAAACGAGGAAGTTGGTCCGCAAGCAGGAGGAGGACTCCAGGCTGCGATCGAACCGCTCATCATCATCGCCAATAATACGAGAACTTTCGTATCAACAGCAGAATAATACACCGTCGTCAATAATGTGTGCCAGAATGAATCCAGATTGTTGTTGTTCTCGATTCGATTCCATGTTATGTTGTTGTTCGGTGCTTTTCTGCTCCCCCGTCTCCCCTCCAGATGGATGGGTGGATGATATCTACACACCACTCCAACAGTAGCTCTCGACCTTGACATGTAACCAACTTGTCCAGCAAAATTTCTTCTTCTCGAAGACCCATTTCTTGTGCGTCGAATCCTTCAGAAACCCGGATTTTTGTACACAGCGCAATTCATTATATCTCTCAGCCAAGGCAGGTGGGTATTCAGAAGAGTCCGCATCTGAATGAAGCACTTCGCACCAGCGTTGAGAAATTGGAAAGTCCGTCGATGGTTGGATGCTTGGGCCAAATTCCGCGGTTTAAGAGTTAAGATCGTCTCGGTTGTTAAAGGCTGCAACATAATGTCCTTTCGTACGTTTGCCCATCCTTGAGTTGTACGTCTAGCCCTTTGCAGAACTGTCAAGACAGGTGAAGTGACCGCCACATCGATGAGGTGTCATAAGACAAGTCAGCAGAAGGGCGTACGCTACGGAAAGTGAGTAAGAAGGTAAGAAAGAAGAGGAGGGTCTGCACAGTGCTCATGTTTTGTTTTTGGGGTTCCCATCGGACATTAGCAACAAATATGTTCCCTTTGGAACTCCCTCCCTTGCCCCTATCAACCAACCCACATTGACATTAACGAAACGCGAATTTTCCTCCAAATCTCTCCAATCGCACGTACAATGCTCGCTTGAACGCTCCACTGCAATACCAGCCGTCTCTGGAAACGAAAAAATGCTCCTGCAACTCCCGTGCCTGCTGATTGCATTCCGCTCCGGACGAACGCCGTGCGATGATGCTTCCCCGAATTTCCCGCGCATTGCCCAACTGAACGCCTCGCTGCACACGCAATCATGCCCAACGATTCTCCCAGGCATCCGTCGTCCGTCCTGGGGCGGAAGTGAAATGTTGCATGCTTCCCCGAACCACAAATAGGTGTCGAATCTCCGTGTTTTGTCTTCTTCTTCTTTTTGTGCTGACTGTGCTGTGTGATGTCTACTTCGAAATGTTCGCGCTAATGCTGTACTCTCGGCAACTGCTGTCCTGATGACTGCAACGCTGTTGATGATTTGGTGGGTGGGTGCGCGGTGATGCTGGCGTACCGGCCGCACAGACACGCCAGAAGGATACGAGATGCTCTCAGCCGCAAGCCGTGCTCTGCGCTCCAGCAGATAAGCGGGCCGCTAACCGCAACACAGGACCTTCAGCATCTTTTGCACAAAGCCATCCTTCTGTTCCGGTGCTTGTTGCTGTTGAGCCGGTCTTGAAGCCGACTGGGTTCCGGTCTGGGCAGTGGTGTTAGCATTGACTCCGGAGGAGCTCACCCCTCGCGTCAAGTCAGCTCGGCTGTTCTGAAACTGTGCCGCCGTACTGCGGTGGTCAGGAGTTTCAAGTTGCATTCCACTGCCGCGTTTGCCCAAGTCTGCGCTGTTTTGTGGTCGCCGCCCGGGCTGTGTTCTTTGCGCATTCGGCTGCCTCACTGCTCCGGGCTTGCTCGGTAGAGGCTTCTCCTTGTCAATCTGGGGTGTGTTGGACGCTCGGTTGAGGTTGCTACGGTGCAAGTCGGCGTTGGATGGATTCGCTTGTTCCCGATGTCCGCCGGAAGGGCGCTGTGGTACATCCCACCCTTTACCATTGTTCAGCTTCATCCAGTCGTACTCTCCGTCCTCGACCTCGCCGTTGTTCTGCAGCGCCTTCGTGAAGAGGTCTCTCAAGTAGTCATAGTCGGGTGTATCCTCGAAGCCCAAGTTCCGGACGTACGAGAGGTACTTGTTGAATTCTTCCGGGAAGCCGTCGCAGAGGTCCTTTATTGCCGTGGTCTGTTTCTTCTCGCCAATCTTTTCGTACTTCTGCTTGTTCGTAGCTGCTTTCAGTCCCTGCCAGGGCAACCCGCCACGAAGGAAGTACATGAAGACGTGACCGAGCGCCTCCAAATCGTCACGTCGAGACTGTTCGCGTCCCAGATGCGTGTTGATACTCATATATCTTGCTGTTCCTGACAGCGACTTGCGCTCCCGATATGGAATGTGTTGCTTCGTCTTCGGATCGCGGTACTGCTTGGCCATACCGAAGTCCACGACATGGATGACGTTTTGTTGCTTTGTGTTGGGACGTCCTATGAGGAAGTTGTCTGGCTTGATGTCGCGGTAAATGAGGTTCTTCTCGTGAATGGTCTGCACGCGCGAGAGCATCTGCTTGGCGACCATGACGACGGTCTTGATGGAGAAGCGCCTGCCGCAGTGGTCGAACAGGTCCTCCAAGCTTGGGCCCAACAGGTCAATGACCAGAATGTTGTGCAGGCCTTCCTGACCGAAATAGTAGACATTGGGAATACCAGCTGCTGCATGTCAGTGAGCTGCATCACCTGGGTTGTACGCACGGAACGGTCCGGCACCATGTCACGTGATTGGTTGGGCTTCACTTACGGCATCCTACCAGGATCTTATACGTGCGGTACTCGTCGCGGAGCTGAGGAGCATCACTCTTGCGCGGCTCAAACTTGATGGCGACCTGCGTGTTGTTGAGGAGGTTGGTGCCCTCGAAGATAACGCCAAAGCTCCCCTCCCTGCTCGGTGTTAGCTAGTCAGGCTGACTGTTCCTAGCAAAAGCTGTGCACCTACCCGATCTTCTTGCCAACACGGTAGTGCACGCCGACGACGTTGCTAGAGCTGGATGCACTGGCGGCCATGGTGGATGGTCTCTATGCGGCCAGGGAGTGTGGTGTTGATTCTGTTGTCGGGTGTGTTGTCGACGACGCCCGCCGTGGTGGCAGCTGTCTCGTCCGATGTTTACGCGAGCTCAATGGTTCGAGTGCGCGCGTGTTTCTCTGCACGAAGCTCTTGTCGTCCCGAGGACTCGCACGACTGCTGGGATAGGGTATGGCTGACTCGGGCTCTGGTATGGATACGACGGGGTGGGAGATGGAGGGCGTGCGTCGGATGTCGCCAGCAATGCTCGTCGCGATTGGAGCCTCTACGCTCGTCTATGCTAGAGACTGGCCCGCCGTCGTGCGCAGACACATGGAGATGGGGGGCGCAGGTGGAGGGCGTGTGCAGCACGCTGGCGGTCGGAGGGAAGGCAGAGCCGGCGGAGGTGGTGGTGGTGGTGGTGGTGGATGGGATGGCGGGGGGGAGTAGTCGGTGTAGAGAAGGATGCGCGGCGCTGCGCTGCAGTCGAGCGCTCCTTTTCTCAGACACACTTCACACTTGGCCTGGCGTCGGCGGTGGTCAATGCGCCCGCCGAAAGGAAGCTAGGCCCAAAGCTTGCGCAGGTCCGCTCCCGTCCGCCTCGGCGTCTCTCTTCATCAATAATTAATCTCGCCCGCTCCCAACTCAACCACTTCACTTCCATCTCACTCTCCTTCGCTCAACGCCGCACACACGACTGACCGACTCGTTAGCATCAAGAGCTTCTGCGTCTGCATTCGACTCATCCACCGTCGTCCGGCTCTCCCGGCCACTTGCGAGCCACTTGCGAGCATCCACTTGTGAGCATCCACACGTGAGCATCCACCTGTGAGCATCCACTTGTCAGCAGGCGCCGTGTACCTCGACATGTCCTCGGCATGTCCTCGACACGTCAAGCGTGACTGCGTGCACTCGCTCCTGCATGCTCATGCACGAAAGCTCGCGTGACCTGTTGGATATCACGGGCACCAATAACGCCAATGGATCACACACGTGAGACTTTGCATATTCGTTGCAGACAAGCTGTCTGGTCTTGCCTTGCGGCTGGCTTCGTCTGCGACATCTCGAATGCAACAGGCTGTTCACACATCAAAATGCTGAGTAGGAAGCACCCTTCCACATGCCCTACATGTACCCTGACGAACCAGGTCGGAAACGCACGGCGAGCGGGTTACATTGGAGCAATTCTTGAACGGCCTCTCTGTATGTTCACTCTAGGCACAACCCGCTCTAAACCACTGTATCCCGCCTGATGTCAAACATAACAGGCGTCGTCTGTTTGAACGACTCTTTGGTCTCCATCTTCTCCCAGTATTTCTTCAATTCGGGATACTCCTCTTGCCACTGCGGTCGCATCTTGCCAAAATCTATCTGTGCAATGCAGCAACTCAAAGCAATATCCGCAATCGTGAATTGATTTGCAAGCAGGTATTCAGAACCACTCTCTCGCTTCTTGACCAGCTCTTCGAACGCTTTCAGGCCTCCGTCAATCTTGCGATTCTGCCGTGCCATCCATTCCGAGCTCTGCTTGTCTTGCGGCCGGCTGGATTCGAAGAACACCAGGACATAGGCATCCAGAATCCCTTGCGCAAGGGTCTGGATCTGACGTGCCTTCAAGTCGGTATCCACGTCTCCAGTGATGAGTCTAGGCGCTTTGTCTGCATACTTTTGCACGATATATTCCTGGATGTGAGAGCTGTCGTACACTGGCTCGCGACCGTCGTCGAACAAGAGGATAGGAAGCTTCTCGAGTGGATTGTACTTGGGTGTTTCCGTGTCCTTGTGCCTGTCGCTACATGAGCCAGCGTCGCTTCGGAGATCTAACAGAAGCCTCACCAGGGAATCTCATTGCGCAGCTCGAATGGAACGCCCTTTTCGATCAATGCAATCCTATTCATGCGCGCGAATGGACTGGGCGTCGCGCTGATCATCGTAATACCAGGCATCCTATGCTATCCTCTGAGTATTTCCTGCCACGCAATGCGGGTTCTTTCTGAGGACGGACTGAGGGTGAGAGGCTACTCTCAAGATAATATCCTCTGTTGGGTTTGCCCTTATCAGTGCTACAGACGTCACTGGAAACTTGCATTGAGGAGCTCTGCATATCTCCGGCGAATGATTGAGCTTCGCAACGCGGCAAGCGACGAGCTTCGCGGTTCAAACTCTACCCCAGAAGATTTGAATCGGTCAGACGAAAGCCATACAGCAAGAGCGACCCACTCCGGTTGACTCTTTTTCAATGCAGGCTTATTACCGCTTTCTCAACGCGGCAACAAGCTATGCGAGAAGCGATAATACTATCCAAGCTTGCTTCGTAGAGGCCTCACAAAGCTCACCAGCATCTTGAAAAGACGCTTGTACTACGACTCGTCCACTACTCGAGCTACTGCAGCTGCATCGATGTGGGGGACCGCGGCGTTCCAAGCTTCTCTGCAAGGATAGGGCCATAGGTAGACACGCACCTTGCCATCACAGTAGTAGCATCGAAGCACAAGACCTCCAGAACGTACGTGGTGAGATTTGGAATGATCTCCTGAGGATTCCGAGTGGAAAGCTACGGCTTTCAGCGTCGATATTCGCTCGTGTCGATTTTTGCTCGCTCGCAGAACGGAGAAGTAGCGCTGGACACCATCTTCTTTCAACGGCACAAAACGAAGAGAGGAATTGGAAAGAAAAGGCCTGCCCCTTCTGATGATCGCCAGACTGCCCTCTGATCGAAGCAAACATGGTAATGCAAGCTTACCGATCATGGTTCCATCCACCCTGTCAAACGGTCGAACGCATAACCGGCCGAGAAAGGCAGTAGGGCAACATGAATCAAGCAGCAGAACGATCCAACAGACGCACAGAGGGAATCTTACTTGCAGTTCCTCAGTGTTCAAGTATCAGGTGCCCATAAATCGAGAGCAGGATGCAGTCCATCATCATTCAGAAGAGCGATGGGCTCGAGGTTGGTCTCGTTGCTATGAAAAGCGAGCGCCCGGAAATGCAGAGCGTAATTGTCGGCGTTGAGAACAGCAGCACTAGAAGAGCGCACAGCAAAGTTCCTGTGTAGCTTTCTCTCCGGGTGCGTAAAATCTTCTTTTCCAGGGTACAAGAGCTCACCAGGACATTCTAACTACAAGGACGGTATACGAAGTTTAGCAAAGGGTCGGATATATCAAATTGTCTTTGACGTTTCTCGAACATACTTTCGTGGGGAAAGTCAACGGTGCTCGTATGCGCGATTCCGTGGATAAGAATCCCTTGAAATCCGCTCAAGAATGCATCGCACCAGGATAGTGAATTATTCGTCCATGCTTGAAGAGGTCCAGAGCAGCCACAGCGCTAGTGACTGCGCATAGAAGATTCCAAATGCCGACTCCATGGATGCAGGAGGATTGCACAGACTACCAGTGCGGTGAATCTTGTTCGGGACATCTACAGGCTATCAGCAATGACGGCGGCAGCATCAGGATCGGGAGTACCTGTAACATAGTAACCATCTTCCTCTGTCGGGTTACCCAAGTATCGTTGACGGTATGTAGCTTCTACAGAAGCATTCTGGTCCTTCCAACGCAGTGCCCGATCGAGAGCAATATTTGCCGGGTCTAAGTCGAACATGACGGCGTTCCCTCGATGGCATTGCATGTCGTGGTTTTGAGGTCAGCGGAAGTGATGCTGCCGAGAGGGAAGAATGTCGCTGCGATTCTCGTATAAACTATATGTTGGTTGGCTAACGAGTCGTGCAGAAATGGCCGGAGAGCGCGGAGATATTCAGAGAATTTGCAAGAAAGCTTCGAGATGTTTGAGCTCAGTGGGCAACAGAGATCAGGAATGTGACTACTGTTCACTGGCATCCTTTTCTGTCATGCTTCAACATTGGCTGTGCACTACTTTCGTCTTCTGGGATCCCTACGCGGCGGTCATGTTGTGGATCCACGTGTCCAGTATCGACATTGTGGAGCTCGGTTTCCAAGCCATGTATCATTGTCGTGAGAGCGGGATCAAATAGGGCCTAGAGAAGTCCACAAAATCATCGGTAGTGTTTGGATAACGTCAAGATAGTATTTTCTTTCTCCACTAACGCAGCACTTTGCGCCTTTGAAGGAGACGACGAGCTATTGATGAAGTAAGACCTTGTAAATCGCCTTAAGAGCGATTTAAAAGTCCCGTATAGTCACCACCAAGCGCTTGAAGCAGTCAGAGAAGGGTGCCGGTCTATTGTGCCGTTAGCGTGATCGGATCGGCTGAGCAGTGAGGGGAGAATTGGATACTCGACAGGCCCGGCCGATGCTGCCTAGCAGTGCCGTAATCATACTGAAGACTCAAAAATTGGGAATTACACGAGAGAGCAGTCTCTGGCAGAAAGTAGGTGAAAGAGTCCGAGGATACGACTTAATGCAAGAGGTGAAGTTTGTACCATCCCGGTATTTGTGCCTCAGGCATTAACATTTCGCCTAATCTTGCCCGACTATCTCTTCCATCTCTTCCACTTTGCATTCGACATCGCGACTTGTCATCTACGTTTCCACAAACGAAAAGCTCAACATGGCTGTCAAGATGTATCGGCTTTGGATCGGCGGAAAAGAGGAGCCGGGAGAGCACGGCGAGTCCGGAGCGTACGTATGTGAACAGCCCTATCTCTGTACGACCCGGTTACTGACTTGGGGAGTATGCCCATTGAGAACCCGGCAACCGGTCAGATATTCGCCTAGTAAGTGCATACAGTAACTCTCTCGTACTGCTGGGAGTCCTTCAAAGATCTACAATTGACAATTACTTCAGCTGCTCCGTCGCCACAGAAAACGATGTCAACCGCACGGTGGAATTGGCCCACAAGGCCTTCAAGTCAGGCATCTGGTCCAAATTGGATCGTCATCGCCGCGCGGATGTACTGGAGAAGATTGCAGACTTACTGGCGGCCAAGTTACCCGATCTCATAGCGCTTGAAGTCGAGCAGACAGGACGAGCCATCCGAGAAATGAACGCCCAGGTGCCTTCGCTTACGAGATGGTTCAAATACTACGCTGCTCTGATCCGTACAGAAGAGAGGTCTGTACTACCTACGACGGGGAAGCTGCATAATTGGATCGATCGGAAGCCGCTCGGAGTTGCAGCTCAAATCACCCCTTTTAACCATCCTCTACTGATTGCCGTGAAGAAGATCGCTCCAGCCTTAGCGGCTGGTAATTCTGTCGTATTGAAGCCTTCTGAGCTGACTCCTCTTACGTCTTTGCTTCTTGGTCCAATATTTCAGCAAGCTGGGCTGCCTGATGGAGTATTCAATGTGCTGGCGGGAGATGGCCCTACGACTGGCAAAACACTGGTGTCGCACCCTTTGATCAAGAAGGTGGATGTCACTGGTGGAACGCCCTCTGGTCGAGCCATTGGTGCCATTGCTGGACAGAACCTGGCCAGCTACACGGCCGAGCTGGGAGGCAAAGCGCCGGTTGTCGTGACCAAGAACGCAGATCTGGACCTCGCCGTGAATGGGGTTTGTTTCGGGTCCTTCATCGCCAGCGGCCAGACGTGCATCGCAGCAACCAGAATCATCGTCGAGCGCTCTGTTCTTCCTGGATTTCTGGAGAAACTGAAAGCAAAAGTACTATCAATCGAGCGCAGAATGGGAGCACCGACCAATCCACATTCGATGATGGGTCCGTTGATATCCAGGAAACAACTTGACAATGTCATCACATTGGTGGAAAACGCAATAAAAAGTGGAGTAAATGTTGTAACTGGTGGCAAACGATCTTCGGGTAGCTCGGATCTAGATGGGAGTGACCTCTCTAAAGGGTACTTCTATCCGCCTACAGTGCTTACCGACGGCGCCGCTAAGATTGTCGATACTCGAATTTGGAGGGAAGAAGCCTTTGGTCCGGTGATCGTGGTCGTTGGATTCGACGGAGAGGAAGAAGCGCTGCGACTGGCAAACGATAGCGAATTCGGCCTCGGTGCCGCTGTGTGGACAAATGATCTATCACAGGCGTACAGACTCTCTGATGGCATTGAGTCCGGTATATGCTGGGGTAGGCGCTTCCACCATGCAAGTTTGAGAGGAGCCATACTGACTGTTATAGTGAATACACATCATCGCAATGACCCGAGTAGCCCTTGGGGTGGTGTAGGTAGCTCGGGAGTGGGTAGTGAGAACGGCATTGGTAAGCTAGCGTGCGATGTGAGAAGATTGTGATCCTTCTCGGGGCTAACGGAGTAAATCAGATGCGTACCATGCGTACACCACGACCAAGAGCACGATCATCAACTATGCGTCGACAGAAGAGGCTTCGGCTACAGATGACTGGTTTAGAGACGGGGGCGGCCAAGTACGATACGGCTAAACCGATGTTCTGTTCGGCAGGTGTACCTCCAAATCCTCGCAGCAATGGCATCAGCTCATGACATGGATGACTTGCACATGCATCATCACTGGCAAGCGAATTTTCCGCCGCAATAACCCAGAGCGCTCTGAAATACCTCTAATTGACAGATCTCCGAAGCAGCGCAAATAGGGAACGACTGAGAGCGCTATGGCTGGAAGCTCTCGACTTTACACTGACCCAACACGTTGCATGGACAGTGGCAGAAAAGGACGTGGCTTAGCAAGAACAATCGCAACAGAACAAGGGAGAGAAGCATAGCGAGAACACAACAGGATATACCACCACGCAAACAACAAAAATCGAAGAACTGACCCTCGCTCGCGAGAGATTCCGGACGTACAGAGACTAGGTGCTTCCATGACAAGACTCCTGGCCGTCACCAACGGACACAATGGCCCTCTGAACGCAAGTTTACGATTGCGTCCACAACGTGACCTCAACGTCGGCGTCGGAGAAGGCGACAAGCACCACTTGGGTCCAAATTATCGAGAATTGCCGGATTCGCTCCATACAGTCCATGGAAGTGCCCTGCGTGCGAAAAGAGATCTGCCTCTCGGTACATTGCAGCTGTCGAGCTCTACGTGCTTACGCTCGCGTTGTCTATTTCTCAGCTTCAACACAGTACTACACTTACTATTCTACTTGATTAAAACTCGACTCAGTACGCAAAGTGTTGTGCGAGATGTCGAAGCTGCCTGAAGATCTTGCGGTTGGTCCTCGTGACTGGCGGATAGCAATTGAGACTGGCTTGACGGTCACGCCAAAAGCTGCAGACGAGAGAGGCGAAGCACAGCTTTTCGACCGCAATAGTGCATGTGGCACGCAAAGCGAGACGTTCGACGACAGA
Source organism: Lecanosticta acicola (assembly GCA_963674455.1). Classification (NCBI taxonomy): domain Eukaryota; kingdom Fungi; phylum Ascomycota; class Dothideomycetes; order Mycosphaerellales; family Mycosphaerellaceae; genus Lecanosticta; species Lecanosticta acicola. The sequence goes on along the minus strand of CAVMBE010000031.1, from coordinate 278,645 downwards.
GCCAAGCTCCTGAGACAACGCAACCCGACTTTAGAAAAAGGAAAATGTAAGAACAACGAGGAAACAAGCTTTGAGACACTGACAGCTTGGCACAGCGGCGATCGAATCCAATTTGTGACCAACGGCACGATAGAGGGAAAAAACGGAACTATTGCTACTGTTGTTGGAGACTCGCATGTTAGGTCGTAGTTTGTAAGGAATCCTGAGAAGTTTGACGTTTGCGATATGTTTACTGTTGACGGAGAAGCCGAAGGGAAGTGTCCGCTGGATATAGGAGCGACACTGTTGATTGCAACTACAGTCCTGACATAGCTGTCGCCTGGTGGGGTTAATGCTTCTGTGACATTCGATCTGACGGGTAAAGATGGGAGGAGAATGACTTGTTTACGGGGTGTTGTTAGATTGCAGAAGCAGAAGAGATTGTAGGGTAGGGATGAAATGTGAGAGGTGCACAGACTCGAGTGATCGACGCAGTGGAAGGAAGAGCTATTCTGATAGGCCATCGCAGTCAAATACGCCGAGGGTTATGTCCAGGAGATGCAAGCACAGCATCTTCCTAATCAGAATGCTGTGATGCTCCAGCCGAGTCCTAGCCCTGTTCAGGTCTACCATGCACTCTATTAATGCTCGTGTAGAAGTCAAATAGAAAAGTCGTGTCAATGCTGCGTGGAGAGACGACGACCGGGTGGTGATGATGTGAAGCCTGGTTGTGCAGCCGTCAAACTTATGAAACCAGCGCTCTCCTATCAGAATGTCAATGGGCGGCACTCTTTCGAGAATGCAGGAATCAACTCACCACAAGTCGCTAGAGGAAGCAGAGTTTGTGATCCGTCGAGATCCGCCACTGCCGCTTCTGCTCAGACTTTTCGGCCTTAGATTCCTTGTTGTATTCTTCGGCAATGAGATGAATGACCTTCAGCTTCACGAGATCAGGACGCGCTTGGCGCACTCCCTTGACTCCATAGTCCTTGCGAACTCGATCGACAGTCACCGTCTTAAGCCTTGGTAGACCGGCCAGAGTCAACATCGCCTCATCAACCACGTTCAGCTCTTCGCAGACGTCCGTCGGGAACGCGCCAGTCAGATATCTGCCGGTCATCCAGCCCCAAAAGCCTCGGATGCGATGCAAGTCATAATCGATGTCCACCTGGATCTTTGCAATGTACTTCTTACGGTCAGATTGGATCAGGCCAAGGTACTCGTGGAGGTCGGCGAAGGAGAGGAAGCAGAATTCGTGCTCGCTATACAGGACCTCGAGGCTGGCGAAGTAGAATTTCTTGCACACGCTGAGGACGTTGTGCTTCTTGCCCCTCTGTAGCCTCTTTGGATATTCCAAGGCCTGATCGCAGAGGTGCAGTTCCAGTGACTCGTTGTGCTGTTTGCGTTCCTGGTTTGTACGCATGATGAGTTGGGTTTTGCTATCGACAAGAACGTAGCGCAGAACATCAGTCAGCAGCTCGACAGGTAGGTCCGCGATCGAGGCCTTTTGGTCGGTGACTTCATCGTCTGTGGTAGCAATTAACAACTGACTGCGTTCCGTGTGTTTTGCATCGTAACTTACTACTGGTTGTGACTCCCCCAACATTGGCCAACATCTTGCGCGGGGTAATACGTTGGCGGTTGCCTGCTATCGTGTTTGCAATTGAAGTGTAGTCTTAGGAGCTCAGACCAGCTCGCTGACTTGGCCAATCAGTGCGGGCGCAGCAAGGCTCCAGCTGAATGGAAGAAGCCTTCCCGGATAGGTCTAGCGCGCACGAGTCACTGTAAGTGTGCGCTGAGACGGCGGAGGAGCACGCGTAAGTATCTGGAGCTCTACGCCGAATGGCTAGACGCTAGTATTCATACAAACTGAGGTTCTTCGAAGTTATAATATATATAAGCAGAAGAAGTGCAGAATACTAGGTAGCCTTCAAATAGTGGGGAAGTGGGGGGGAGAAAGTAGCTTTCGCGCTAGTTACGCACGGATCTTACTGTCACGTGAATAATTGGTAACCTAATCCTTGCCTGTAATTCACCAATCCGACTAGGACTAAGCTCTGATCGAAATTAATCAGTCGGATACGGATAAAGTAGAATCGCAGAATTGGAACGCGGATAACCTTTCCTAGCTTATACCTTCCGAGCAAACCTGCGCAACCTCTGTCTGCTCTTTATCCATCTTTCTTCGTAGTATAGAAAGCGCTTCCGATTCGATCGCTTAGGGGGCGATCATGGTCCCGCGGTCCCGTGACGCGGCGAGTGTCGCCGCTGGGTAGAGGTTCAGGGGGCCCTCGGCGCTAAGAGAGGTATGTAGCTGGTCTCATGGCTCCGACGAGAACGACCAGTTTGGAGGAATTGACAGCTAGGTGGACTCCAGGAAGAGAGAGCTATTTCTTCCACACTTGTCGGTTCAGTTCCCTGCGTTACGTGACGAGAACATCAACAAATTCCGGGCTTCGCGAGCTCGCTGTTGAGCGCAAGGCTGAGACTCCACAGGATTTAGTGTCGTTGATGCTGCCACTACTGGCCGGGTTGGAGTTCCTGGATTCCGTGGATGTTCGATATCTTGAGAGCCTCTGGCACGGCTTCCACCTTGGTAATACCCTCTTCGTCGGTCAAAACGCCTCTTCTCCTGTATGTCTCCGACTCCCCATGTAGTTGCTTCTGCTCTCCTCTTCGAAAGATATAATCACCCTCTTTTTCCCCCTGTAAATTCCCCGCCTTCTACATCCCCACAACGAGAAACTTCCCTCCACATCCGCAAGATCTCCCTCGCGTTCTCCCTCCACCGTACCCAAGCCACCGCTTGCAACAACGAATCCGCCAGATCATCCAACTTGCCAATCGCAGCCCTATCGGAAGACTTTGATTTCGACGCAGTTTCAGTCTGGAAAAACTCGGCGCTCTCGGCAGCTTCTCGGCTGCTGAAGTCCAACTGCACATCCGCATCCCCCGCAACCCAAGACTTGACGACGTCGATTTTGGCCTTTTTGATATCGATTGCTTTCTGCCTGGTTCGCGCAGCAGGAGGGAAGGCAGGCTGGGTCGCACCCTGCAGAAACCCCGCTGGCGGCCGCAATGGGAGATCCGTCCCCATGGTCCAGAAGGAACTCACTCGCGCGGGACTGACGGCGTGGGTACTTGGGAATTCCACCGCTTTCTGCACCCGCTCTTCGGATGAAGCGTTGTTTTCCCTTTCAGATTGCGCATGCGCATCCTCTCGCCTCGTTTCCAGACAAGCCCACAGCATACTCTCGAGCATATTCACGCGAACGGTCCATTCCTGAATCGCAGCCGCACCGCCCGACCGGAACCGCTGTCGTTCAATCAGAATCTCGGATGGTTCGTATTCCAGAAGCTTGCTAGTGACGGCTGTAGCCACTTTGGAAAGATTGGCAGGCGTGAAAGCATCGGCTGCAAGCTTTCCGCGTTGCACATTTTCGTTTGCTGGGATTTCATCATGCTCCTCTTCACCCTCTTCTTCTATGTCGTCCACGGCTTTCCCATTCTTCTTCTTCTTCTTCATATTCTCCTCAATCATCCCGATCAAATCCATCTTCCGCCAGACTTCCACACGAATCCTCCCATCCAGCCCATTCTCATTCTCCTCCGTTCGAATCTTACAGAATGCCAGATTCCGAATCCCCATATCCACACTCAGGACATCACTACGCTCCCGGGAAATCCCACCGTTTACTTGTTCCCGAAGAGCTCGTAGGAGTTCAGTCTTGGTGTTGGTAATCGGCATCCCCGTGAGAAAAGCCCAGTATTTCAATTGCGAGAGTTTGAGATTCGGCGTGATGAGGCGATGAGGAGACGCCATGTTTGGCTCCTCGATCTTGCTTCGGATGATTTCTGAACTGCCTTGCCTTGCCAGACCACGGATCACAAGTATCTGGACGCCAACAAAAAATCGACCTGATTGTTACGATCCAAACGTCTTGATTTCCATATTTGCCGGGCCAGGAAACCGTTGAAACCGAGAGAGAAGAAGAAACCTCCTGGGAATCGAAATCATCAAGACATTGATTAATTAAGACGATGATGATGATGTCTCGCGATGATGAGTAGATACAAAAGAGGAAGCGACAAAATTCAAACGCGTTTAGATTTCGCGAGGTGAATGTTTTGTTCGATACATTGTCACTTAGCGTAATGATCTAACCTCTTTGAGTTAAAAGCGCGTAATGGTCTACATACAATATGTCTTGGCGGCACTGCGAGAACTCCTGGGCTCTGCGTAGTCCATCCACAGGTTGGAATTCAGTCTCGGGGGAGAAACAAAAAGTGTTTGAAGCGGGGCCGGGAGAATCATCAACATCACTCATATGGTATTCAGTTGCAACCAAATGCGGAAAGGGTATAATACAATTCGACGCCCAAAAGAGGACAAGAAACAACTTCCACAACAACCCCGCACACCAGCAAGCAAGCAGACTTGTATCTCGCTCGGTCCGCTCTAGAGCACACTTCGAAGACGCTCACAAGTGTATAGCCTCTACCGCTGCCACGTCGTCCCCATCGACGCTTGGCAGTCACCATAGCATCTCCCTCTGCTGCAGCACCACCCAGATCGAATCTCCTCTTCCTGCCTGCCTGCCATCTCCTCTCTCTCTCTCTCTCTCTCTCAGACCTCCCTCTCTGCATGTTTAGATGTCCAAATCCAAGCAAGGAGACCCCTCTAAACCGCAACCCAAAGCACACTAACAACAATATCCATCCCCTTCTTCTCCCCGCCCTCGTACTTGTAGCTCCACATGCCATCCTTCTCATTGTTCCAGTACGCCCCACTGGCAGAATGCATGCCCCTCCGCCCGACCTTCTTGCCCTCCTCGTCCGTTGCGGTGCCGCCTTTGGGATCGCTGAGGTGTTGTATTATGGTGGTGTTGACGATGAATTTGTATTTGGGCTCCGAGGAGGTGGGGGAGGAGGAGGAGGCAGAAGGGGTGGATTCGGAAAGGAGCGACTTGAGGATGTTGTTGATGATGGTGTTGTTCCAGGCTTGGGTTTGGGAGTGTTCGTAGACGGTGGTGCTGGAGATTGCGGCGTCGCAGGCGTCGTTGCAGATCTGGCGGAGGCGGGTGGTGGGGATGGGCTGTGATTATTTTCTCGTGGTTAGTATGGTTGAAAGGGGAGGCAGAAGGGGGTGGTGGTGTGTGGGTGCGTGCGGCAGCCTTACGGAGTTGGACGCCATTGCTCGTGGGCGTTGTTTCTCGGGGTTTGTTGCGCGTGGTAAGGTAGTCTCGTCGTTGGATGTTACTTCTGCGGATGGAGGATGTCTTTTGACGGTGAGAGAAGTCGCGATAGTGGGATGTGGAAGGTTGTGGTGTGTCAGAAGTGTGACAGGAAGAGGGATGCAGTGAACTTGCGAGTGCCGTGTGCCAGATGACAGAGCCGTGCTGTCGGCAGTTTGGCGAGTCGTGTATTCGGCGTCCGTGTCTGGCATGTGGAGGAGTGCGCCAGCCCACCAATCACCGCTCCCAATGCACCCATGGCTGCTCGATGCGCAGTGTGGGGTTTTGGGTGAAGCAACAACTTCTGTGCTTCTTCCCGTCTCTCCCTGCAAGCTCCATCTCCTGCACCCGGCCGCGGACGACATCGACAGCACCTCATACAGCTCCCAGATCCACAAGACACACCCCATTGGAGCTCCGGAATCCCAAACTCGACCACCCTCAAGCCCCCCTCAACCCCAAATCACCCACATAAACAACCACCGCAAAAATGTCCTCCCAACCACTCCTCCAAACCGCACCGGGTACGTCGCATAGCCAATTCCTCCTCCTCCTCCTCCTCCTCCTCCTCCTCCTCCTCCTCCTCCCTTCCCTCCACGCAACCAACTAACCTCTCCCCCCCTCTCTCTCTCAGGCAAACGCATCGCCCTCCCCACCCGCGTCGAACCCAAAGTCTTCTTCGCCAACGAGCGAACCTTCCTCTCCTGGCTCAACTTCACCGTCATCCTCGGCGGCCTCGCCATGGGCCTGCTCAATTTCGGCGACACCGTGGGCCAGATCTCCGCCGTCCTCTTCACGCTCGTCGCCATTGCCGCCATGCTCTACGCCCTCGTCACGTTCCACTGGAGGGCCAAGTCCATTCGCATGAGGGGCCAGGGTGGTTTCGATGATAGGTTTGGGCCTACGGTCTTGGCTATTGCGTTGCTCGCAGCCGTGATAGTGAATTTCGTGCTGAGGTTTACGGGGACGGCATAGAGGGGGAGAGGCGGGGGGACGACGAGGGAGGCTCAATAGGTGGGAAGAGTGGGTGGGAATGGTGAAAGATGGAAGGATATGTCGTGGAAGAGGAAAGTATGAGCTAGCTTGTACCATTCTTGACGATGCATGGGTTGGCTTCTCGCTTGGAATTGAAGTGGTCCTCGCGGCTTTGCAGTATCGAAACGGCCAGAGCGGAGAGATGTGAGATACCTATCCCCGTTTTGATGCACATATTCACATATACACATAAGGCTTCCCAATGCCATAATGTACCTTATTTTGCACCATCATCCTACTCTGCATTGAATCACTCGGTGATGCGTCAGCCCAAATTCATCAGCAGGCTGGATAGGAGAGCAAGTAAGAAGAGAAAGGGCACGTGTGGAAGTTACACCTCCTCTGGATTTTGTGTCTCACTGATCGGAAAAGACCGCCCCATACAGCTGCGAGGTATTCCACCGAATCCTCTCCGCCTTCTCAAACCCTCGTCTCCATCTTCTCCCACATTCTGTCCTTCGTCATCGCAGTTTTCCTTTTCTTCAACTTGCCTCCTATCAATAGAAGCATCTCAAATGTCCGAGCCATCTCCCACTATGACTCGTCGCCGCGAACGAAATCCGTGCCAAGGTTGGGCATACTGTTCCCTGGGGGCCTCCTCGTGGCCTCTTGTGCACATCGTGCCGCGTCTCTCACGCGACTACCGTACGCTTTGAATGCAGACGCTGCCCTTGTACGATTTTGCGCCGGCACTATGCCTAGATCCATCAGTGACAGCCGTGCATTCCTTGCGCCGAGGTACCGTTTCGCTGACACCGGCGTGCCAAGTCTCGGCGTGTTGGGCTTTGAGGTGTCCAGGTCGGGGATTGCTGCGCTCCTAGGAATTGTCATCTACGGCGCCCAAATTGTGAGCCGTCCAGATACGAGCTTCCTGGCTCACTTTCCTTCGTCTCCCTGCGCCGGCACCATACCAGGGCTTGGGTGGTTCGGGATCGAATGCTGCTGGCGCGGCGTCATCTGAGGGAAACCGCCCGACATCGCCCGCTGTTGCATGTGATATGGATGAGGTTGACCGGGCGAAGGCATGAAATGAGGCTGCATCTGCTGTTGATAGCCTTGATGTGAGCCTTGATGCTGCATCATGGGGGGACGAGGGCTACCGGAATAGCCCGCGGGCCCATTCTGCTGCATGTGCGGCATGTGTGGCTGCGGATGCGGCGGCATGGGGGAGTAGCCCTGTGGAACGGGTCCACTAGGATAGCTGCCCGACTGCTGCTGCACCATCATGTGACCTCCCATCGGCTGTGGTCTGAAATGCGGTCCTGGTGTAAAGTTGGGAGCCATTTGCATCACTGAGGATGTCAGAAGCAATGCGGCGATGGAGGCAGGGGTTTTGAACTTACTGTGATTCTGCTGCCCAGGCATCATCATGGATTGCGGCGGCATGTTAGGCTGGCGAATTCCCATCGATGGACTCGCGCCGTATCCTGCGGGCATGGGCTGTCCGGGCATACCTTGTTGAGGGAATGGCGCCATCTGCGCGTTGAATGCAGGCATTCCGTGTGGTGGTCGCGGAGAGTTCTGGACGGAACCGTTCGGAGCGAACTGCTGTTGGAACCGAGGATCGAACGGAGGTCCATGTGGCTGTTGCGGGAAGTAATGCCCCGGCCGTTGTGCCGGGTTCGGCATTGGCTGTCCTTGCATGTGCGGAGGTAGCTGATGCGCGTGAGGCATCTGTCCATTCGGGTTCGGAGTGTGCAGGGGCGAGGGACCTTGGCTTGGAGCCTGTGGTTTGGGGAACATGGACAAATGCGACACGTTGTCGTTCGCCTTGGGGTAGTTCCAGGTGGGAGGAGTGTTGTACGCTTGAGGCAATCCTCCATTCGAAGTGTACTTCTTCTTCTCGTTCTCGTTGTAGTCCGTTTCGGCCATTCGCTTGAGCGGGTCGAAGACAGAGGCTGCTGACTTCGTCTCTTTCGAGGCGACCTTGTCAAAGAATGATGCAGTGGCCTCGATGGGCGATGCAACTATGCCGCTGCCAGTGCTACGTTGTGGGCTAGGTGTGGTGCCTGTTGGAGTGAATGCGGAAGCTCCTGGGCGGAACTCGAACGACTTGGCATTGACGTTCAAGCGAGTAGCAGACGTCGGGCTCATCGGCATGTCTGCTGTTGACGTGACTGGAGCTGCTGTAGGAATACGAAGGTCTGCTGGTAGCGGCTGTGGTGGAATCCCAGGGCGTCCAGTGAACTGACCCCTTTGAATATGGTTGTAAGGTTGTCGAGCCGGACCCTGATGACTGGGCGATAGGGGTCCACCACGCGGCTGCTGTAGGGCCCTTCCATTCCGCACCTGCTGCTGGTTGAACGTCATGCGCTGATCCGCAGCGGCGGAAGGCCCAGCCTGTGCAGTGGCAGCGGAAGGCGCTGGTGAAGCGACTGTGGAGCCTTTGTCGCTCTTGTCCTTTGACCGAACTTCCTCAAGCTTAGCTGCTTCTTCTGCCCTCGTCTGGATCTCTAGCTGCTTGCCGGGATCCTTTGCCAGAATCGGAACCAGGTCGTCGGGCACACGGCTCTTAAGTTTGAAGTTGGCTGCGAACTTCTTCAGATCATTGAGCTTCACGTTCTTCTCTTGGCGAGCGCTTGCACGCTTCGCTTCTTGAACATTCCTCAGACGCAGCTTCTCGTTGTTGGCGAACTGTTTAAACGCATCTGCCGTGTCCCGTACACGATCCTCGGTGGTGTTCTCCTTCTTCTTCGGCGCGGCGACGCTGGGACTTGGCACAGCTTCCTTCGCGGCTGGCTTCTCCGTAACGAGTGCCGGGGCAACAGTGGATGCCGCAGCGACACTCGGAGCTTGCGCTGGGGATGGAGTCGGTTTCGACACGGAGATGATAGCCGGGTCGAAAGCTTGAGGACGCTGGTTTGGAGGCACGTAGGAGCCCTTTCCTCTTTGTGGTAGAACCGTCTCCCGCCTGACGCCCGAGTATTTATCCTCCTCGTCACCGCCATCGTCGCCATACACATCCTTCCGTCGTTCTTCCGCGACGTGTGAGGTTGCCGCGGCAGAACCTTCAATCTCGCGAGCTATCCGCTCTGCTTCGGCTTGGCGTCGTTTGAAGTCGGGGTTGCTTCGATCGATGCTCGTGGTGTAGATGTCTTCGTCATACGTCGACTGTACACCGTACATTTGTTCGTTAGCAGCGAATTGGTCCCAGCTTGCGTCCTTGGGGTCGCCAAGGGACAGATCCAGCGAGGTGTCAGGGCCGGCATCCCAGCGCTGCAGCTCTCGCTCGCGTTGATGGTATGGGTCTCGACCTGAGATCTGGGTATCTGTGAGGAAGGAAGAGCCAACGGAGCCTGCAACTGTGTTAGTGTCGAGCATGTAGACTGCATTTCAGGAGGCCCACCATTCTGCTGTGTTGCAGTGGCCGCGGTGCTGACATCCTCAACGAACAGATCCACGGTATCCTGTACGTCAAAGCTCATGACATAGTCTTCTCCCTGGCCAATGTACTCGGAAGAGAGGCCTGTGTTGCCATTAGCTTGCTGTTGGGTGGGCGGCCTTGTCCGCCGTGCCATCTTGATGATGTGTTGTGTCTTGCTGAGCTCGAGCGAACAGCCACTATACACGCCAGCAAACTGCTCGCCATTCTTTAATGAGAGTGTCACATCCTTGCCCTGTAGCAATAATCAGTAACGCATTCCATGTATAACACAGCTGATATGCCTCCCGACTGCAGACCATTCATCGCCGTGAAGTTGGAGAGTACATACGATGAATTGTGCAAGCAAGAAGAGCGAGCGGTCATGTGCATGTTTGTCCGAGTGTAGGTCATTGGTGCTTTGTTTCTGAGCCTGTTGCTGTGAAGGCTTGGGGAGCGGCTTCTCGTTGCCATTTGGGACGTTGGAGGCGCGCTGCGTGATCGGGTTGGGGCCCTGCCAGGCCTTGGGCTGCTGCTTCCTGGATTGGCGAGTCATCAGCAAACGTCACAGTATGATGGAGGAAGACATGGTCAGGAGAAGTACAGTGTATGAGGAGGCGCAGGGAAGAGGTAGGACGATGCTCCGCAAAGTGGAGACGTCGCACGTGAGGAGCGAAGGTGTCTTACTTGGACTGTCCGTCGACAGGACTGGCGGCTTGCTTGCGGGCGCCGTCGAGGGCCTTTCCACTGGCGGAGCTCCTCAATTGTGGCTTGGAGGTCGCGGAGGTGGAGGTGGACTTTGCGGCATCACCGCCGTTGAGGCTCGGAGCCGACATTGCGACGACGGCGGGCCTGCAGAACGGCGGGCGGAGGGGAGAGCGAGCGTGTGTGTGTCTGCGTGGAGTCGGGCGGGTGCAGATGGGAGGTGAGTGTGCGTGTGGCGCGCGGGCGAGTCGCGGCAAGACAAGACGCAACAATCAAGGCCGTGTGCTAGAAGAGAAGAGGCAGAGGGGGGGGTGGAGGGCGAGAGCGGCGCGAGGCGTGCTCCCGGACACAGCTCCAGCTCGAGTCGTCGTCGTGGGCGGAGATGGACGGGGGCGGCGGTGGTGGTGGTGGTGGTGGTGGTGGTGGTGGTGGTGGTGGTGGTGCGGTGTGGGTGGTGGAGTGGAGAGAGAGAGTGTGTGAGGTCGAGACTGCCCAGCCTTAGTGAGCGAGAGCTGAGTGCTGAGTGCTGAGTGCTGAGTGCTACTGTGCTAGGGAAGATGCAGTGTGCTTGGGATTCGATTCCGGGCGGCACTACCTTAACTGCTCCCAGCGCCCGTGCACCAGACTCTCACATCCTGTGATCTGTGCGGTGGGCCCCGTCTCTTCTCCGAATTCAAACGCTGTCCTGCCTGTTCCTTATTGTTGTGTATGGAATATCCCGTGTCAGACGCGGCAACGTGCAGCTCTCGCGCGAATGTCTGCGGCGGGTGGTCGTGTGATGTGATGATGCTCGACGAGTGCCGGTGCTCGAGTGTCTGTCTCGCGTACTGTAAGTAGTCTGTAAGTAGTCTGTAGACTACTCTGTAAGGGCGCCGTGTGCCGGCCTGAGGCGACAACCTTGTCTTGTGCTTGTCGGTGCGAGGCGCAATTTAGGCTCTTCGGCAGCTTGCGTTAGACTCAGAACATCGGACCCTCTCCCACACACTCCATCTCCTAACGTACACGCGCATCGCATCGCATCGCATCCCGTAACATCCTTGCGTCTCTTGTTGTCGGCTGACACTCGACCTTCACTTTGGCCGCCGTCTTGGTCCTTGCTGCTTTCTTCCACCAGCGCCCCGGGATCCGACGTCACCCATCAGCTGCCACCTGCCACCTGCCTCCCACGACTCGCCCTCACACGCGATACCATCCTCCTCCTGTCGCCCGCCGAATCCATCATACGCGCCATCCACGACTCGACCGTCGGCGAGCTGGGTCACGGCGCGGTAGAAACACCGACCATGAACGGTTCGGGGCAGCAGCCCGCGACCATTCCCGCCGCTCAAGAGGATGGCGCTGTGCAGCGAGGGAGTGGAGGGAGTGCCTCTGGTCGCCCGGGCCACAGCAGGTCGTCAAGGCAAAATGTATGGACACACGTACGGGTAATATACGAGGAAGGCAGAGGCTAACGTGTGGCAGCCGCAACAGCAGCTCTCGACCATCGAAAAGTCCGTCACGCATCTGCTGGTCGCAACGAAACAACTGCTGGAAACACTGACCATGTGGTCCACTGCCCGCGCCAATGAGGGAGAAGTGTCAGACGTGTACGTGCGGCTGGGTTATGAGTTCAACATCGCATGTCGCGCTTTCAACGCCATCGGTGTCGACACCGGCGACCTCGGTCCCGTTCCCGATATGCTTCGCACCATTCTCGAGGAAACACTGAGTCAAGAAGCGAGCCAGGCGAGCCTCGAAAAGTATCTGCCACGCATCAGAGACATCATCATCAACTTGTTGCACGGCTTGAAAAAGAAACAGCAGAGACTACGACAGAGAAGTAACAGAGACGGTGGCGGAGAGTCCAGTGCCAGGCCTCCCAGACACCCTTCCACCGCGAGCTCTGTGAGCGTCGCAACCAACTTGACCGAGCAGCTGGAGGACATCCCATCGAGAGCAAGCAGCAACAGGTCGTTCGCGCAGCGGCAGGACAGTGGAGATCTCAGCGGCTCAGACCTACCACCGCGCACTACGAGCGCAGGCCGGACGTCCCCCACCAAGCGGCACGGAATCAGTCCGCAGAACAGCATAGGCAAGAACTCTTTTCTTGCTGAGTCCACCGCTTCCTCGATATCCAGCAACACTCTGCAGAACATACCTGTCATTGCTCCATACCCTGAAGCCGAGACTATGCCAACAAATCAACGCTATGAACGTGACCATTCTTCACCAGAGCCAGCAAAGCCGCCCCCCAAGGCCAATGACGCGCTTTCGGCATTGCAACGCGGCGGTGATCTGGAGAGACGTGCTTCACGGCGGTTTTCAGCATATCAGATTCAGAAGCATCTGGGCACCTCCATCAATGGCATTCCTGCCATTCCATCCGCTCAGAACTCGCCTATTCCGAATAGAGGTCGGGATATGCGTGAGTCCATGAACGCCGTGCGGTCTCGAGGCAGTATCATGCACAGCCGAGCACGATCCAAGCACCAGAAGACAACATTCGAGGCTTCGCCCAACAGAGACCTCGAAGTCCGCCGAATATCAGAGGAGACCAGTGGTCAGCAGGAGGAGCCTCCTCCGCCGCCGCCTAAGAGCGATCCCGTCAATGATGAAGGAAATTATGCTTACAGTCCGATCGTGAAGACGCCGGAAGACAAGCTCGCTGCTCCTTTCTCGCCGCCTGCTGAGGAGGCTATCGGCGCAACTGTCAACGGGCCATTCGAGGAGCCTTTCACGCCTAGCGGCAGCTTTGGCTCCCTCGAGCGGACCTCTACTCTGAAACAGACGCGCGACAAGTCGGTGCGAGAAGCTCGGGATTACACGCCACCAGTATCGCAGTTCGTACCAGAGGGTTCTCCGCAACCCGGCAAGGAGCTCACGCTTTTCCTGCAGTACAGGAGCAAAGTCAAGAAATTTGTTCTTCCAGACGGCGGCGACCTCAGTCTTGCCAGACTACAGCTTGCATTCATTGAGAAGTTTGCGTGGAATACGCACAACAATGGCGTGGATCTCCCGGAAATCTATATCCAGGATCAGGTCTCGGGTGTCCGCCACGAACTCGAGGACTTGAGCGACATCAAAGAGCGCTCGGTTCTTGTACTCAATGTCGAGCCATTGGATGAGGTCAAGCGCCATTTTGACGATGGCATTGGTGGTCTGAGACGTATTGTCGAGGATATCCGCACAAGCGTGGATGATCAACACTCTGCTCTGCAAAGGGTGTCGGATAGACAACAGGAAACAGCCAAAGAACTTGCAAGTATTGCGGCTGCGCCTCCAGCCACGTCCACTACTGCGGCGACCGGGCCATCTAGTGTCACAAAGACTTCGAGTGGACAGCTCAAGGAGGTCCAGGCATTGCGCCGCGACCTGGCCGTGGTCCGCCAAACTTACAACTCCTTCGTATCTGACATGCAGGCTTCCATGTCAACAATCCGCACCAAGGCTGCGGGTGTCAAGAAAGCAGTCGCCGACACCGCCATCCCTGCTATGGACAATACAACTGGACGCGGATACGTTGACAAAGGCAAGAAGCAGCTTTCCGAGGACAGCGAGCGCATCGTGAATCGCGTAGACGATCTGCAAGACCACATTGAAGATTTGCGCAAAGATGTGGTTGTTCGTGGTGTTCGGCCGTTGCCAAGACAGCTCGAGCAGACCGGCAAGGACATCAGCATCGCAACTTCGGAGCTCAAAAAGCTACAAGAGTTCCTGCGCAAGGAGAAGCCGACTTGGACGAAGATCTGGGAGAAGGAATTGCAAGTTGTTTGTGACGATCGTGACCTGCTAACGATGCAGGAAGAACTCGCCGCCGATCTGGAAGATGATCTCGAAAAGGCCGCACAGACCTTCGCATTGGTCGAAGAAGCAACCAAGCAGCAAAACCTGCAGAATCCCAACGGCACCGTTCAAGGCTCTCGGTCTTCGTCGAGGACTCTCAACCCACTCGCCGTCGACCAAGGTGCGGACCCGCACAAAGCCAAGGATAGTGTCCTCGGTGAAGTCCGCGCGCTGCAGCCGAACCACGAATCACGACTTGAAGCCATCGAGCGTGCAGAACGCGCACGCCAGCGAGAGCTGGAGAGCCGTCGCGGAGGAGAATTCCAGCGCGAACTTGGCGATTTTGTCGAAGAAGGTAAGCTCAAGAAATCCGGCGGCGTGGAGGAAGTGGAGCGCGTGCGGAAATTGCGAGAGGAAAAGACTCGCAAGGAGGTCTATGAGCGGCAGCAGCAGCGGGCGAGAGAGATGGAGGAGAAGCGAGCAGCAGAGCAGGCGGCAGCAGCGCAGGCAGCAAATGGTGAAGCAGCACCGGAGGATGGTGACGGAGCAGCAGCGACGGCGGATGGTGAGGGCGATGCGGAAGGTCTCCAGCCCCCGCCGATCACCGAGAGCGAGCGAGAGAGTCCAGACGTGGGATTCGAGGATGCGAAGGAGGATTTGGGCACAACTTCGAGTGAGCACCCTCCTACATAGAATGGGGCAGATTGTTCGGAATGGAGGACGCCGTTGCCTACCTCTGGCAGCGTCGTGCGCTTGTTACCGACGGATCTGACGGTACCGGGAGAATGAAGAGCACGGAGAGGTGGCAGAACGATCCTCTACTGTGGTTGTACAGCGCAGGAGTCGAGACGGGCCGCCAGACGGGGTTGGTTAGTGGATGGATAATCCAGGTCATAACAGCATGCCTGTGAAGCTCAGCGGGCAGATGCAGAGAGTCGCAGAAGCAAGCGGTGGAAAGAGTGACCTTTTCTTTCTTTTTTCTGGCTTCGTTGTGTGAGTAAATTCTGAGAGTGCAACGGATGAGAAGAATGTTGATCCTTCTTCCGGCTTGTTCCATCATCTTTCCTCTTTCCTCTTTTTTCTCTTTCTCCTCTTGTGATGCAGGCACTAATATTGTAGAGCAACGTCGTCGCGAGGAGGAGGACAGCACAGAACCTGACAACAGCATGCGGAATGGCAATTCTTCTCCGTACTGCTCGATGAAGCCAGCCGTACGAATGGCACCGTCACTGTCACCGTCACTGTCCTTATTACACGATCTACATCTGCATGTACTTCAGAAATCTTAATATAATGGAGATTTAAAAAAAAAAAAAACTTTAACGTGAGGTGAGGTGAGCTTTCTTTCACATTGTACATTGTGAATGATCGGGAACTCACCATCATATCTATCGGTTTTCCGTCGTCCCGCGAAAAGCTAAGCTAAGATAAGCTAGATGGATCTCTCACTTTCATATTCACATTCGCATTCACATTCACAGGATAAGATACCTAAGGTACCCTAGATAGATAGTAGGACACGACGGATGCTGGGAAAATTCGAAGACTGAGATTTCTGGAATTGTGGGATTTTGGGATTCTGATGATGGCTCTCTCTCTCTTATGGCGACTCGCGAATTTTTCGAGGATGTGATTGCTCTTCCGCCGGGGTTGAAAGTGGAGGTCAGGAGAAGGAAGGAGGCGGTTGATGTGTTGATGCTGGTTGAGGCAGAGGACTGCGTTCACCTCCACAGCGGCACGCAAAGGCAGTGTATGATATCCTCCTTCTCGGGTTTTGTTTGCTGTAAATCAATTCGCAATGCTGTTGAAGTTACATCCCTTTCACTCACTGGCAGCGACTTGACAGGAAGATTCATGAGTGCGTCGAACAGTATTGCAATTATGTTAGCAGTGAATGCCTTGGCTATACTGGTAGAACGTGTTTGGGAGGCTTCAGCTTCCCACTTCTTGTCCAGGCCACTGAAGGTCGCAACCGTCGAGAAATCCGCATGGATGTTCTGTACATCGTGTGAGGGTCCTCATCAATGATGTCTTCCATGGAGACGTGGTGTAGGACCCGGTCTGTGCCGTGTGATTGATTCGGTGTCATTTCCGTAAGGGTTCGCTTTACTCCAGAACGCCTTCGCTAAATCCTCTCAAAGCCATCTCAAACGCCTCTCATTCGCCCATCAAAAGGCTCACCTGGACAGATTAGCCACTTGTTGCCGCTCGATCTGAAATATTTGGGTGTGCTTACCGCCATGGCTATACAGCACAAGCTGACGTATGGGCTCAACCTTTCACCGATTCGTGCTGCTCTCCAGAATGTTCCGAGTGGACTTGAAAGACAAATTAGCGTCAGATTGATCCTATACGATATATTCGGAGGAGCATGTACCCAGCCTTGTTGCGATCTAGCCATGCCGGGAAGACGCCGTGGAGATAGGTGCAAGAACAGATGAATAGGAGTACAACCAAGAGGAAGGTCTGGAATTTGAGGATGCCAAACATCTCGATTCGCCGATTCAGACGTCCAAGCAAAGTTCTCTTCCGTCCTTGTCCTCACCGGGCGATTGCTGCACCAGATCAGGTCTCGTGTTCTGGAGAGACGTGGTTGTGTTGTTGAGGTTCAATAAACGTGGCTGAAGTGAAACTCAAAGCAATGTGCAAAACCACTGGGACTAACACACGTCACGTGTATCGCGACTTCGACTCCACCTCCACTGCAGCTGCTATCTAACAACCAAACCAACCACATCGACACACTCCAACCCGCCACCGCACATCCTCATCTCAGCCGACTCGGTCAGTCACGTACAATGACCGAACCCCGCGCCCGTCACAGGCGTCAAAACGCCGCCATCTTCCCCCCAAAAGACCTCTTGGAACTCCTCTACTCCTTCGGCGACAGCCCCCAACCGCTCAACACCACAATCCAGACCCTCGACGAGATCCTCACAGACTTCATCATCGAAACCTGCCACGGCGCAGCCCTCTGTGCTTCCTACAGCCGCCGCCAGAAGATCAAAGTCGATGACTTCCGCTGGGTGCTGCGGCATAATCCGAGTATGTTGGGCAGGGTAGGAGAGCAGTTGTTCCGGGAGAAATGGTTGAAGAGTCAGCGGAAAGCGATGGATTTTGCGGATTATGAGAAGGAGGCGCGGGTGGGACAGCTGGAGGATTTGGTTGATGCGGCTGGGGTGGAGGTGGAGAAGGAGAGTGGAACGACGAAGGGCAAGGGGAGGGGGAAGAAGAGGAAGGCGAAGGACGAGGGACGAGATGGTGGGACAAAAAAGCCTGCTGTTTGAGGAGATGTACTGGAGAGGGGCGCGCACAGATTTGCCTCGAGATGTGCGCGATTGGATGGGCAAGGCATGCAGAAGTATGCTCTTCCGCAAGCACAGTTGGGATGCGGTGCCGTTATTTGCTATTAGCGAAGGCGTTTGGGTTAAATTGCTTGAGATACCCCAGCAGTCTTGAATGCGATGAGTTGTGAAGCAGAACGATCGCATCAGTCGAGCAAGGTCGGGCGGGTTAAACTTGCTCGTTGAGCGGCTAGCAGTGGGAATCACGGGCTCCCCGACTTGGAGCCATTCAGTACTGGCTAGCTAATAAAGATGCTTCTATGCAAACAGGGTTTGGAAAAAGAGCTCACACTACCAAGCCTACTTTCTATCGTCGGGCTCAGTAGCACTATTCCCTCAGATTTACTGTTCGCCGCGCCGGCCTCCCTGGCCAGCTCCTGATCGCTGGTTTTGACGGTCGCCCTTTTGGCCACCTTTGTTTTCTGATGAGCCGGTCTCGCCTCCCATGGTGATAGCGGCGGTTGCGAGCCGGTTGGAGAGATCGATTTGAGTGCGGATGGTGTTGGCGAGGTAGGAGATCAGGAGAACGTCTTGGATGTGGTTGTTGCTGGGAACACGAGTCAGTAAGAAATTTGACGTATTCGGGTACTGCTGAAACATACAAGTCCTTCTCGATCTGCTCTGGCTCGACCTTGGGCGCAAGAGAAAGGGTGTTCATCAAGAATTGTCCCAAAGCCGAGCTTGGCTCTGCCTCCTCGTCCAGGACGTTGGACACGTAATTGCTCACTCTCTCCAGCATCTCGAGCACCTGCTCAATCGCCCTCTCCAGAGTCTCGATATCCGTTTGTAGTAGTTGTGATCTGTCATCTCGATCCCGTGCGCCTGCAATCAACTCCAATCCACTCTTCTCTGCCTCTCCGTACTTGATCTCGTGGGGGACCGGAATGAACAAACAAGAGTCCGCCGCACGTTCCGCCGTGACACCGATGGGTGCACTGATGTATGTGTCCGCCTT
The DNA here is from genome assembly GCA_963674455.1 of Lecanosticta acicola. Taxonomy (NCBI): domain Eukaryota; kingdom Fungi; phylum Ascomycota; class Dothideomycetes; order Mycosphaerellales; family Mycosphaerellaceae; genus Lecanosticta; species Lecanosticta acicola. The sequence continues at coordinate 260,270 of CAVMBE010000031.1, read as the reverse complement.
GACATCTTGACCAGCAACCGTGGAGACCGTGAGATGCACAGCTGGATGAGGGAAGGTGCCCTCGCCCTGCTGCGAGTAGAAGTTCTGAATAAGGGCAGAGAAGGTGTTGAGCTCGTTGCTCGTCGCATACCAGCCGATCAAGACTTCCTTAGGGGCAGCTTTCAGGTGCAGCTCGAGCATGCGCTTTTGGTAGTCCATATCCACTTCGACTTGCTCTGCAGTCTCAGTGTGGGGAACTGCATAGCAATTCTTGATCTCAACTTCACTGCCATCTTCGCTGCGTGTTCCAAGAAGAGTTCCGATGACGCGTTCTTGTTCTGCTGGGCGGCGAGATGCGTGATCGAGGATCGAGAAGAGCGCCTGGGGTTGGATATTGACGGTGACTGGCGCGGTCGAAGGCGTCTGCGTCGATACAGCGGCCGGGGCCAAAGGACGGGCCAGATGGAGAAAGTGGGAGTCGCCCATCTTCGCGGTGTTGCTTGTCACGCGGCAGACGCTCCGGGCGAAGGGTGTAGGCGGCGATAATTAATTTGGCTGGCGTCTTTAGGGTCGCGACAATCGTAAGTAAAATCTCGCCTTGGCACGAAAGTGGGCTGGAAAAATAAGGTTTGGCTAAAATTAAACGCCGAAATCTCCGTCCTGCAGTTTCAAGAACTTTGCGCCTTCTCTCGAATTGGCATCAAAATGGCACCTTTCCGTGGCAGAGGAGGTCGCGGTGGTCGTGGAGGCAGAGGAGGTCGCGGTGGCCGTGGAGGCAGAGGAGGTGCGCCTGGTGGTAGCGGAAAACTTGCGCGGAGCGGAATCCGGACCAGGAATGGCTACAAGAAGTTTGACAGCCAGCGCGTGAAGGACTTGGACGAGTCGGACGAGGAGCAGCCAGAATTGCCAGAAGAGTCGGAAGAGGATGAGGAAGAAGACTCGGACGATGAGGAAATTGAAGCGGTGAAGCCCGCGGTCAAGTCTTACAATGCACTGCTACAGTCCTTCCATCAGCCCGCTGAGCCTGAGGAACGCAAGGCAAAACGGAGAAAGATCGAGGAGCCAGAGCCAGCCATACCAGACGAAGATCAGGAGGTGGAAGACGCTTTAGTAGAAGGTGGAGAAGACAGAGAAGATGATCGGGAAGAGCATGCGCCAGAGCAGCCTGACGGCGAGGGTGACGATGATGTTGATCCAAAAGATCCCTTCGAAGCGCATTTTGCCAATCCCGACGATAACGAGCTGTCCAGGCGACTCAAAGCTATACAATCCAACGACTTGAGAACGGAGAAAGGCTCATTGGGGAGATCGGTGAACATCATGGTCTCTTCGCCAAGTACGAGCTCGCAGAAAGCTATGCGACAGAACGAAGCGAAGGCGGTAGAAGACCTCCCACTCAAGGAGCGCCTTCAGCGAAACCTACAGCGTCAGATTGTATCGCTACTGTCCTCAGAACTCGAGCAGAAAGTGGCTCCATATATGTTCGAATATCAGGATCTTCTGTTGGGCAATAGAACTTCACAAAATGCTGCATCTCTCCGAGGCCTGGCCAGTCTCCATGTGGTCAACCATGTTCTGAAAGGCCGAGATCGAGTATTAAAGAACAATGAGCGCCTTACACATGCAGATGATACGGCACATTTGGATCTTCGAGACCAGGGATTCGTTAGGCCAAAGGTCCTAGTGCTGACCGAGACTCGTCAGATGGCTGCCCAATATGCAAACGCCATCGTGGATGCGTTCAAGCCAGACCAGCAGGAGAACCGCAAACGCTTCGACGAGTCCTTCACGGCGCCCATCGACGATCGCGAAACCATGCCGGAAGATTATCGCGAGCTCTTCGGTGGGAATAACGACAACAGCTTCCGCACTGCGCTGAAGTTTACCAGAAAAACGCTGAAATTCAACTCCGCTTTCTACAGCAGCGATGTCATTCTAGCATCGCCTCTTGGTCTCCGCCAAATCATCGAAAACGAAGACGTCAAGAAGCGCGACCATGATTTCCTCTCATCTATCGAAATGGTCATCGTTGACCAAGCCGATGCCATGCAAATGCAGAGCTGGGAGAATGTCGATGTCGTCTTCAAGCATCTCAATCTCGAATTGAAAGAGACGCATGGATGCGACTTTAGCCGCGTACGAAATTGGTATCTGGACGGTAATGCGAAGTACCTCAGACAGACCATCATGTTCAGCGCATACGTCACACCTGAGATGAACAGACTTTACAACACCTCTATGCTCAACGTCGCCGGCAAAGCGAAGATCACACAGATTTACGCCGGCGCCATCATCGAAACCAGCGGCCTAGGGATCAAGCAGACCTTCTCCCGCTTCGACTCTCCGTCACCACCCAGCGACCCAGACGCCCGCTTCAAATACTTCACCACGGCCATCCTTCCAAGCCTCATCCGTCTACCCAAACCCGCCGACGGCGCTTCGGGAATCTTAATCTTCATCGCCTCATACTTCGACTTCCTCCGCCTCCGCAACTTCTTCGCCACGTCCGCTCAGACGCAACACATCTCCTTCGGCACGATTCACGATTACAGCGAGGTCTCCGACCAACGACGTGCGAGGTCCCACTTCATCAATGGAAGACACAGCATCTTGCTCTACACTCAACGAGCACATCATTTCTTCCGCTTGAGATTGAAAGGTGTGAAGAGGGTCGTGATGTATGGATTGCCGGATAACCCGATCTTTTACCAGGAATTGGTGGAGGGATATCTGGGTACGAGTATGAATGAGGGCAAGATTGATGCGGCGGAGGCGAGTGTTCGATGTGCTTTTAGTAAGTGGGATGGCATGAGATTGGAGAGAGTCGTGGGGAGTGAGAGGGTGAAGGGTATGCTGGGAGGAGCGGGAGATACATTTGATTTTGTATGAAGGGACTGTATAAGTGTACTGTACACCTTCAACCCACTGCCTCGCTTTTCCCAGTCTGGACACAATGATAAGGTTATACGCCGGCAGAAGTTCGGGACATTCACATGCGGGACTGGCAAGGGCATGGGGGAATTGGTCCGACTATTCAACCTGGCGATCTTCACTTAATCCGTACCTTTCTGGGATATATCTCTTGGAAGCTAAGTCGAAAAGATAAATTAGAGACGCATGGATCAAGCAAGCAGCACAATACATTCGACTTGACTGAGCTGCAGACCCTCATTGAGAGGTGCAGAATGGACGCACACTGGAATAAGCAAGATCCATTTCATTCGCCCTGGGGTATCTTGGTTGTCAAGCCTGTCTGCTCCGAGACTCCCGTGCGCCGTAAGCCTTTGCAGCGATGGATCCCCTCCATCATGTCCAAAACCCCTTCCAACTCCATCGCTATGATACAGTACAACTAGTACCCCATCTCCGCTCTAAGCAAACAGAACATGCAGTGCCACAGATGATGAGTGACCCATGCAGTAGAAAACAAAGCCAGACCAATGCCACGCTCATGAAAGTCCGATCTCTGAGTTTTTGGGTATCACAAAGTATGCATTTATCAATCAGAAACGAAGGAATCGTCTTCTTTTCCTGCATCCAATGATCGCGACTGTGCTAAGCGACGCCTTTGCGAATGATGACGCTTGGACTCAGACGCCAACTTTTATTGTGACGCAGGTCGAAAGTCTTTGAGGGGAGAATCGTGTCGTGCCAAAGCTGCCGTAATCGCGTAATTCGAAGTCTTCTTGTTGTGGTGTGTCGCTCCACTTTCGCTGCTCGCAGTGGATCGAGCTGCACAGGCGAAAAGACTTAGCCTCTCACTTCCTAGTTGGTGGATCAGGGTTCGGCTCCCATCCAGGAAACCACGATCTCTAATTGTCGATATCCTCGGCAAGCCGACGCTGTCCTCCCTTGCGCGACATCTTGTGTGCGAACAAGTCCTCCTTAGGCAAGTTGACCTTGCCCATACCCTTAATCTTGAAGCTGATCGGTTCTTGCTTCTGCCCAGCTCCCAAGATGCTGAAGCCTTCCGCGTTCCCAGCTGAGGCGGGTCGCTCGTTCAATCGTCCAGATCCAGAGTTGATCGAGAGCTTGGGTCCGCCTTCAGTGCGGGCGAACAGGTCGCGTGGTGCGTTCTCCGGTCGTCGACCTGATTCTTTGTAAGTATTTGCGTCTTGTATATTGCTGAAGTCAAACTTGCCGATGGCAGTAGCCACCTCATCTGGATGCAAGTCTTTTGCATCAGAACGGTAGTGATTATTCATCTTATCCTCGAAGAGGTCCTTGGGCTTCGACTTGGGGAATAGCTCTCGCGGCGCGCCGCTGCCATTGACGTCGCCATTGGTCAGAGCTGTGCCGACTTTCTTTCCTGCAAACAAATCCGCTTTCATGCTCCGACCCAGTTCCCGGTTGTTGCGGGTAGTATGCGCGCGGAGGGGTGGAGTGCGCTGACGCGGTGCAGTCTGTCGGTATGGCTGGTCGTCGCTAAAGCCATAGTAGCCGGCGCCCTCTCGCCGAGGTGATGCGCTCCGATTACGCAGTCTGCCTTGCTCTCTACCTTGGAAGAGGTCTCCACCGCGCCGCTCTATACTATTCGTCCGGCCTGCAAAATAATCTTCTTCCGATTGTCGGCTTGCTCTGCGCGCACTGATCCTGTCTCTTGCCTCCTGATTGTCATCATAAAGGTCTACGGAGAAGCTTTCTTCTCGAGGCGTGCGTGCTCTTGGAAAACGATTTGAAAAGTCGCGTCGATAGCCACCTCGTCCGCGGCGAGGACCTCTGTCTCGGTAGCGCTTGGTCTCTGGATCGTACTCTGGATGGTTGAGATAGAATCGGCTTTCTTGAGCAGCACCTCGCTTCTTCATGTCCTTCGCTGTTGCCATACGCACGCGGAACTCGTGTTGAGGGTTCGTGATAAGCTTGACGGCTTCGCGTAACTCCAATGGATCCTCGACTGGCGTCACTGAGAAAGCTCGCAAGGCCGCGGCCGCATGGTCTTTGGTCGGGTATACGAGCTTAACGCTTTCGTCGTCGATCCATTCAAGGTCTCGTCGGCCCAGTTCGCACTCTTTGTATGTGTCATTGGCGAACATGATGATCTCCTCGAATCCCAAGTCTGTCGTGCCGCTGATGTAGATCTTTGTCCACACTATCTCGTCTGGGCCCACTTCGCCCTCTTCAACATCTTCAGCATCCTTCATCTCATCTTCATCATTGGTTGGCTGATAGGTTGGAGGCATCTGTCACACAATCTGTCAGCCACCCGTGCTCTTCTCCGTCCAGCATGTGCGACCACGCACCGCTTCCAGTCGGGCTGCTTGGGCCTGGAGTCGCTGGAGCTCTGGATCCATGTCGAGATCGATGTCCATGTCGACATCCATGCTATCGGTGGCCATCGTGTCGGTAGTCTTGAGGTGTGTTGTAATGACTGAACTGAGCGTGTGTGGTGCTGCTGACCGTGGCGGTGTTGGGCGATGTTGTTGAAGTTCATGCAGGTTCGTGGAGATGTTTCTGAGAAGCAAAGATTGTTAGCGGTGCCGCCCGCAAGCAAAGCTATATACGAATGCCGTGGCGGCGGCGACGCAGTAGCAAGCAGTGAGCGGTGGTGGAGGGAAGGTGAAGCTGGAAGTGAACCCGGAAGCAGAAGTGGGCTGCTGCTTCTCCAGCTGCACGGACCCGTCGGCCCGCGTGAGCTTATTTGAGCCGCAGACGTAACGACTTGTGCCTGAGGCACCTTCACATGTCCATAGTTACATGCCACCATTCATTCGGACTGATCTCACATTTGCATCTATAGGGCAAGTGAGGAGATCAGCATATCTGGAACTTCGGAGAACTCATGATAGTAGCATCGGCAATGCTTGAGAGCGGAAGACTGAAGCTCAAACTCGATATTGTTTGCCAGTGGCAAGCATATCTCTCACACGATGCATGCCATTCGCTGCCCAAGATCATGGCAACTTGGGAACAACTTTCCGCTCGTGTACTTCATGTCTCTTCTGATCTTCAACTCCAATGACAGGAGAACGTGACGAGCTCAATGGCGGTCGACCGATAGCCGGCGAAGGACTTAATGCTCCTCCTTTTTGGTCTGATCGGAGAGTTCTCGTGGTAATCGTCTCGATGGCACTTGAAGGGTTGATTTCAGAAGCGAGAAACGCTGGATTGGGCTCAGATGGTCGATTTGTATCGTGATTAGGGGAAAAGTTTGCCATTTCAAAGGTTTCGTTTCTGGCTTTGCGTCGATTACGAAGGACCAGCCAGACTATCAAAGTAGCGACAGCGCCCAGACCCGCGAGGCCCCCGACTACTCCACCGGCGATCGCTCCTGCTGGCGCTCCATCGCCTGTCGGAGTGCTTTGTTTAGAGGTTGTCTCGATGATTGCTGATCATTTGGTCCAGATGCAGCCGTGTTGGAGGCCTCGGCGGCCGCATCAGCCGTTGTAGACGCTGGCCTTGATATCAGACGCGACATAGTTGCCCTCAAGCCAGTGTCAGTTGAATACACGTACGCAAGAAGGCCTTACGTGGAAATACAGCCGACTTCGGCTGGATTACGAGCGCCGGAAACCCAGAACCCAGAACGGCAACTCCGTGCCGCTGAATTTGATTATGAGATCGTTCGAAGTACAGGAGGCGTCGCAGGATCGAGCTAGGGACACGGACTCTATGCATCGCGTGGGAAGGTCGCAGGTACTTGCAAGACGATGAAACCCTCCAGCCACGTAAGAGATCTTGCCGCTGCACAAGGAGAGCCGGCCAAGCAGCCAAGACCGGACACTGTATGCGTAAGTCTTGAACAGCATGACCACGGTCTTCTGACGCTACACGTGCAGACGTATGCATTTTGACAACCGCATGTCTCTCCACCAATGCTAGCTTGGCGACTTGTAGGTGCAAAGGGTGTGATAATCGGTGTGGAAGCTCGATACTGTGTGCCGTGGGAACCACTGAGACGGGCGTTAGCAGCGTGCGATTCATCCTCGTAATCTGTGTGCAGAAATGTCCGCAAATGCATTCCCACGGACCTCAGAGAGTATATTGCGCTTAGATGTATAAATCCGGCGGCCTCAAAAGCGCGGCTGAATTAAATGGCCAAGTCCATTGCCAACGCCCAAGTCGCCTAACAAAGCTTGGAAAGGAGATGAGGTTGCATGAGACTGAAAGACTTCACGAACCAGATACTCCACAGCTCCGGGCGGTGGTGTCCCCGCTCTAGGTCCATGCAGCTTGCAGTCCAAGAAAGCCACGGAGGAGTTGTCTGCGCGGTATACCTTCGACGTTCATCGCCGTTGAAGTCTGAGGCTCTCTCCATCTGCGATTCTCCTGTTACAAGGCTGCAGTCGCAGTGCGAAGAAGGTGTACAGGAGATTCCAATGGAACCCTTGTCTACTCACTTCGAACGTTGCCTGGGCATAGCCCTCTAGCTGAGCGTACTGGCAGTGGTCTTAAGATGTGAAGTCCATCGGAGAGGCTTCAATCTGGGTGAAGTTACGCTGCTAATTGGCTACAGCCACGTCTGGCTCGAGGAGCGTAGGGCATCACCTCCGATATGGACGCCATGCCTAAGGAGGCTTTTGCAGTTTCATGGTGGCGGACAATGTTGCCGCGAGATATCCATCGTGCAAGCGGCACAGGAGTTCCAGACTGAATACAATCTCTGAGTGAGGATGAACAAGACCGAAAAGGTAGTGATCTGATGCGACATGATGGTGTTGTTAAGTAGGAAGGGAATTGGGTGGACGAGGGGGCAGGTTGTCCAAGCGGGAACTTGTTAGCCGATGAGCCGAGACCGGGATGCATCACCCTGGTCAAACAACTTCACCTAAGGAGCTCCGGATGTGCCTTAAACGACAAACACTGAAGCAACGGAACATCGGCGTATCGGGGAATCGAGATTCTAGCTTAGTACGCGTATATTCTAGCACTCTATGGGGTAATTCTTATTACGCGGATATACCCGTAGAATTTTAACGTCGCCGACGTAGAGGAGGACCCGGCCTAGTACGACCTAGCTACGTACGCGTACGTAGCCTACGCAAATACTACTATTATATCCTAAGGCCCTTAAAATAGCCGTCCTTATAGACTACTTATAAGATATCTTCGAAGATAGCGTACTAGCGACCTACTAACTTAGATATTCTCGTTCTAAAAGTATATCTTAGAAAGGCGCGTAAATCTCTAGATCCAGCCTAGCGCTAGCTAGGTAGGGATAGTAAGCTCCGCCTTTACGTAAATTACTACGGGTATATCCGCATAATAGATTTTACTATATAGAGTACTAGGAGATTCGCATACTAAGTATACTCCGCAAAATCTGAATACCCCGATGCGCCGATATTCTGTTGCTTCAGTGCTTATCGTTTAAGGCACATCCGGAGCTCCGTCTCACCTCGTCACACAGCGTCTTGTAAAGCTGAAATAAATCATCATTTGGAAGCAGATATCAAGATGACCTTCAGTACGTTGCGAGATGCAACTTCGATAGACCTCATCAACCAACAATCCATCACCACCAAAAACGCCATGTCGCCAAGGTTCAAGCTAACGATCCGCCGTGCAGCCAACCATCCTCATCACCGCAATGCACGTGGGTACGTATCCTCTACGACGCGGTCACGCGCGTCTACCTCAGGAAGGGGGGCTTTCGAGCAAACCGTAAGCTGCAGAAACAAGGAAATGGGATGATAGCGCTACAAAAGACAGCGTACCGTCTGCAGTCTGGTCGCAGAGGCTACTGAGCCATTATGGCAAACAACGCAGGGACACCAGCCCCTCTTCCTGGCTACAGGCCCAAGAAATTGATAGTTTGCTGCGACGGGACGTGGCGAAACAGCGACAGCGGCATCTTCTCCAATACTGTCATCTCTTGGATCTGGCGAGGCAGAGAGCAGGTACCTACAAATGTTACTAGGATTTCCCGAGCTATCGAAACCACCGACAGCCAAGGAAAGCAACAAGTCGTCTACTATCAAGCTGGCATAGGTAGTGAAGGCAACCTGATCCAGCGCCTTTTGGCCGGGGCCTTGGGCATCGGACTGGCAGCGAACATCCAGGAAGCATATGCCTTCATCGCCAAGAATTATGTGACTGGCGACGAGATCTACCTGATCGGATTCTCGAGAGGCGCATTCACAGCACGATCTATCGGCGCTTTGATTGGTGACCTGGGACTTCTTACAGTCGATGGTCTCGACAAACTGGTCGATATTGTCGAGGACTGGGAGCATGCGGGCTCTGCGTCTTACAGAACGCTTATATCTAAGGATGAGCCTTCATTTGCTGTCAAGAATGGGTCTCGAGATCCAAAAGCGTACGTCTCGCAATACCGCGCGGAGCTGACCCGCTTTGGATACACTCGCAAGGAAACCATTCCAATAAAGGCGATTGGTGTCTGGGAGACAGTTGGTTCATTGGGTGTTCCCGTCAATCCTGTCCTTCAGCGTATTGGGTTTCCTTTGGTGCTCCGGACCTATCGCTTTTACAACACAGAACTGGGCAGCAATGTCGAAAACGCTTTCCACGCTTTGGCGCTCGATGAAGCTCGTGCAGCGTACCGGCCGGCGTTGTGGCAGAAATTGCCAGGCGTAAACGCAAACATGAAGCAGACTTGGTTTCCCGGCGTGCATACGGACGTGGGCGGCGGCTATGCCAACAGCGGTCTCTCTGATATCACGCTAGCTTGGATGATGTCCAATCTGGCCCCGTTCATCGACTTCACGCCTGGCTACATCCGTAAGCAATGGGTCAAGAATCAAGCGTACCTTAGGAAGGAAAAGGTACCAGAAACTGGCTTCAAGTGGGCTGCGGGTCAGATCAAGAACGCCACGTCTGGCCTTCGGAGACTCTTGGGCATTGTTTGGCGGACGCCTGGAAGATACCACGTCCTCAACATGAAAACATTAACTGTTCGCGAGGGAGACCCTCTACAAAATACTCATGAACGCATTCATACCGCGGTCCGCTCAAGGGAGATTACGGGTGGACTCGACGACAAGAATCACGTAACCTCATACCAACCAAAGGCCCTCGAGAGGAGCAAATATGAGCTACTCGACTCGTCCGCTGAGCCTGGTTTGGGGAAGTGGCGATACGTGGGCAACGAAAAACCGTTTACAGGCGAAATACTGCCTGAAGACCAGCTTGGTCCACTCGAAATGGAGATATTTGAAGACTTTCTTCCGGATCAGCCTACTCGCTGCCCCAGCACATAGCACTACAGACCGCTTGCGCATCAACTAGAAAGTTTTTGCAAAGCGATTTGGCTTTGGTCTGTAGACCGTAAAGCGTCTTCGCTCACTGGAAGAAGACTTCTGTGGCAGCTGTCGTTGACTCCGTGCTGTCTGACTCGCTGTGGCCCTCAACTTCTTTTGATCTACGAAGAAGCCAGCAGAGTAAAAATTGATTCGGCAGAATACAAAGATGATGTTCTCTATTATTATCGCGAAGACAAGAGTGCGTTGTGAGCGACGCAACAGGAGGTTCTGCAGGCTGAATCCTTCCAGGTCCATTTGCAGTCAACGCTCCGTCAAGACGTCTATTCATCTCTCCACGACCTCTACTCCCTCTTGTTGTCTCAATGCCAGGATCAAGTCTTTGGTCTAACTCCGTGGACGTCGAAAGAAGGTCTTCTACGAGCAGTCATCCAACCGCTTTTAAGATCTCATTCATTGTGAGCATCAGGCATGCCACCAACCTATCGAGTCGATCACAGCGGCTCTCTGATTCGTCCTCCACCACCAGACTCTGGCACCGCTGTCAACTGTGGCGTCGAATCCTCTCTCCATGATTCCTGGGCCTCAATTGTTGTGGGCATGATCAACGTAGCTCGTTACTCCACCATTCAAGCCTTCGAGGTAACCTTCAAGAGAACCGATGTAGACATCGTCCGGTGTAAAAGCTGTCTGGGCAAGTTTCGATTGCTGGCTCAGCCAGTCGAAGTAGTGAACAAGAGTAACTTATGGGGCGATGCTGCGATAAGCCGTTCGCCAGACGGCGAGATGAGTGTTCACGAAGCCGGGAGAGACGATCTTGTTGGTACAGTCGATGACTTGTGCGTCCGGTGGAGATGTGAGGTTTTGTTCGATCGCTTTGATGATGTCTCCGACAATAAGATTGAGGCCTCCCGTAAGACCTTGATCTTCTCGCTGTCTTCGTCGAAGGCGATGACTGTCCCGTTTTTGAGGACTTTGGTCGCCATGTTGGATGTCGTCAAGATTGAATAGGGATTCTAGAGATGGCTGAAGCGTCGTTAACATCACGTTTCGACGATGTTATTCCAGCTTATAAGCGTACTCCTACTACCCCGGAATAATGATGCAAAGCTGAAGCTTGCGTCAAAGGTCTCACAGTCTTTGCGAATGCGAGAAACGCGATCATATTGATGTTGACCGTGATGTGATGCATTCGGATGGAGATGATAGGAAGAACATAACACGTCTTATACGAGATATTGGCACCTGTTCAACAATCACAGTCAGATCTCTCGGTGTCTCCGGAGATAAAGAAGAACGAACAACGCGAGCTGAGAGTCGAAGGATCCAGTCTAGTGCTACACTTTGATACTAAGTTAGAACCGTCCAAACGATGTTCAGTCACCTTTCGGCTGCAACTTACTGCACGTCGACTTCAGCCTCAGTCATCGTCTCATGTCATGACTCCAACCCTCTCCTCAACCCTTCTTATAAGAAAGTAGCACTTAAAGCGTCCATCTCGCTTTCGCATTTATCAAAGAACACGAGAATGAACGAAGACCTCCTCCTCTTCCGCCTACCAACAGAACTCCGCATTCAAATCTACGACTACATCTTCTTCTCGCACATCCGAGACCCTCCAATCCTGGACAGCAACTGGCTCCAACGTCCCGCCACGTATAAAAGATGTATGCGTCTCTGGATCGAAGGAGAAGACCTCCTCGCACACCGCAACTGGCTGAACGACTTCCACGCCGAACCATTGTTGTCGGATTCCCATGCTGTCCTTCGAACATGTCGACGGATCTACGCAGATGCGGGAGCCTACCTGTACGACAACACGCTCTTCATGCTCTTCACGAGTACCAAGTACTCCCGTCTTGTCCAAAAACACGGAAGCTCCGACTCGCCTCGGCTTCGACCGCGCAGTCCTTCTGAGGTACCTTCGCCACTCCCGCTCATGGCTCCGGGGACAGTGTCGGTCTACAGCCGCAAATACGACCATCTCGATCCGAATCGTGTTCCACGCTGGAAGAAAACCCGATACTGCTGGGTGTTTCAAGAGCCCCCCAGAGTAACATTTCTCGGAAGACTAGGTGACCCAGAGTCGTTCTTTCTCCGCCACGCCCGTCACGTACGAATCGACGCTTCGGTGAAGACACCTTCCATTCTGGCCCTCGTGATGAGACAACTCCAGAACGTCGCATCTGTCCTTCCGCAGGACCTAGGAGCGATGGAAGCACGGCTCCACATCCAACTCGATGGACCGAAGCAGAGATCCCTCGAGCCGCGGATTCCGTGGACCAGCAGGCAGAACTTCCTGAAAATGGTGAGACTGTTTGAAGGGAATTTCGGTATCTCCATTTTTGCGACGTTTTGGTTGGTGGCGTTTGGGAGACCTTTCTTGTACACATTGCTGGACTTGCGCGGGGAGCGATGCTCTGTATATCCGAATATAAAGAAGGGACTGTATCATCATCAGCTAGAGGAGCTTCGAAGACTGCTCGACAAGTGGGAAATCTCTTGGTGTGGGGAATGTGAGGATTGCCTTGCAAGAGAAGCAAAGCGACTGGTGGTCTGTAAGGACGAGTCTGAAGTGGGAATACAAATACAAGATCCAGAGCTCGATAGGATCCTGGGGATGTATAGGCAACTCATTATCGATTAGTTCTGCTTGCTCTCCAATGTCGACATCTCGCCAACGAACTCCCGCTTATCGCTTCTTCATTTTCTGCCATTTTCTTTCCTTTGATCTCAAATACCATTGTGGGTCGTGATGAGCCATCTGGGTTCGCAAGAACGCGTCGTGGTCCACTGCATCATCGCGAGCCTCGCTTGCCTGAACAGCACTATTTCCAGGTTGGTGCGATGACTTCATGCCATTAAGCGGACCCTCCTCATCACTTTCGCCGCCCACTTCTCCAAGAGCTTCTTGTATACCCCTCGCCATTGCAGCATTCTAAGCCGGAGTCGAGGTCGACGTCTTCGCCTTGCTGCCTCCGACGCCGTGGCGTACGTCATAATGTGGGCTTTGCCTGGCCATAAACTCGTCGTGGTTGAAGGATTGCGGCGTGTCGTGCTGCCTCGGATATGTTCCTTCCGCCTGGCCCTCAGGCTCTGCACTTGTGGTATAAGAAGCCATCTCCTCAAAATCATCGTTCTCCACGCTACCCAAGGGCGCTTCCTAAGCTTTGACCTTGACGCGCGTGTCGAGAGCGAGACGATCGGGAGCCGATAGATTCACCGCACCTTCTAGATACGCTTGGAAAGCAGAGAGCTCTTTCTTCGCCTTGTCGGTGATATTCGAATTTGAGAGGTTCTCCACACGGACAACTGCTTGAACAACACAGCCACCACTGACATCCAGCAATCTCAGGTCATCTTTTGCAGGCAGGGGCGCATGCAGTGGCTCGGTCTCCGTCGACCCCGCCGCGATGGTATAATATCGGACAATGCGAATAACCACATTGCCTTGGACAAACTGCTTGCCGATTTGCGTCAGCTGCTGCTTATATTGATACCAATCCGAGCTTTTCAGATGATCAAGGTCGGCATTTTCGGCAACACGCTCTGTGACACCACGAGATAGGAGGGTTTGCACGCCAGGCTCAGGAGTTTCTTCTATCCGGATTCGCCACGGTCCGGGTGCCAGGTTGGTAGGACTGATGTCGCGTACAAGCTTGTGGTGCGTGGGGTCCCTCTTCTGCTGAGGCTGCTTTGTCTGCGCAGAGTTAGCAAGCGTCCCGAGTATATTTGAAAGGTCCAGGGCGTTGGACAGACATGTCTTACCTTTTTGTTGACCGCAACTTCAGGTATCTTTTGCTGAGCATAGATTAAGGTCTGCTCGTAGACATCGACAGGTTGAGCCGCAGTTACGCCTGCCAACAGTTGGAGCACTTGAGATTCGCGCGTCGCGGGTATTTGCGAGTAGAGCAAATATTCGTGCATCGCGGAGAAAATGAACCCGGAAAATGCTGCGTATTGTCTAATGGATGCCCGGGTGTCGGGATTTATGGCGAGATAAATGGCGAGAGCGTTGCGAATGGAAAGGAAGCCCGTTAGATAAGGTTGACGCGCGGGAGCAGCCGAAAGTCTACTTGGAGCTCCGATCGCGCCCGTCATGCCGACGACTGACTGTGAAGGCACCACCACATCTCATCCCACCCTCCGCCGTCGATAAAACGGTCGTCGACGCCGCCAATCTCCCCGCTCTCACTGCCTCCGCTCTCTCTTCCACCGCCACCGCCTCCGCAACATTCAATTCGTCGACATTGGAACGGAAAAGCTACTTGACCAGAGAGCTCCCAAGGCCGATCCCCCCACTCTTCCTCTTGGAAATTATTCACCGAAGTTCGCGAGGATGCAGGCCACTCGCCGACTCCTACAACACCGACAGCCCATGATCAAGTTTGTTGGAAGACGGCACACTCCTCCTCAGAGTGAGACCTGCCAAAATCTCCATGCTCGATCGCGCTGACGTCGCCCTCAGAAGTCGACCACTCTCCCCACGTTCACCCCGAGTCTCCTACCAAGTCCCTCCCCGGGTCGTTCGCCTCGTACCGCGAGAAGGCAACTCAGCATGGTCCTCTGAAATCTGGCAATGGCCAGGCTGCACCATCAGGTGCAAGCAGCCCATCGGCGTCCGTACCACCCCAGAACCCATATGGAGCGATTGGAGGCAGGAGCGCGAAGGAGCTGGGACCGATAAGACCAGGAAAGGGAGAGTTCTTCGATCGGAGCGAGCTGCCAGAGCGCTTCCACCGTACTCCGTGGACCCAGGCTGAGATTGAAGCCGTGGAGAGCGGAGGGGCTAGCATGTTCGCGTGAGATCGAGGGCACGGGGCTGCATGATCACAAAAGCAGGATAAGCATGCGGACATGACATGTGATTGCAATGTCTGAGAGACCGGATCGAGAAGACTACACGCATAGAGCTGAGTGGAGCGATTGGCGCATCCGGCGTACAAGCATGGTAGAATGCTTTCTCGAAGCGATACGGCTTGTAAATATATCGCACGACCACGAGAAGCGGAACGATTGACCTATCGACTGGGACATGATTGACAGAACGCGGATCTCCCGACTCTAAGCGTCCCATCGCGGTGAAGGCTGAGTGATATGTGCATTTACCCTGTACATTTTATGCATGCACACGAAGCCCTTACGTAAGGTATGAGCCTAGATATCAGTAGGTCGGTCCTTCCTGAAACAATCGCGATGGGCGACCGCATCGCCGAGCATGGGGTGGTCTTCATGACGGACAATACCGCCTACGTGATTTTGTCCTTCCCGATGTGACCCCTGTAGCCGTCGGTGTAAGGTACTTGGGGGGGGGATAGAGAAACTTTTTTCGATACGAGGAGACCGGGCATCTGCTGGCCTCGATGTAGTCACACAATCTGGCCATGTCCATGCAACTTCTTCATCTCGATGACATCAGACGTTCCAGAGCACGCAAACACTCATTCTCAAGGTGAGACAAGCCTTAGGTCTATGTATTCGAGTCTCTGCCTGACGAGTCGATTGACCGGCCGCAAGTATCGCCGAGGCCGATGATAGACCTCGGCGCGGAATTCAGGGCCGTCGTTCCGGCTCACCTCCGTGTGGTCCACCTTCACTTGCATCAACTTCTTGAACACAATCGCAATTCATCGCCAATCGTTTCGGTGCCAATGGGTCTCGTGATAAGCGCTTGGCGTATTGTACCGGCGCTATCTCGCTGTGGCTCCTCAAGCGGACACCTGGACTTGGAGGCACATCATGGGCGACGGACATCCTGGACACCTCACGGGCATGTTGGCCGCCATGAACTCTCGATAGGCTAGTCCGTCCTACTCTGCACAACATCACTCCTCTACCGCTCTTCCTTCATACCCACTGCCTCTTCGATTGCTGTCATCTCGCCTGATACGACCGCACTATGTCTGCTTCCGCCTCTCAGAAGGCCAGCCACCAGGACTTTGACGTCGATGAGACGCTGGAGAAGCTCACTTTGGGAGAGAAGATCTCATTGCTCTCGGGGACGGACTTTTGGCACCTGGCTGGTATACCAAGGCTTGGAATACCTGCCATCCGCACTTCGGATGGCCCGAACGGCGTGAGAGGAACCAAGTTCTTCAATGGCGTGCCGGCGGCATGTTTGCCATGCGGTGAGCTGGCCAACCTACCGATTCAGCTTCACCACTAATGGCTTCATCAAGGAACTGCCCTCGGAGCGACCTGGGATGCCGATCTGATCCGCAAGGGTGGCGAGCTTATGGGCCACGAAGCCATTGCAAAGGGAGCTTCTGTCTTGCTAGGACCGACCGTCAATATGCAGCGCGGACCATTAGGCGGCCGGGGGTTTGAGTCTTTCTCGGAGGACCCCGTACTTGCGGGAACCCTTGCTGCTGCGTCTGTCAACGGAATTCAGTCCACGGGCGTGGCTGCCACGATCAAGCATTTTGTCTGCAACGACTTGGAGGACAAACGTATGTCCAGCAATAGCACTCTATCAGAGCGAGCCTTGAGGGAGATCTATCTTCTGCCATTCCAGATCGCGCAGAGAGACGCCAAGCCGTGGGCTTATATGACTGCTTACAATCTTGTGAATGGATTGCACTGCAGTGAGAATCCAAAGCTGCTCAAGCAGATTCTTCGCGATGAATGGGGCTTTGATGGGCTGGTCATGTCTGATTGGTTTGGCACATACTCAACGACCGAGTCAATAAAGGCTGGACTAGACCTTGAGATGCCGGGCCCAGCGAATCTCAGAGGCAAACAAGTTGGACTTGCGACTAGTTGTGGAAAGCTGCTGAAACACCACATTGATGCACGAGCAAAAGAGGTCTTGAAGCTCATCAAGAAAGTTTTGCCGCTTCAGATACCGGAGAGCGCCGAAGAGCACACTTTGGACTCACCGGAGACCGCTTCTCTTCTTCGGTCAATCTCTGCCGGCAGTATAGTGCTCATGAAGAACGAGAAGCAAGTATTACCCTTCAGCAAAGACAAAACCACCGCGGTCATTGGTCCTAACGCAGCCTTTGCTGCTTATTGCGGAGGAGGCTCTGCTTCGCTTCTACCGTACTACACGGTGACTCCGCTGGATGGAATCAAGTCACAGTCGAGCAATGTACAATACGAGCTTGGCGCGCCGGGCTGGAAACGTCTACCTCTGCTATCAGACAATGTCAAAACGACAGACGGCAAGACAGGACTGCTCATGAAGATGTTTCTCGACCCACCATCGGCGACTGGTCGTGCACCATTCGACGAACTTCACATTGGAGACACTCAGGTATCTCTGTTTGACTACAAGAACCCTAAGCTTGACAGCTGGCTATTCTATGCGGACATTGACACCACCTTTACCCCCGAACAGACTTCAGAATACGAGTTCAGTGCTTCTGTAGCGGGCACAGCTCAGATCTTCGTTGATGGAAAGCTGGTGGTTGACAATGCAACCAAGCAGTATCCTGGAGACTCGTTCTTTGGTGTTGGAACTCGAGAAGAAATCGGATCCATCGCTCTGGAAGCTGGAAAGACTTACGATGTCCACATTGAATTTGGCTCATTGCCGACTATAACTTACAAGAAGGATGGCGTTACAGGCTTTGGCGCTGGAGGACTGAGAGTTGGATGTCACCGAAAGCTGGATCTAGATGTCGAAATCGAGCGTGCTGTTGCACTAGCCAAGAAAGTTGATCAAGTGGTTCTTTGCGCTGGCTTGAATAGTGACTGGGAGTCTGAAGGCTACGATCGAACTCACATGGATCTCCCTCCTGGGTCTGACAGGCTGATTGAAGCCGTGCTGGCGGCAAATCCGAAGACGGCGATTGTTGTGCAATCAGGCACTCCAGTGACGATGCCGTGGGCCGACAAGGCGCCAGCTGTCTTGCAAGCTTGGTACGGCGGCAACGAAACTGGTAATGCGATTGCGGATGTCATCTATGGAGACACAAATCCGTCTGGCAAGTCCTCTTTGAGTTTCCCACGACGCAACGAAGACAATCCGGCTTTCCTCAACTTCAAGAGCGATGACAACAGAGTCTTTTATGGAGAAGACGTGTATATCGGCTATCGATACTATGAGAAGAGTGGACTGGATGTGCTCTTCCCATTCGGACATGGATTGAGCTATACCACTTTCGAGATGAAATCGGTCCAAGTAGACGCCCCCGACAACTCCGACGAGGTCGTCGTTTCGGTGGATGTTGCCAATACTGGATCCACCGCAGGAGCCGAAGTCGTTCAGGTATACGTTGCATCTCAGACTTGCAGCATTAGCCGGCCGAAGAAGGAGTTGAAAGGCTTTGCCAAGGTCTTTGTCGAGCCTGGACAATCTGCAAAGGCGGAGATCAAGCTGTCGAAGAAGTATGCTACTTCTTTCTATCATGAAGGCAAGGATGCTTGGGTCTCGGAACAGGGAACTTACAAGGTCTTGGTGGGCAATTCGAGTGCGTACACACCGCTGGAAGCGACACTCGATGTTGCCAAGACTCTCGTTTGGAAGGGGTTGTAGTTTGTCTGCTCTTCGGACAACCGCCCCGTTCCGTAAGTTGCACGCACGTTTGGTCTTTTGGGAATGTTTATTGGCTATTACAGCAGAATAGCAGAAACGAAGTGAAATGGCCTCATCCTTTTGACTATGCTCCGGTCTTCCCATTTTCCCAGCGGAGTCGTGCAATCAGCTAATTCGCTCCGAGCGTGAAACTGCTAATGAGAACATGAAGACCGAGCCGGTCCACGCAAGCGAGCATCCACTTCATTCGCTTCATGAAAACAAGCACTACTACTAAAGGTCGGCATGGCACATTGTCCCCGAATTCGCCATCACCAAGAAATCCGGGATAGGAATCGAGGTATGGAAATGCGCCCAAACCCCGGGGAAATCTTGTAAAGCAGCTCAGGGGTCGGGCACGCTCGCGGAGCAGGTAAGCACAATAACATCGGAGACTTGTCGGGGAGGAAAAACCCAAGCATTTGTCGGAGGTTTCAAACAGTGTAGTGTGAGATTGCGGTCATCGGGTGGTGATTCCCCCTAAGGAAAGGAGGAGGGAAGGGGTTATATTTTCATATGATTTGGATTCGCGACTTGAGTGTGTAGATGATTGCTCCTTGATAGAAACGACTTCGAATTGTGTACGAATACAGGCGCAGCGGTTCAGCAGTAAAATAGGCAGTAATACAGGTCCCTTCCCAACAGATTGTATTGTCATATCTTTTGTTTTCTTCTCTTTTCTTTTCTTTTCTTCTTCTCTATCATTGCGGCTCCGCCCCGAGTGGGAGTCGGGGACGGGTCCAGCTTTGGGGATAATAACAGCCTCCAACGCCTAGGGGCATGAGGGCACGTCGAATTCTGGTTCCGTGGCCCCGGGGATGCAGACGTTGTAGTAGCCGCCGTACCATCTAAGAGGAAAAAGAAATGTGGTGAGTAAAATGCTTGAATGGGGGGGGGGATTCTCGATGTGAAACATGGAAGTCATGGGTACGAAAGGGGAGGATGAGGACTTACTTTCCGCATTCGTTCACCTTGTCGACGTATACAATGCAGTCCTCGCCTTCGACCTTGACCGGAGCGGCGAGGGCCAGGGAGGCGATGGCCGCGAGGAGAGCAAAGGATTTCAGGCCGAACATCTTGAAGGTGTGGAGTCTGTTGTGTGATGGGCGAAACTGTGTCGGAAGGTCTGTCGTTGAATGAAAGCGGATGAGCCGGGTATGATTCTGAGGGGATCTGTGGAGAATTCTGGAGATGTGGGATGGATGGGCTCAAGGCCTGACTTTATAGCCAGTGGCTGTGGTGGCACCACCACCCACGGAGGGAACGGCAATGTTTCGTGACGGAGGTGTACGCCATAGGAAATTCCGCCTCAAGAAAAGCCAAGGAACACAGCCTTGAAGCAATACGGTTTCTTGGGATCTATTTTGGAGCTGGTGTAAGCAGCTTATTCTTGCCTTTCCAGAATCCACGGCCAAGAGAATTTCCATCCTGGGGGAATGCCCGGTCCTTGTCACAGATCTCGATGACGAACCAACCAGGAATCCGCCGAAATCCTGGCGGTCGCGGGAGATCCTCCCCTTTTCGCAGTCCGAAGGTCACACATCTCCAGAGTAGTCTGCTTTTTCCTTGGGGTTACAGGCCATTATTTTGGACGTGATGATGAGGCGGGGGCATATAAGGCTGGACTTACGAGCTTGTTGCGTGCGGAAGAAGTCTTGACAGGGAGGGTCTGGGCTGTGCCAGACTTTTTATCACACGTTCTCAAACTCACGACTCGCAATCATGCTGGTCATCATGATGGCCGTCGTCAGCGAACGATGTCATGACTTGCTCGGGGTCCCTTGGAAAGTGACATGTGATGATAGACACAGGATGCCGATGAAGTGAAAACGCAGGACGAAACCGTGTGACGTATGAAGATACCGCTTTGAAGAGCTCCAGGTATGCTCTAGACGACAGGAAACTTGGCAACGGCATGGGAAGGGAACGGAGAATCGCGAGTTCTATAGTCAGTCAGCTGTTCGAGATATACTTTCTCTGATAAAAAGTTCGTCGTAAATTCGACTCTAACGTCTCTAATCGTCGCTCGCGCACTATTGCTCTTAACCAGCGTCGCCCTTACCTACTACGCCCTTACCTTCGTATATCCCTGACCTTCGCGCTTACCTTCCAGACTCTCTCGGTCTGCTTACGAGATGATGAAACAGAATCCCAAACCTGATAGCATAATAAGGCGTTTTCCAATCTTTATTTATACACGCGCTTTTCAAGTTAGCTTACGAGACGTAGATATCGCGTACGGGAAGTATCGCGTCGAAGTATATCATACCTTCGACGACGAGATTGAAAGGACGTTTTGAGAAAATCTCTATTATATTATTATTATGCCGTTGCTGATGTATGTTTGTCGTTCTGATGAAGCATATCCGGAGCTCCGTCGGATCGACGGATGCTGCCACATGCGATAAGGTTCGCTCAGACGCAGGTACATCACATCCGAAAACCCTGATTTGCCCTTCCCACTCACATCACGAGGGAAGAAGCAAAAAACAACGCAGGAGAAGAAATTTTTGTCGCAAAAACGCTCTCTACTACCTCTTTCCTTATCATCATACGTTCATTTTTATACCAAATCGAGATCGCCCTTGGGAAGTATATTTATACTATACCATGTCATCTGCGAGCGATGGCAAGGCCGTGCCGTTTCCCGATGTGGATGTGGATGCGGATGAACCGCCAAGCTACGAAGTGGCGAGCGTAGGCACCCGGAGTGCCAGCGATATCCATACCAACAACACCGTTACGACTACGACGACAGAGAAACCCGCAAGGCCCACGGCGGCTCTGGCGAGGAATAAGACAGACGATCACCTTATACAGAAAGTCACCGCA
The DNA here is from genome assembly GCA_963674455.1 of Lecanosticta acicola. Classification (NCBI taxonomy): domain Eukaryota; kingdom Fungi; phylum Ascomycota; class Dothideomycetes; order Mycosphaerellales; family Mycosphaerellaceae; genus Lecanosticta; species Lecanosticta acicola. The sequence continues at coordinate 238,784 of CAVMBE010000031.1, read as the reverse complement.
GTTTCGTCCCAATCTAGTGCATCGGGATCCGTAAGCGCCCATACTATGCTGTCATCAAGCCCAGCTAACACGTCTTCTTCAGTCCAAACCCATCATCGTATCCCTGGAAAGATTCGAGCCCGCTGGACTCATCAGACCCGGCCGCGTTCGCCCTGGAGGCCCTCCCGTTTCCTCGGAAAAGGACGTCATCCTCATCCACAAAAGCATGACTTTCGTCGAACTAGAAGCTCTCCTCTACAAGCGCTCCAAGATCCGCGAAGTCATGCCCTCCCGACAATCGGATCAGAAGTCCTACTCTGGCGTTTCCCTGCGAACTGGACGCGACAAGGATGAAATGTGGATCAATGTCGAGGATGAACAGGGTTGGGAGGCCGGGAGAGAATTGCTCTTCACCAGAGACGGGAGTATGTTGACGTATACATTGATCGTGACAGCGGAGGATTACGCGGAAACGGAAATGGAGAGGGGCAATGTGGCGCGGAGGGCGAAGGCCGTGAGGAGATATAGTATGGGTGTTTCGAATGCGGGCATGCAGCCTGGTGGTCCTGGCAGTCCTGGCGCTCGGGAGAAGAAAAGCGAAAAGTGTGTTGTCCAATGAGAAGTTCGACGCAATGATGGAATGGATTAATGTATGCTTTTGGAATGTTTGGTGCATGTGTGTGTGTTATGAACATGAGGCTTCGGTTAGCAGACGGGCTCTGACCTATCTTGTAGTAATGAGAACTGCGGGTGCTCTACGTGTCCATCTAGACTAGCAGTTATTCATCTTAAGCAGGACCCGGTCGCCTTCTACCGGCAAGGCTGGAGCTTCTGAAGACGCGCAAGAGAGCACTGACGGCACGGCCGCCTTCGGGGAGGTGAAAGAGAAGCTCATCAGTTATTCGTGGCCACTGGCGTCGCCGATAGCACAATGAGATGCAATTCGTGGATCTGACTACGTTGTACACGATGCCCCCTCGATCAGCCGATGTGGTGGGATATTGATAGACAGGAGCCACAATCTTGGACGTTGCTGCAAATGGGCGCGTGATCATCAATGAGATTTCCTATTCCGAATTGTATGATCTTGCATCCTATGATGGCTCTGCAAAAGGCAATAGTGTCGTAGGATTGAGACAGGAAGTTGAGATTGGTGGTAATGAAATGGGAAGAGTAAGATTCGGTGGTCATATATTTCTACGCGATGGTGCGAGCTCTACGCTAGACTCAAAGCAGTTAGCCAGTCGGTTAACCGTGTCCGATACATTGCATCATTCCCTTTCTACTCACACTCATACATCTTTGCTTTCACAGCCATTGCTTCGTCAACAATAAGTCCATCTTACAGTCGATGAGTGCGAAAACGTCAGCAATCGACTCTGCGAAAGCCTGAGATCACCACAATGAGCTCCACAGATTCCTTGGACGATTCCCTCCAACCATTCCGACTGTTCGATCTCCCACAGGAACTTCGAGATAGAATATACGACCACATGGTGCTAGACTTCGAACTCCCTCGAATCGAAAGGGGACAGCCGGATGCTCCCCCCGTGCGCAGAGTCTTCAGCAACGCCCGCATCCTCGCGGTCACCCTGTCCAGCCGCCAACTCAGCCGGGAGTATCGCGATCGAATCCCGCCTCCATCCCACCTCACAGCGAAATACGTGAGCTTCGAACCCGGCCGGGATCCCTGGAAGCGTCCGAGTCGCCCGGAAACCATCACCCACCTGCAGGTGGAATTCTACGTCTTCTGTAAACCTTGCATCCAACACGACGGCTTTGGGAGTTCGCCGTACTGCGTTCTCCAGAATCGGGAAAGCTCGGGGGGATTAGCGCGGTTTATGTCGATTCTTCAGACCGGGTTTCCGAAGCTCCGCGTCTTTGATGTGAGGCTTGCGCTTCTGGCTTGGTGTGTTCAGGCTACCACTTGGTCGGAGATGAAGCGATCGCATCCGCGACTCCTGGGACAAGTGCAATATTTGACTACAGATGCGCATAAGGTGACGGGGATCCAGCTTCTCAAGTACAGCGGCATCGAGGATTTTGATACGATTCTTTCGGGCGATTCGTGGAGATACACCATGTCCACTTGGAAGCGAGGAGAAGGGTGGAAGGCTGCGCCTGGACGGGAGTGATGGATCACAATTTTCCTGTCAGATTCCCTGGAGAAAAGTCTACATCGAGACCAGACAACTTGTTTCCGACAGGATCTGACAGTCAAGACGCTATCTGCTTGTAGCGTACACTGTCCACATCGTGGCTGTATGCTTTCCCGCGAGTCCCAAGCTTGCCCATCCCTGTTGTGTGGAGAGGTCTGGCTCTTCCTCTACGGCTTCGAACATCTGCTCAAATGATGATGCTTCAGATTCCAATCATCCCCGATGCTCTTGTATACTCTAACATTTAGTGCACAGAGCATCGAAGCGGTACATGCCGGTGGCATACACCCAGTTATTAAAGTCGCCCTTGGTCCAGGAGATGGAAAGGGTGTGGGGTCCTAAAAGCCTCGGTTAGCGCTGTATTAGGCCGGAGAACCCGAGAACATGAGACTCACCTGATGGGATTCTGAAAAAGCCATGCGACCATCCATCTTTCATACACCTCTCTGGCTCACCGTGGCCGCACTTCCTCCTCCAACGGTCTGGGAATGGATGCTGTGGACCTTCCTCAGTCTCACCAATGGACTTGCCATCGAGGAAGACTTCAAAATGCTCGACGTAATTCTCGACGTCAGTAAGAGTGAAGATGGTGTCATCGGAGTAGTTGATCTCCTTGACCCATGGAGCTGGTGGACCTGGTCGACGATCTGGAAAAACATCAGCAACTACATTTGGGTATCGAGTGTGCCAGGTAATACTCACACTGCGAGTTCCATTTGAACCACATGTTGTTCCATTTCTCGAGCTCTGTACCTCGACACGGCCATGAGGCGTCTTCAGTACAAGGGAAGTCCTTGTACCCAGGCGCCTTTGGCTGTGCACTTGGTATTGGCTGTTCACTTGGTGTTGGCTGTGCACTTGATGTTGGCTGCTCTACTTGTTCTTGTGGAGGTGGTACCGATGCTGTACTTGGCTCGGGTGGTGGCGGCGGTGGGGGGTTTCTGGCGCCATTGTCCTGGCGTGGCGGATCTGCTTGGGGTGGTGGATTAACTACTTGCTGCGACGGAGGCTCCATACTCATAGTCTGAGTCCTTGGTGGCTCTGGCGGCTGGTAACCGGGCGCGTTGGTGTCGGTCGTCGACTGTGGGGGAGTCTGGACGGTGACAGTTTCTTCTTTTGGTGGCCCGAAAGAAGGCGGATCCGGGCTGACCATGGAAGTTCCTTCTGCGCTTGGCGAATCATCTATCAACGTGATTAGTCGGAGTTCCTCGAGATGCGGTCGCGACAACGACGAGTCCCTCACCCGCTCCGCTCTTCTCCGGATGGCATTTGGCAACATGGAGGAACCGGTAATCTCCCCTGTGCCACTCCAGAGGACCCTGTCTCGCGAAGTCCTGTCAGCTGTTGTTTGGTTGGGCTCGCCCACAACTTGAACATGAGGCAGACACTGGGAATAGTCTCCGTCTCTGGCTATCGTACCTTTTTGCCATCTTGAAGGATGAATTCCATCTGGTGGTACCCTTGTTGTAGCAAAGAAGTCAGCAATTGACCCTTGACACTCTGGCTCATGAAGATTTGGCCAGCAACTTACCGGCTGGGATGAAGAAATAGCCGTTCGGACATCCCCGCTCCACACAAACATCGGTATCATCGCTGCCACATTTCCGGTCAAGGTCCATTGTACCAAGATCAGTGGTGCCGAGATCCTTGCCGTCAATCCTGACGCCCCATCTCTTATTGAACGTCCATTGCGCTACTTGCAGAATTGAATCCTCAGAGAACTTGATTTTGTCTTCGAATCGGGCGTGCTTGGAAGGCAGGTCGCTGCCGTTCGACTTGAAACGTAACCAGCCCTGGAGCTCTGGGCCCAAGGCAGGCTTCTTGTCATCCTTGGTGCATGGGAACTTGGAGTCGCCGTAGAAGCGCGGCTTCAAATCCTCTTCGCGATTCTTACATTCCTCGGGATCGATCTTGCCATTGGGGAGCTGTGGGGTTTCGACGAAGGAGCAACGCTGTTGACCTGCGATCAGACCGGCTGATTAGTATCCACCATTTCGGACTCGATACTGCTGCGACTGCTCACCATTTGGATCTAGTTCGAGCCTGGGGTTTTCTTTGGGGATGACAGGGTCATTTGGCTTCACGATAGGTCGATCTGGGGTGATGAAGCCATTCGGTGGACAACCCGGTGTACCTGTCATGCAGAAGGGCGTAAAGTCAGCTAATGGCCCAACATAAGGAAGCCCAATCGGCGGTCGTCAGGTCGGCGATTGGCTCTGACACAGAATCTCTTACCTGGCTTGCACGGGTTTACAACGTCTGGAACCTCGACACCACCTGGGCATCCTTCTGTGCCAGCAGTACACGGGATTGGATTGATCTATCAATGGCTTGGTCAGTGATGTAAGTCATCAGAGACCACTGCGCCTTCAAACTTACCGGGATGCAGTTCGGTGCTGGATGTGGGTCGTTAGGGTGACAACCCTGAGGAGGTACCAAGACACATTGACCATTCGGGCACGCTGGATCTCTGGGATCAGAAGGAGGAGCTGTTGGCGGGATCGATGTCTGCGGAATGCAGCCGGGCTTTCTGGCATCGCATTCGTCTTTCGGCCCATTTGGGACCACAATGTCATCGCCGTCACAATGTCCACCTAGACTCGGATCGCACGTCTTGCTCGGATCCCAAGGCCATCCTGGGATGTGTGGCTCGCCGGGTGGATACACTGGCCAAATTGGCGGATCGGTCACATGCTGGCCATTCGGACAATTTGGTTCACCGGCTCTGCAGCTCGTCACCCAAGGCGGCAGATATGTTCCGCAACCACAGGGACAGTGTTCGCCGGGCTTGCAGAAGCCAGGAGTCGTGATGACGCCGCCCGGAGGGCAGGTCTTTCCTGCCGGATGACACGAAATATGTGGTATGACGAGGAACCCATTTGGCGGGCATCTGGGATGTTTGGGATCGCATTTGAGCAAAGGTAGCCTCACGTTTGGCCCTGGCAAACAGTCCGGGGCGTACCCATCGCAGATGTTGTTGGGGTCAATCGGGATGCAGTTTCCGGAAGGGCAATTGGAGTCGCCCGGGCCGATCGTGTAGTTGGGCACGACGTAACCTGCAATCTTCTGGTCAGCTGTGCTCGACCAAATACCCTGCCCTGTCTTGTCTTACCTGGAACGATTCGTGGCGGAGATGGATTTGTGCCTGGGAACTCATCGCGCGTGTGGCCGGGCTTCAGTGGGTAGGTGCCGAAGCAGTCGACGACATGGGCACAGCTATCCATTGCGACCATCTGTCCTGGCACAGGCTGTGGGATTGACCCAAACTGGCCCAAGGCCGTGGAAGCAACAGCAGACAATACCAGCAACTTGGCCATGATGTAGGTCGCGTGCTGCTGGAGAAACGCTATGGAGGGCGACGGATCCAGGAACTGCGGTCTTGATTGTTTTGTGCTCCTCACCACAGCTTGCGTTTCCTGGTAGGCCCCCACTCTCTCTCTGCATCCATTTCGACATCGCTCGATTGTGTTCACTGCTTGCAGAAGCGGCAATTTCCGGTGATTCAACAACTTCGCAAAAGGGCTCTCAGAGGTCCGGCTTGCTACCGCATGGTGACCAGATAGAGTTGACAAGATAGAGTTGTCTGGGTGCTACCGTCGGTCCGTGGCATGCAGGTGTATTATACGTTCTGGGAATGAATAGCCGCTTTCTCCGGAACCGTGAGAACCTTGAGAGGAAATCAGTGAGTGCACGTCGAGATAAGGTTGCGGCTAGGAGAACCTTGGGCTACGGATGTATCCGTCTATCAGATCTTGATATCCCACACTACATCGCCCTCCGGACTCGGATACACGAGAATGTAGACCACTACCTCACAAGCGAACGCCTATTCCGCGACAAGCCCGGCTCCAGATGCCGGGCGGAGATTAACGTACTTGAAAGCTCTCATGTTACGTTCGCATATCCCGGCAATGGTTCCAATCAGACCATGGTTCATCGTGAGCGCTTAAGCAGGAACACGCACTTGTTCCTCGACGCAAGCTCCTCCAATCTCTCAGACACATGCCCGACCGGTCTTGCCTGTTTGAAAGTATTGTGTAGCCGATACATATCCGAGCTACCCGTGCATACCGCATCAGTCCAAGGCATTTGTTCTGAGAGATGATCTGGAAACGATTTGAACTGAGAGCTCCACTAGTAGCTTCTGTCTCACGCGCTCTGATCCCTCTTCACCCTACTGAAAACTTGCATGGACGACCTCAATGCGTTGTCAGCCTTGGCACACGGCGGCACCCTGCGCACTTTATTGCCTCAAGAGGTTGTTACAGATCCCTGCACAAGATGTTGCTCGCATCTGTCCCACCGCTTTAGGCTCTGAGATCGCTGATCCTTGTGCAGTTCTCGAGTTCATCTTGCATGAGCTCCACGAACCGGGCTCTTGGAACTCCGCTTCGCTCGCTGCTCTTACGAGATTGAGAGGAGCGTTTGTGGTAAATCACTCAATCGGTGGCTGGTGGTGGGCTTCAAGGTTCCGAACATTGAACAGCTCCAATGCCTCTGGACGTCATCTCCCCACGACAGCGAAGCAGCATCTTCCTCAACATCTCCCAATCTTAAGGATGAGGCGACTCCTGCTGCCATGCGATGCAGAATCTCACGACTCCACTATACTGCTACAACCCACAAACACAGCAGTGCTTTCAGTTCCTACTCGAAACGCCTGCACTTGGATACTTTGACACCTTTGTGTCCTTGATCGCAGCTGCCTGGACAGCGAGTACTGGCATACTTGCTACCTACTACCTCAACTACGGACCAGAGTCGTGGCAGGACCTCGTCCCCGGCGAAGATTGGCTTAAAAGTTTTCCCGACCCTCAAGTCCTTTACGACAGGATCGTTTCCAGCTTACCGGATTTCAATTCTTGGAACGACGTACTCGCGGCGTTTTCCATTGTCGCGACTTTCGCCAACACACTAGTCTCGTTAGCACCTTACATTCGACGTCGGATCAAAATCCCAGGTATGGCTGGACTTCTTGGCGGTGGAGGCGGCGGAGGACCGCTTGATGGCGTGACGGGCGCAGCCGGAGGAGTTGCTGGAGGGCTGGGTGGAGATGGGGGTCCTCTGGTACGTTCTTTTGTGACAAGGACCATCTCCAATGCATCGAAGATGTTAAGACCGCGAGTGCTGGCAGCCTTCAAGCCCTCGTGTTGCCCCGTGGTTTTCAAGACACTAGCTGATCTTCTACTATTTGACAGGGAGCCGTAGGAGGTCTGACTGATACTGTCGGCGGCCTCGGCGGCGGTTTGCTCGGTGGAGGTCAAGGGCTCAACTTGGTTGGGCTGGTCAGTCAACAATCGATCTGTTCCCTCGATTTGACTCGCACTGATTTTGAGTCTTTCTTAGGTCGGAGTTGGAAGCGATGATCCCGCTCTTTTAGATTTAAACCCAGCTGATAAGAAGACCGTGAAAGCTGCACGAGCGCAAGAGGCAGCGAAAAGAAAGCAACAGCGAGAGCAACAGTACGTTTCAAGATCTTCGAATCCTACGAGACTTGACTAAAGATGGGAACAGGCTAAAGCAAATACAAGAAGCTGTCAAGAACCAAGGAGGCAATCCAACCGTGGAACAAGAACTAGCTCACAAGAAGCTTCAGGACGACCAGAAGGCAGACGAAACTGAAGAGGGAAAGGTCAATAAGATTCTGGACTCGGATACTCCCCCAAAGCCTCAAGCTGGCCCTGGCGGTCTTACGAATGGCTTGACTAATGGTGTTGCCGGAGGCAGTGGACCTTTGGGAAATGCCACGAGCCTGGCTTCAGGGGCTACTGGTGGCCTCGGCGGCCTTACGGACACTGCCGGTGGACTTGCAGGCCAGAATGGGCCTGCCGGCGGAGCTCTTGGAAACGCTACCAATACTGCAGGTGGGCTCACCGGACAGAACGGCCCGGCTGGAGCATTAGGAGGTGCGACCGGAGCCTTGGGAGGCGACCCATTAGGAGGTTTGACCGGGGGCCTCGGTGGGTTAGGAGGAGGACTCCTTGGTGGCGGCGAAGGCCTGAATGTCGCAGGTCTGGTGGGCCTTGGTTTGTCTGAACCGTAAACGCTGTAACCTGCAATGGGACTGACCATCGCGACAGGATCTGACGACCCGGCGCTGGTGGATCTCAACCCAGCCGAGAAGAAGGAAGCCAAATTGAAGAAGATGCAACAGCTGCAGCAAGAGAAAGCCCGCACTGCCCAACAGAAGAAGGCTCTGCAGGATGCTGTCCGGGCACAAGGCGGTCAGGCCACCCCCGAGCAGCAGAGAGCATGGCAGGAGTGGGAGCAAAAAGACGTGGCCATTGCCCAATCTGCCCATAAGCTACAGAACAGCATCGCGCAAGACGACCGTGATATTGCAAATGGAGTCACCGGAAGTCGAGGCGGCTATGGCGGTGGTTCGACCACAGGCGCTGGTAATCAAGCCGCTGGTGGAATGGCCATGGGCGGCAGTGGCGCAAGCAAAGGCGGCTGTCTATGCCTCGCCCCTCCTGCTCAAGGAACACTGCCGGCTCCAAGCTTGATGTACGCCTACCTGGCTCCTGCTTATCCGGCTGCTGGTCAATACCCGTACGTGTTGACGTTCGCCAACGCGCAAGTGGCCCAGCAATGGTACCAGGGCGTCAGCGCTTCTGGTGTGCAGCAGATCACCCCACAATGGTACACCTACCACTATACAGCACCGTACCCAATCTCGCAGGACCAGCGCTTCCAGAACTCGCCTCTCGGTGGCCAGATGATGGCTACGAAGATCAACCCCGACTACGGTAGCCCCTTGTTGCCACCACAGACCGCCGACGGCTACCTGGTTCCATCGCGAGCGTCGCACACGTATGTCGCCAACGCTACTTGCAAACCACAGCAGGGCGGTTCTCAACCTGTTGACTCGTATAACCCGGGCGGCATTCCTGGCAATCAACCACAACCCCCTAATCCAAATATGGCCGGAGGACGAGACCACTTCTTTCCGGACAAAGGAGGCGACACCAACAGGCTGCCAGGCTACCCATCAGTTCCAGGACAGCAAGGCTTCAACCCCGGAAACAGTGGTGGTTTCCCAGGCAATACCGGCTACCCAGGTAACACAGCTGGAGGCTCCTACCCATCGGGCCAGCAGCCCTTCAATCCCCATCAAGGCCAGCAAGGCGTCTTCAACCCGGGCGCAAGTGGGACTATGTACCCAGGAACTGGAGGCTCGGATGTTCCTGGACAGCCGGGTGGTTCCTACCCAGCAACTTCAGGCTCATATATTCCTGGTCAGCCAGGTGGTTACAACCCGGGGAGTGGAGGCTCATATATCCCGGGACAGCCAGGTAGTTACAACCCGGGGAGTGGAGGCTCATACACCCCGGGACAGCCAGGTGGTTCCTATCCGGGAACTGCAGGCTCATACAACCCGGGACAGCAAGTTGGCCCTTACCCAGGCACAAGTGGCTCGTACAATCCTCAACCAACGAATCAGTCTCGATACACTCTGGAACAAGCCGCGAGAGATCGCGCGAATGCTCTCAAAGGGCAAGGGGACCCTCGACCAGTCGATCAGATCTATAGGGATTCTCTCAGTGATCTGAAGGGCTCCTGCTGTGGACCGTCGGGACCTTTCCCTGATTATCAACATACTGGGCAGCAAGCACAGAACCAGCAGCAGTTTGGAGGTCAACAGGTGGGTGGCCAGCAGCTTGGGAGCCAACAGCTCCCGGGCCAGTTGTCTGGAGGTCAACAACTTCCAGGCCAGCTACCTGGAGGTGCTGGGCAGCAACTGCCTGGAGGACTCGGTCAGCAAGGACAGCAGGGCGGACAGCAACCCGGCGGGCTTGGGGGCGCGTTGGGCGGGCTTCCAGCCGTAGGAGGCCTCACTGGCGGACTCACCAGCGGCCTGCTCGGAGGCGGCCAAGGCCTGAACGTAGCTGGCATCGCCGGCGTCGGCAGCGACCAAGGTATTACAATGCCATAACCCACCCTCCACATCGTCGACAAGCTAACACATCACTCCCAGACGCTCTCCTCGACATCTCCCCAGCCGAGAAGCAGAAGGCCAAGCAAGCAAAGGCACAAGAGCTCGCCCAACAGAAGGCGCAAGTGCAGCAGAAAATCCAGCAGCTGCAGCAACAGCATCGACAGCAGGGCGGCCAGCTCACGCCTCAGCAACAGGCGGAGTACAACCAGGCTATGCAGATGATGACCTCCATTGACCAGAAGCAGCAGGCGCAGGCCGCGGGTCTTGACCCGGGGCTCACGTCGGGCTTGACGCAGGGCTTGCCGATGGGCAATAATGCTCTCGGCGGGCTGCCCGGTGGCAATGCTCTTGGAGGCCTAGGCGATGCCGCGGGCGGTCTCCCCGGTGGTAGTGCCGTCGGAGGTCTGGCCGGCGGCGGTTTGGGCAACGCCGCTGGTGGTCTCCCCGCCGTGGGTGGTCTGACTGGAGGTTTGGGTTTGTAGAGTTCGAAGGCTTATGGCTTGTAGACTTACCGTGACTGACGACGGCCGAAGAAGGGACGCAGATGCTTGTCTTTCTTTACATTGGGAAATAAACAAACCTAATGTACTTCTGGCTCGTTAGATGCATTTTTGCGACCTCATGCAGCCAGCTTAAGGCAAGTTGGATGTGCTGGGCAAGATGGTGGATGTTTTGTACAGGTTACTTACTTGCGTATTTATCATTCTCGTCTTACGTCCCGCTGGTACTACTCCACTATGAGACGTGTCGACCAAAAAAAGAGAGACGCCCCGAAGGTCTCATCAATAAATTGAAAAACGTCTAGCAGTCGAGATTACCAACGTGCGTGATGCATTTCGCGGATGCCACATGATGTCGGATCCGTGTCCAGGAGTGTGCTTGGCGGAGAAACGCGACTCAAGACATGTTACGTACGCCAAGTTGCATTCTCCTCCTAGAAGCATGACGCTGATGGACTGCAGGGCATCGAGAACGCATTGAAGCAGTGGTTTTAATCTAATCTTTAGGAAGAAGGATCGGATAAGCTGGTGCCTTAGTTGGCGTCGACGGACGACGACCTGATGGCGATCGATCTTATACTGACTACTACTACTACTACTACTACTGGTCTTTGAGAGCAATGAATGGGTTTCAGCCGAGCGGTAGCGGGTTCAGCTTCCACTCATGTATGTTGATCTGCGGAGGGCTAGCATATGATTACACGGCCGCGTTGAATCGCTGATCCATCTGAACAGTCTTCAGGTCACAATTCTAGCTACCCGACGTCTGATCCCCCTTCTGCATACACCTCTTCAACTCATTCTCTATCTGATCCTCCATGCGAGGCTCGAGGAAGTGAATCGCGCTCGCGATCAAGAGCCAGAGAATTGCAACGATGCTACTTAGAACCGCCGAGAGAACCAGCGGCACGATCGTCACGTAAAGAATTACGGGCACCATGCAGAGGGTCCAGAGGATTAAGATGGGCGTAGTTATAACTAAGAGAAGAGGGAAAATGAGAAAGATCAGTATGTAGAGCGGAAGGGTGGTAGGAGGGCTACGACTTACGATATCGCTTGCGCGCTTTCTCCGCCGTCCTGGCCTCGCGATGCAGCGCCATCTTCGTTTCCCTGTAGAGGATCCAGCCATCTTCTGCGCCGAAGATGGTCAGGTACATAGCGGGTGGATAGCTTCTCAATTCCCTTCCGCTGCCTCTCGTCCAGAGGGCCGATGTACTCTCTGCGTGCGCGGGAGTGTAGTGGCAATGCGACACCAGCAATGACCGAAAGAAGGCACGGACTTCGGCGGGAGAGGCTGCGTTGGAGGGTGGTTTGCAGTCGGCGTCTTCTTCTGGAGATCTGTATTCGGAGTAGAGCGGAAGACCCTCTTCTTCGCTCGAATGGGGGAGAGCATCCATCTGGATGTCTTGGCTGGGGCGAGTGCTTTCTTTGCTGGACATGCTGAAGTTGGTGCTGTTGCAGTTCTTTCGAGGAAAGGAAATGGTGCTCGGGGATGGGTTTGAAGATGAGAGAGGGTGAAATGCCTCTAGAAGCGGGAAGGATTTTGGCGGTGGCCTGAGCTTACAAATCCGCAAAATGGTTTTGCCGACTGCCGAAGCGGCACTCGCTATAAGTCGCGACTCACTCTACCACCATAATAACAACTTACGACGGCGACAATGAGGCTCTACGAGTGTCGCGTACCGCTATTGTCGACGTAAACGGTTAATATAAAGTTAGGCGCAGCTTTTAGCTTTATATTAAACCTGTTAATAGCGGTACGCGGCTTTATATTAATCAAAAGCTATTGTCGCGCTTATACTATTATAAGTGCGAGTCCATAATATCGAATAATAAGGTAGCTACTAATAATAAGTAGGCTATTTTATAAGAAGGCATTCTTATCTAGCGAACCTAGACCTCTTTTCCTACCTAGATCGTACTCGCAGACTCGCAAATCGACAATTTATAGCATTAATCGACTAGGAGACTCTTATATTTATCTATAGACGACTCTACGACCGATACTAGCCTAATTATTAACCTACTCCTTCGCCTCCGCCTTAGTCTACGCCCGAGAGCGCCCTAGTAGCAACTATGTCGGCCCTAAGGTAAGCTATCCGAAGCCTAAAGAATGGGCAAAAGCTAATTAGCGAGTCTAGCGAGTCCTACCGCAAACTAGAGACGTAGGATAAGACTATATTCTAGTATATCTCCGATAAGGATTAGTAGCGCTATTTAAACAATCTTAAATCTAGTAATAAGTAGGTTCGTAAGTCCGTAGCTAATAGCCTACGGCGGTTTACTTACGCTAGCGAGATAATAGAGACAGATCTAGGTATGCTTTTTCTAATTTGTATAGACTCGCTACTAAAATCTAATCGACTCGTAGGTATACTATCTTCTAAGCCTAGCGGCTACAAGTAGTACGCTACGAGAGGTCTAGATTATATTATCTATAAAGGTAAGGAATATACTTAATACGCGTTCTATAAGCGCTACGGTCGCCTAGGTTATAATAGTAAGCTCTAGAAGAAGTACGAGAAGTAGAAGGATAAGTAGGATAACTCGCTAAAGCCTAAGCCGGACTCGTAGGCTACTGTAGGTAATTCTAGGGCTAAGATAGGCGACTCGTAGAAGCCTACGAGTCTTCAAACCAAGATTGCTAGGCTTAAGGAGGGTTTAGGGTATGCTAATAAGCGTATTAATAATCTAGAGGCTAAGCTCTACTATATAATAGACTTTATTACGCAGCTACCGGGTAGCGAGCAGTTCGTGGCTAAATATAAGGGCAAATATACTTAGTAGATAGTACAGATCAATTCTAGCCTACGAGTTATAGCGAGTATAGCTAATTTTAGCCTACGATTCCGTGCGAGTCGGGCAGCTTAGGATATATAGAATCTTAGAGCGATTAAATCGCCTACGAATCTAGTAATTTTAGGCCTACGAGTCGGGCAAATTATAATACTACGAATCTTAGAGATCGTAGAATCCCTAAATCGCCCGCGAGTCTACCTAATTTTAGCCTACGAGTCGGGAGAATATTAATATTAGAGATCTCTAAGCCTTTAATCGTTATTATATTTATACTATTAACCCTATACGCCCTTCTATCCTTTTAAAGCCTCGCTACCAACTCGCTACCGACTCGCTATAGCTTCTTTGACGCCCTTGTAACCCTTTGAAACTCCGGAATCCTTATATACTCCTTCCTTAGCTTCTTATTCCTTATTGCCTCCGCTAGTGCACTCGTAGTACTCGCTAGTCCGCTCGGGGGCGCACTCGTAGGCTCCGCTAGTACACTCGTAGCCTTAGTATCCTTAGGTAAGCTAGTAACCTACCTATCGCCCTAAATCTCCGTCGCTACCGGCGACTCGCTAGCGACTCGCTCTACTAAATCCGTAGGAGCAATCTCTGTTCCTTCTTTAATAGTACTTAAATCTACAGGCTCCTTCTTTATTGCTATACGTGCCTCCTACTTCACTACTAGCTTGCTTTTAGGCACTCGCACGTACGTAGGCTCGTCGTCGTCGTTATTATTAGTAAGGTTAATAATATCGATAGGGTTATAGGCGCTTAATCCCTAGGTACCGGATATAGACGAAGGAGTAGATCGATAGGGTAATTCGCGACTCGCTTAACGTTTGTAACCAACTAGCGGACTAGTAGAGGCCTCTTTCTCGGTAGATTAGGCACTCGTAGAGGGACTCGTAGGCTAGCGGAATTTAGCTAGTTTATTAGGGCTAGTAGAAGGTACTGCTTTGGATTCGCTAGCACTCGCTACTACACTCGCTACTACACTCGCTACTACCTCCTTAGCTATCTTTCTTTTAGCTTTAGTACTAGGCCTCTAACCTAGACGCCTACTACGATAGCGCCTATTAAGGCTCTTTATTAGATCCGGATCTAAAGAGGAGCTGTCGTCGGTAGACTCGCTAGACTTGCCGTAGTCCTTCGGAAGCCTATTCTACCGCTTATCTTTAGCTATAAGGACAGCGACCCTAATATCTACCTCCTTTCGCGTAGGATTTGCTTAGTACCTACGCTTAAATAGTAGCAATTACTCGTTAAGGTCGTCTTTGTCTCTACTATTCGAGCTTAGTATAATTAAGAGCTTCTGCTCTTTGTCGTACCGGGTATATATAAACGGACGTTTATAGTACTGTAGGCCGGTAACCTTCTTAACCTTAATATAGCTAGCGTATAAAGCCTAGTAGTAAAGCTAGTTGCGAGTACGTAGCGAGTCGAGCAGTAGGGCCTTAAAGTCGCTCTAGTAGCCTACGATAGACTAGTAATCGACTAGCTCTAGATTATCTCTAACTATCCACTTCTACTAGCCTTCCTTCTTAACTATATTAACTACTACTTTGCTTATATATACTATAACGTGAAGCTTAGGGCCCTTTAGTACTTTCTTCGGTCTACTACCCTTGTTCTACGACTACGAGTCGGCCTACGAGTCGTCTCGTAGCTCGGTACTACTACTACTACCCGCCTTAAGTCGATTCGTAGCGATTAGCGTGCTCCTATATAGACTCGCTTTACTAGTACAAGGACCTTATACCTCTCCGGATAACGGATTAATACCTATATTACTAAGCGGGCGGATATGCTGCTTCTTATTAGCGGCTAAAACGGCATTAGTACGGCTAAATAAGCTTTTAGCGAGTCTAGTAAAGCTACTATAGCCCTTTATAGACGCGGGCTCCTTCCGCCGTAGAGTAGGGGAATCGATCGGATCCGGTACTAGTATTAAGGAAGGGCCTACAGTCGACTCGCGGCGACTCGCTATATTAGTGTCTACTATAGCAAAGAACGGGTTCCTAAGGCCGCATTTACTATAGCGGGGCTTATCGCTATACTCTTTAGTATAATTAAGAGTATAATCCACCTTATTAGATATATAGAAGTCTTCCTAGAAGTTAGTAGAAGAAGCTATAATAGACGTATATAGAAAGATAAGACGTAGTATTAAGGAATATAACGTTACGAGTCTACTACGAGTATATACGAAGCTTTATAGAGGCTCCCTAGTAGTAGTAAAGACGGTTCTCGTACGATTAGACGGCTCGAGGCTATTTAAGCGAGTCGGCGCGATATACTTAGCGAGTCGTCCACTAGCATCTAGGTGCTACTTAGCTGCTCCTCGGAGGTACTAATAAGCGTATATATAAAGCTTCTTAGGCCTATTACCGAATCCGGGTTCGCTACCTTTAAAGGTTAACGGGTAGCTAGCGAGTACGAGCTGTTCGTTTACCTATTATAGAGTTGTCGGAGGCAGGTATAAGCTAAGGTCTATATATAGCGAGGCGTAGTTAGCGTAGGAGTAAGAGAGGGGTAACTCTATAGGCGGGTAGCTAGAGCTGCGAGTGACTGCGAGTATAGCTAAATTGGCTGCGAGTATAGCTAAATTGGCTACGAGTACGGTCCAATTTCGAGCTACTTACCTAGTACTAATATAGAAAGCTCTTTAATTACCTACGGAGCTTACTATAGCCGTCTATCCGGTTTATCTACTACTTAAGAGTAGTACTCGCTAGACTCTTAGGGTTAATTAGATACCTACGCTAGGTAGTATCCTCGAGCTCTAGATACTCGTAGAGCAAATCCGGTATACTACTAACATAGCTCTTAAGGTTTTATGCTCGTACCGGGTGCCGATTCTACTCTAAGACAAAGTAACTGACTATATAGCGCATAATTAGAGTATAGATTGCGAGGAAGGCGAGTCGATTAGATAGCTTAGCGGCCTCGAAAAGGTGTAGGTTAATATACTAGTTAAATAGGTCTCTCTAGCGATTTATAGCTAATTTAGCTATCTCGCTCTACTAGTGCTTAATAGTCTGATTGCCTTTGCTCGTAGTGTATAAGAAGGCCTTAATAAAGTCGATATTACGGCCCTCGATAAGCTCTCGAAGCCGTAGATAGGCGTCTGCTAGCATAGGTGTCTCGACACCTTAATTAGAGCGGACTCGCTAAGGGACTCGCTAGATATAGTTAATTATAGTATAGTACTACGAAAACACTAAGTACTTTGTCTTTACTATTAGGCTAACGTAGAACCAGATAATCCGGCGTGAGTAGACGTTAATACAGGCGTAAATCTAAATGCCGAATTGCTCGATTTTATAGAAGGTATCAATTAACTAGACGTAGTCAGGCCTATTAGCTTTTAGTCGTACGTACCGTAGCCTATTCGGATAGCGATTATATAGTTCGCGAAGCTTATATAGTAGAGCGTTGATTTGCCGTGAAATCCGGTAGATACGGTCCCTAGTAGGTATTAGTATAGCAAGAAGAGGGCTACGAGTCGGCTACGAGTCGATTCCCTACCTACCTATAATATACTAGTAGGTTCTTAACTCTCGTACGAGCTTACGATAGCTAAAGTCTTAGGTTTGCCTATTAATTAGCACTACTCGAAGCACCTTATCGACGTAGGTAGTAGCTGCTTCTAATTCCTCGTATTCCAGTCGACGCTTAAGGCCGTAAGTACGGCGGAGCTCTTAATACTACCTTAAAGAGATATTATAGCTATTAAGCCGTAGTATAGCATAGCTCTTCTTATCGCTAATAGTATATAGCTAGAATAGCTCGGTAATCCGCTTAATTAGTGCTACGTTGCTACTATAGTTAATTCGAGGGCGAGTAGTCACTTCCTATCGCGATAAGTGTGTCTATAGAGTTCTAATACTATAGCGAATGCCCTTAGTATTATATAGGCTCTGTACGACTCGCTAGTAGGTATATCTAGCATGAATCCAAAGCTTAATCTGGAGCCGATAGGGCTATAAATCGAGGGCCTAAGGCGGTATAACGACAAAGTAGACAATAAAGGACCTAATAGATGGATTGCGAGTCGATAGCGAGTATATCAGTGCCTAACCACTGCGATTACGGTATGTGAGAGTGTGGTGGTACGGTGCCAAAACCGGCAAAACCATTTTGCGGATTTGTAAGCTTAGGCCACCGCCTTTTGCCCCGCGCGCTTACAGCGTGGCGTGGTGTTGCACCTATTGCACAGCCCTCGAGGCAGCGCGCACAGCCCTCTAGGCAGCGAAGGGAGATATCATTGTCTCTGCGGCGAATAGCAGCGACGCAGGCTATTAGATGATTTTGTAGATGGTGAAGCAATGCAGAACGGCCGTGCGATGTGGTGAGTGACCTGATGTCGCTGCCAAGTCCTTTTATTTAGAAAGACGGGATCGAATGGAGCATCACGAGACACACGCCAGAGCACGTGGTGTGATGACGTCGCAAGTGTCCGCCAACTTCTCCAAAACAGTACATGTCGGGTGGCTCAGCCTCTGTAGAACGACACGGAAACAGACAAACGCAGAGCCTGAATTATGAGCGTCTTATTCGCTGGAAGAAGCTGGAACATGTTGGCACAACGTCACCTCTGTAGGAAGGATGCGACTCGGCTGTTGCCTTGGAGCTGCACTGAGTCGTCGCCTTTAGATTGTGACAGATTCAGGGCGTAAACTTTCCATCCCAGGAAAACACGTTCACGCTGTGCAACACTTCTGCAGCAACGATGAGAGAGCGACCAGATCTCGAGCTGCCCGAACGGGTTCCGGAAATGGAGCACTACCACGATTCGCCTATGGATCTGCTGCCATTCGCTCTGTATGCGCTGTCCAAGATCGACGACAGCCGAGCGGAAGCCTACCGGCAAATCTGCGTGACGGGACTTGAAGACGATCGGGTACGACTTCCACCACGGTGGGACTTTCACGATGAGTCTCTGCGTGCTATCGTCCGGTATCATGTCGAACTTGGCCGGCAGGGCGAGTGGGATCCAACGTACTTCATCGTTTCGGCCTATGCTGATTGTAGCACCGTTGTTTTGGTCACTCTCGACGATGATGATATGGAATGCAGATCTGATCTATTGTGGACGTCAATGGATCAGTCTGGTTTGCTGTGCAACGATTTCCAGATTGCAAACTCGTCCTGGTCTGAAGCGAAGGAGGAGGATCTGGGAGGACCACAGTGGTTCCAGCCCGGCCCCGGAGACCCATCTGCTACACAACTCGACAATCTCAATGATGGACCTGCCGCCAACCCCCCAGGTCATATAGATTATGGTACAGCGCCACCAGTTGGCTTTCATATTCAATTGTATGCTGTCGATGGAACGGACGAGGACAGACTGCTCCATGAGATCCAACCAGGACCGGAAAGCCAGAAGCGAGATCTGAGCCAGCAAAGCTGCAAACTCCAACACTTGTCGATCGCAGAGGGCCATGATCCCGCAAGAGACGCCGCAAGTTTACATCCTTCTCGCTGTCTTCAGCACCCAACGCTGCAGAAGAAGTACTTCCTCATCGCCGACACTCCAAATTACACGGAAGATGGCGTCCAAGTGGTCCACGTAGATTGGGACGGGAAGTTGGAAGGAAGGACGTCCGAAGAGTTGTTCGAAATTGGACAGAATGCCAGCATCCAGACGCAACGGGCAGAAGTCTCAGCAATCGCGACTCGAGCAGCTGTGCCTTTAACACTGATGATCGCGCAAGGCTATGAGGACTGGGCGCCCAAGCACAAGCTTTTCGCAGTATATGCTGGCGATTCTGCCGATACCGATATTCACATCTCGCAAGCTGTAGATCCTCACTGGGCAAACCGCGGGCATGGCCAAGATCGAATTGTCTTTGGCGGATTTCTCAAAGCTCCCGAAAGCGAGGAGCCTCGATTCTGGCGCAGTCTGTTGGAGAAGCATCTTGCATGTTGCAGGGCGAGGAAATTCGTTCCAAATTTCACGTATCAGTACTTGATTTGGTGTGGCGAGCAGCCGGTGACGGCGGACAGTCCAATCTTGCTGGTCAAGCTGGATTGCGAAGGGGATCTGAGGTCGCTTGAAATGTTGTCTGAGCATGCGGCGGGCGGGATCAGTACCTGGAGAGCTACAGCTAAGGATGCACACGGCATCTTGAGCGATGTTGTTGAAGGCAGAAAGGCTTGGAGTGGTCAGAGCTTGTAACCCCCACTAGTAATTCGGCTAAACAGTATAATATTCCAGCTCTTGAAGTTACGCTCTGAATAGCTGGATGATTTGTTATGAAAACACCTTAAAACCGCATCCAGATGGGACGTCCATAAAACTCCTTTCGCTAGTCAAAGCTCCCACATCAGGTGATGTACTCGATCACGTGAGACTCGGCAAAAGTTTCCCTCCAGCGTTTGGTGGGGCTGCGATGATCCCTGTCAAGAACAATAGCAGACAACCTCACGAGACCATTTTCTTTCTTCACAACGCATCCTCGCGCCCTCTGTCTCTACACCTGCACAGATCATGACCGCTGTGGCCGCCGAGAAGGACTTGGCGGATCTCAGCCTGAAAGACGGCGCTGGGTCTGTCTCGAAGCAAAACGGAACAGACGCACACAATGGAACCAATGGCGACGTAGAAGGCGGAGAATCCGACGATGACGACGCGGACGACGGCGAGCAGAATGGAGCAGCAGGCGGAGAGGGTGGTGAGGGGGCTGCGAAGAAAAAGAAGAAGAGGAAGCCACGCAAGAAGAAGAAGGCCGGCACAGGTGCGTCGGGCGGAGGAGCCAAGGCACAAACATCTCCACCAACCAAAAAGGTGTCGGATCTGTTCCCGGACGACTCGTATCCGGTCGGCGAAGAAGTGGAATACAAGAACGACAATGCATATCGAACAACAAGCGAGGAGAAGAGACATCTGGATCGCATGAACCAGGACTTCCTGACAGAATATCGGCAGGCCGCAGAGGTACATCGGGAGGTGCGGAAATATGCGCAGAAGACAATCAAGCCGGGCATGACGTTGACTGAGATTGCCGAAATTATTGAGAATGGCACGAGATCCCTGACTGGTCATAATGGATTAGAAGAGGGCGACAACTTGATCGCTGGCGTGGCTTTTCCAACTGGCTTGAGTCTGAACCACTGCGCTGCGCATTACACCCCCAACGCCGGAAACAAGATGGTTCTGAAGGAAGAAGACGTCATGAAGGTCGATTTTGGAGTCCATGTGAATGGAAGAATTGTCGACAGTGCGTTCACTATGGCCTTCCAACCGCAATACGACAATCTGCTCGCTGCCGTCCGGGACGCCACCAACACCGGTATTCGGCTCGCTGGTATCGATGCACGACTCGGAGAGATTGGTGAGGGTATCCAGGAAGCCATGGAGTCCTATGAAGTGGAGATCAACGGTCAGACTTACCCCGTCAAGTCTATCCGCAATTTGAACGGCCACACCATTGGGCACTACAGTATCCACGGCGGCGCTGCAGGGAAGTCTGTGCCCATCGTCAAGGGTGGCGGCAACGAAAGGATGGAAGAAGGCGAGGTCTACGCCATTGAGACCTTCGGCAGCACAGGAAAGGGCATCGTCCGCGACGACATGGAAACCTCTCACTACGCCAAGATCGCGGATGCACCCAAAGTCGCGCTGAGAGTCGCATCTGCCAAGGCTCTCCTGAAGTCTATCGACAAGAACTTTGGTACTCTGCCTTTCTGTCGGCGTTATCTCGACCGTCTCGGCCACGAGAAGTACCTCCTCGGCTTGAATAATCTCGTCCAAAGCGGTATTGTACAGGACTACCCCCCACTCTGCGATGTCAAGGGAAGCTACACCGCGCAATACGAGCACACCATCTTACTTCGGCCGAACGTGAAGGAAGTGATTAGTCGTGGTGACGACTACTAGTCCGGCGTGTGGTAGCCCGAGTTTTACGACCTGTTGAATGACCTGAGCGACGGAAAACTAAAATGGTTTGGTGCATCGGGTCGGCGTTCGATACTCAAATGACAAACCTTCAGCATCTTTTCAAACCAGCTATTCTCGTCTTCACCAAACCCCTCGTCCCTCGGCCTCTTTCCTATCATTGATTCTCATACACGCTCCGAATGCATCTTATCTCCCCGACTCGATCTGTGCAATCTTCAGGTCGACGAGTCATCTTTCAAATGCGGAAGGAACGCTATTGCCTTTTCCAAGAACCCTCACGAGGTTACAGGGCTACAGCGAGTCATACAAAATCCGCAGTGTAAAACCGTCCAGATAGCATTCCGATGTGCGAAGACGTGTGTGACGGTGGGACTGACAACCTAATTGCCAGTGAGCAATTTTCTCGAAGTGAAATTTCTCATGTCACGGCAGTGACGACTACCTGCGGAACAGTCCGAGATTATTAGACTGCCGAGTTGGTCGCGAGATCTGCGTCGATAATGAAATGAAAAAGTCCATCTCGTCCATCACTCCGGATCCTGCAGGGTACAAGGAGCTCATTCGTGCATGTTCCATAGGTACAGCGTCTGCTAAACGCAAACGGAAGAGCTCCGCAATGACCGCGGATCTAACGCTCGGCTTAACAAAACAAAAAGCCCAACGAGGTTTTCTTTTTTCTCTTTTCACCTCAATCATCTCACCTCGATCCAAAGCTCGATCAAAAAACGTAAAGGCCCGAGATTTTCTCTTGTCACGTATGATAGGTAGTGTATATCTTCTATTGCTGCTGCTGCTGCTGCTGCTACTGCTACTACTACTACTAAGAGTAGACCGCCAGGGGAAAATCCTACACGCACACACTAGAGAAGTGCAAATCCATCTCCATCCACACGAGAAGATATCTTATCTTATCTAAGGAAGAGAAGATGCGCACGTAGCTCGATCGATCGACCGGTAATGAAGTTTTTTTCTTTCATTTGTACCGCGGGCGGGAGAGATGCAGATATCTATCAGCCGATTGGCAAGGACAGACAGCTATGATGATGATGCTGCGGGCGGGCGGGCGGCCTCAAATGTCGCAAAAGCTGATTCTTAGCTGGGTTTTTGTTCAAGGTAGTATTTGAATTCAATCGTCGCGATGAGTTTGCTATCGAGGCTGGAAGGAGAGATTCATAGGTGTTGGGTTGGAGAAAATGCAAATCGGCTTTTGGGTGGATATGGTTTGATGAAAGTCGAGATGACAAAGTTCATTGAGGCTATGTCCGGCCGCAGGCACCGGAGTTGTAGGATTTTCTCGAGATTTGCAAAGACGCGCTTGACGGGACGAATGAAAAGTGCAGGAAAGAGCTTGACGAGCTGCGGCTTAGCCAGCTCTGTACGCCCCGGTGCCTTGGCTTCGTCGCCTCGCTTCACCGCGGGCCGCACTAGCATGTGACACATACAGGGTCCGTGCGCCACCCGGGCTGCTGGTACTTACCTCTCTCCATGGAGTGGTCTCGCTTACTATAATAGCAAGACTTCCAGAGTAATTTGGATTCAAAAGAAAAGCCACAGCAACTTCTACGCGAACATCAGCGCTCACGATGAAGAGCTCCGCAGCCGCAGAAGGGGTTCAAACCATGGATGGAAATCCACCTGTGTATACCGCAACAGCGACAAGCGCCGTTCAAGTCAGCATTGATTCAAATCCATCATGTCTCGCTCCAAAGCCGCGACCCCACTGACTTGTCGCTGCTGCAGTCCAAAGCTTTCACCCTCGAACTGATCCACTGCGCGCCCAAAGGCCTCTCCGCCAGCGGCGCCGTCCTCACCGGTCGAGTCATCAACACGCTCACCGACATCGTCTCCATCACCTCCACCACCACCCATCGAGCCTTCACCGATCTCTGCCTCTCCCGCGGAGAGATCCGGTCAAAGACGCGCGACGTCTTCCCCGAAGCGGAAAATGGAGAGGGAAATCATATGGTCATCCGTCTCCAGCTCGGGGAGAAGAGTATCCTGGTGGACGAGGCGAGCTGGGCTGACGTGAGGAGTCTGGTGCTCGGTGAGGGGGAGGCCAGCCGGGACGTCTGTTTTAAGTGTTACTATGCCAAAACTCCGGCGGGATGGGAGAAGCGTGCGAGGAGATTTCAACGGCCGGGGGGAAGTAAAAGGGAAAGGAAATGTATTGTGATGTGATGATGGGGAAGGGAGGGCCTGGTTCCACTTGGTCAACGAATCGAGGCCGTGTGAGGACAGCTTCCATGGCTCATGAGTTTTATTCTGAGTGGATTTTCTATTTTTCTTTGATCTGGCAATGGCGAGATGTTATGTGGAGTAGTAGTAGTAGTAGTGTCCCCTGTAGAAGACTGGACGGAGACTGGGACGGTCCTTTTTCAGCTGAAGTGGGGGTGAGGCCGCGGCGACGGGATAGCCGTACCGCAAGTTTTACATCCGATGGAGAGTTTTATATCCGACGGAGATTTTTCTAACCGATGAACAGGTGGCGCTGCAGGATTGCGGATCGTCCTGTCGACTGGGGGAGCTCGGTAATTTCGACCTTTGCGTCTCTGGATCATGGGATGGGGAAATACGAACGCGCTGGACACGATGCCGGCCCATTGGGAAGGGTTGTGCGGATGAAACGACACGGCAAGCGGTACTCTCATCACGAGGAAGAGCGATCGGCAACATGTCTTCCCACGATCCGTGGTATAGGGCGGGCCGCGGGAAAAGGCGTCGAGTGCGCCGTTGACATGTTAATCTTGTAGCTGCAGATGATGCATCGTGGCCCCTGCACACGGCGCCTGGTCTTGGACGTGCAGGTAATTCATTGCCTATTGAAGCGTTGAAAATTGGGTCTATAATACGGAGGTAGTATGTGCGTGCCAAGACTAGCCATGGGGCATCCAGCGCTAAGAAGGTAGCCAGCACCTGCACACCCGCATTGGGCGATCCAGCGTGCTTACAAATTTCCAATACCCCCGCATACAGTACCTGATATAGAGATACGGCACAGTCTCCACTTCTTAAGGTATGTATGTGCTTCAATTGTTGGGAGGCTTTCAACTTCATCCACGAACTGAACTGACATGCCGCCACCATGGACGCCGCGAGCCACACTCCACGCATGGCCGACAACAGGTATTTGGAAATCCAGCTCGTTCATCACACTCACCCCGTTTGCCCGGCCAGAGAGGTCTGTCTTCCGCTGCAGTCATTGCTGCAGTCCTGCTGCAGCAATGCAACGCAGGTACCGGCTCGGCAGAGCCTCCCGTACTGGGAAGCCAAACACTCCTTTGGCTCCTGCAATATCCTTGTACCTTGCCTCCTTAGGTGCTCATTACGGATCAGAGTTGCTTTCCATTACGGATCAAGAAGCCCTCTTCACCTACCTTTGCCCGTTGGCGGGCCATTGGTGGGTTAGCCGGACGGCGACGTTGGCGAACGCGTTGTCGCCGTCGCAGGAAAAGCTTGCGAGGCAACGCATCTACATCTACCTCACGTCTGCCTGCCCTTGGGGTCTGTAGAAAGGTCAGCATCATTACCTTCATCGCCAGCATCTCTTCCGCTCTGAACACCACTCACCGCATACCCTCCTTTGCTCCACCACGCCCATCCTATCCTCTTCTACACATCTCGTTGCAATACCCCCGCTCCAACGCCTTGTTCAGATACACACATTACCGACTTCACCATCTCCGTCAGGCCTCGCAGCATGTTTGCCTCACGCCTTCTCGGCGCCTTTGCCGCTTTCAGCTATGCCCACGCTGCTGCCAGCGCCGATGGAGCTCAACTCTTCATCCACAACATGGATCCCAACGCCGAATGGGCCGCATCGATCCAGAACGCGTGCTCCGGCACGACGACCTACGTAGTTTCCTGCACCGGTTCTCCCAATGGTGCTTGCTATCCAGCGGTAATGGCTCCCACAGGCTAACAGCACGGCGCACTCACTGATTCCAAACATCCCAGACGGCCACCATCACCGAAGCCCCTAATGTCTACATCGTCACCACCCCAGCCATCTACTCCGAGACCAGTGCCACATTCACCGAGACTTGCTCTCTGAACACTGCTTCCTCTTCCGCCGACTGCACGGCGACCATCGTCGCCGGCCAGTACGGCCATGACATCGCCACCACCATCAGCTACAATCTGTACGTGTCCGGCCTTCTTCACGCTCTGCTGGATACGGGGGGCTAACATGTCGATAGCACGGGAACGGACTACTACCAATACGACGTTGCCGTCACCGGTGGAGCCAAACACACCGCCAACGGAGGCTCATGTCTCGCCGCGTCCAGCGGCGCCACCTCAGCGAGACTTGGTTCTGGAACGCAAAGCGTCGTGGTCATCGGCACCGCGATGCTGGCTGGTCTGCTTGCTGTTCTCGCCTTATAACCACCTTCTCATGACAGGACCGAATTCGAGCTATGGGAGGAAGCGCAAAGGGGACGGGCGATATCCCACGCGAGAGGCAACCGAATTCGCACGACCGAACTCACATGATGAGAGCGGTTCTTTGACGATAGTTTTATGTGTGTGTGTGTGTGTGTGTGTGTGTGAGAGGCCCCAATGTGGGGTGTGAGACAGATTCTTGGAGATTTGGGTGTTCCATGGCACATGCACATGCACATGCACATGCACATGCACATGGCAAGCAAGCTCTGAAACATCTGTAGCTAGCTCTCACGCGGGCCTTCTTCGACAGAGGGTTCGAGGACTCTCATGGGGCCAATGACTGATAGGACGGAAATGTCGCATTTTGCCCATTCGATGCAGACGTCCTCTGGCTAGAATGAGAAACTTGATTAATCCCATTTGACTTCACACACACATCCACACACGCGCACACACACATATCTCGACCAAGATTTCGACTCCATTCTCCATCATCATGACATGAGCCATTCTGTCCGCGCTCTTCTTCCATTTCACCATGCCTTTTCCATCCATCCATACAGCAAGAGGGG
The DNA here is from genome assembly GCA_963674455.1 of Lecanosticta acicola. Classification (NCBI taxonomy): domain Eukaryota; kingdom Fungi; phylum Ascomycota; class Dothideomycetes; order Mycosphaerellales; family Mycosphaerellaceae; genus Lecanosticta; species Lecanosticta acicola. The sequence goes on along the minus strand of CAVMBE010000031.1, from coordinate 212,562 downwards.
AATGTCAATCCCCATCTTCTCCCATTCTCCTAATTCCAACTTCAGCGCGATACCGCTCAAAATCTTTCCTGAAGCCATTCTTCGAAGTCTCTCCCCTTGCCATCCCTCTTTGGAAAAACAAAAAAAAAAAAAGAACTTTCCATCTCGCGCAGCCTTCGCTACTTTACTGTAATCATCAATACCCTCCCCATGTCATGTCGTGTCTCGCCGTGACTTTCTCGGGAAACATACATGAGCTTCCACCAGGATCATCATCATCATCATCCCCCCCTCCATTTCTCTCTTTCATACGTTAATCTTCTTCTTCTTCTTCTTCTTCTTCTTCTTCTTCCTTCTTCTTCTTCTTCTTCTTCTTTCTTAAAAGATCTCCCGGCCACTTTCAAAGGACCAGAAAACGAAAGGGGGATGTAAAGCTGGATGGATTTGACGAAATTTCAACAGATTTCACGTGCGAGGAAGGGAAAAGGGGCAGAAGTCCATCTGCGATCGTCGTAGATATCCAGTAGACCAGGAGGAAAAGCCAAAAGCTAAAAAAAAAAAAAAAAAAGAATCTTCCTGGGTGGTGGTGGTGATGTCGGTGTATGATACGATATGATAGATAGCGACTTCAAAAAAAATCCTAACATCGAAATTTCTTAACGACTTCGTTCGGGTTTCAATGTATCTATCTAGATAATGGAAGAATACTAATCAATCAATCAATCGCAGGCAAGGAAAAACTTCGCAGCAATTCATATCATATCTTTACTTGAGAATGCGAGTAGATAGATAGATAGATAGCAGATAGATGGCAGCGGCGTTGGTACATGTACGTACGTTTTGGGAATTTCGCTGCCCTGCCCTGCCTATGGAGCAACACTCCGGTTTGAGGGGTTTTTTTTATTAATTGCTGGTGTTGTTCCTCTGGACATGTTCAGCTGAACCCGCTGGATCCGGAATTCGCAAGCTAATTGGAAAAAGCCGCGAACCTGGCTTCGTGTGAAGTCACAGGAAAGTCCGTCTTTCCGAACAGCAGGGACTGACTGCTACGGTTTGAAGATTTCTGAGAGCGCTAGACACGGCTGTCTAGAGGATCTCATAGTCAGTCGCTCGAATCCGTACGGCAAATCTTCGTTCTCGAAAAATCCAAGCTCGCAAATCTTCAGCAAAAAAGCTGCGGCGACGGTCCAGTCGAGGCCATGGATCGTCTCATCCTCCTCATGCTGAACAGCATACGTGCTCTCATTTCTCATGTCTTCCAACTTCCGCGACTTTTCTTAGCTAGATTAGCGTTGTCATTCGACGGAATAGTAATTCCAGCTTTCGTGGGGGCAATGAGCAGCGTCTTTGCAGGCCACGATGGCGGTGATTGACCAGAGAGTCTATCGATAAAGATACCCAGAATCAGTGGAAAGTCGGCGAGCTTTGTGTTGACGCGAGGGACATATCATAAGCCACCGGATAACAGGCCGAGGCATGGCGTTCTCGAATTGGTGATCTAGCCATACAGCGCAAGACAAGAGTGGCGTGGACCAAGATCGTGGAAGATTTCCGAAGCAGGCCTGGTATGAGCATCGAGCGTACAACGAATGGTCAATTCGCTGCTAGATGAAGCGCCACGCTGGCACCTAGACTCCAGCCTACAATACGGGCAGCGCCTCCAGCGACCTTGGCTTCGATGAGTTCGCTTATCAAGCCTGCTCATTTCTCGATCGAGAAGGGCTCGAGGTGTTGTGATTTGCCGTGTCCTGGCTCATTGGAAACCAGAAGCTAAAGCCGGAGAGATTCGGCATTCCCAACTCCCAATTATGAAGTTTCTTGATTCAATCCAGCCTCCTTGTAAACGCGCGGCGTGAGTTGCTCGTGACATAGCAAGCGAAATGGAAAGATCAAGAATCGAACTCTTGGGTCTTCAATCCGGCTTATCGATGCTCAACGTCTCAAAATCCCCGAAGCGCTTCAGGGACCGTTGACTCTTCCGATACCTCTGGAGCACAACTCTCGCCGACCAGCCCGAGAGAGTGCGATAGTCGCAAGAGCTTTGCATCTTCGCAGGAGGCTGCCAGGCTGGATCGAAGGCCAAGAGTCGCCGTTTGCCAGTCTTGGTCCGCTCCAGACCAACGATCGTCCAGGAATGATTGGGTCTTTGTAAGAATATGGGACATAAGCCTGTGCGCACCACCCTCGCTTTCACGGCATCGCGTTCAGCTGGTTGGAAGTATGTCTCGACGAAGTCCAGTAACTCTCTCCAAGCCTCTTTGCCGTGGAACGCATGGCCAGTACAAGGCACGTCGAGGCTCAAGAAGAGGGCTTCTGCCTGTCGTCGATCAGCACGCATAGCACGCTTCGAGAGGAGTGAGTGAGAGCGAATACCTCCGAGGTGCCAACGTGCTTCCGGGTCCCTCGAATGCCTCCCGTCAGCACCCGGCCGTGAGGATTATAGCCCGAATCCCACGCCTGCTCGATCATATCCTGCAGCCGCAATAAAACCGGAAAGCGAGACTTTGGGACCCGCTGCTCGCTCCAAGAATCCTCTCCCGCCGAGGAGTCAAGCGCACTCAGCAGCATCTGCATGTTCCGATATCCGCAGAAATGCGCGCCCTCGTGCTGCAGCTTGGAGACCTGCTGGACCCGGTCGGTGCACAGGTATGCGACTTCGAGCTCCCGGTCGTGGTGGAGGAGCTCGGCCAGTTTCGGCAGGACGTGGGAGAGCACGTTGTTCTTGCCGTCTTCTGCTTCGAGGAGCCGTGATACGCGAGCGGGCATTTGCTGCTCGTACGCGTGAGGACCCAGCTCCTTTTTCTGCTAATCCGGTCAGCCGTCTCAAGTGCTTTGAGTGAGCTTCGGGCGGGGGAAGTGTCGCATACCCCTAATCGTCGCATCAGTTGCTCATCTCCCATCGCTTCTGCTCTCCTCGCTCGTGTCAGCTGGTCTGGAGAGCGTACGTTTTCGTCTTTTACGCTTCTCATCGCGCTTCACCACCTGCACAATGCAGGGCAGCTTTCACAGCCGCGCTTCAGCCTCGATGTGGCGCCACTAAACGCGGTCTCAGCCATACAGCGCCACGCATCGGAGCCCGAGCGCCCAATCACAGCGCCATCTCATTCGTCGTGCGCGAAATCGCGACCCGGCTCGTACAGCCTCGTGCAGGGATGACGCGTCCGAAACCGCATTGAAACATGAATCTGGGCCGGGCGCTAGCACAGCCACCCACCCTCATCATCACATGATTAAGGTAAGCTCTCAACCCAAGCTTTCGAACCGAAAGCTTGGCCAACTCTCCAACATTCATCACCTTCCCTTTCCTCTTCCTTTCCCACTTCACACACTCTTCCACCTAACCTACTATTGAACAACCTCTCCTCGCCAGTACCTACAGACACTCACACATCTCAATCTCCTTCTGCCTGCCCAACCATGTCCGCCGCCCCAACAAAGGACGTCGAAATGCAATACCAAGCTCCCATCCCCATGATGAGCCAAGCCCCGGCGCCAAGCAGCAGCAGTAGCGCCGATCTGGAGAGCAACAAGGAGGTGGAGGGGGAGAAACCCAAGCGAACATTTCTCGGGATGCGTGGTGGTGGAATCATCCGTACGTCCCACCGCCCCGCCCATACTATACTTACTCATACTGACAATCGCATTGTGTAGTCGACCTCTGCGCCTGTTTCATCTGCTGCGAATGCATGGAAGGCTGCTGCAACTGTATCGATGACTGCTGTTGCTGCTAGATATGACAAACAAGAGCCAGTCGCGGGCGAAGGGAAGGCAGGCAGGACTAGGAAGGCATACCTTATATGCGTGATGCAATGATATGATTTCCTTTGCCTTATGATCTCATTTCCAGGCCACACAACCATGCGTGCGCCTGGCTACTGCGCTTCTTCGTTTTCCGAGATGCTATTATGCGCGATGGTCACGGTACTGTACTATACAAGAGAGCGGTTCGGTTCGGTTCGGTTCGGTCGAGCGACACCATAGGCCGTGTTGATATATCGGAGACAAACATGCCACCAGGTGGGGGAAATGCCTCGATATGCACCGCACGTACATGTGAGGTGGAGGGCGGATGTCGTTTGTTGGCGGTCCCTACGACAGAGCCGTTCTGTCAACTGCTGCTCCTCCGCAAGGGCTTGAACGATCCACGGCCACGTATATCGAGGACGGCTCGTCACTCTCTCTCTCTCTCTATCTCCTTAGCCTTGACTCGCGCTATCAAGCCTCGGAGTAGGCCCGGGACATAGTAGACAGCTTCCGATGAGAGATTCGTGTGTCATGACAGTTTCAAACGCTTGCATTGCATTGCGTTTCTGACCTGATAAGATAAAACTTTCTACGCCCACGAGAAATGCTCCATGTGCAGATAAACATCCCTCTGTCCGTCTTTCATAGCAGCCATCTGCTCCTTCGCAACGGCATTCGCGACATCGCTCTGCATACTCCCCGGCCCACACACAAACACACCCATCGACCGACATGCTTCGGCCGAAGAGCACTCTTCTGCGACGAGTGCCTGCATGTTGGGTCTGCAGCTGAAGTCGCGAAGGGAGAGGCCAGACCCGCTCGGGACACCTTTCGCGGTCTCCGACTCAGAATCAGAGGATGTCTCTCCGCTGTGAGAAATGACGTCCGCGTCTGGTGCCTTCTCCGGCTCGTCTAGCTTGTGCAGGAACTGGCCTGTTCGCTTGGGATTCTCTGCATTCTCTGAGCTGCCAGTGTAGTGGACCTCGACGACCAGGCCGGGGGGACATTTCCCGACAAGCGAGTCGGTGAGGAGCTCGCTGATGGCCTCTTGAAACCAGTTCCTCGTTGCCAGGTCACGAGTCGCGAGGACGACCTTCATCGATGGGATGTTGCAGTCGACCTTCTCGCCACCAGTCGGCGCATTGCAACACTCAACACAATCTTTACGTCGGAGGAACGCCTCGACGAGAGGCAGACACCATCCAGCACCAGAGCCGCCTGCCAGCACAAGCAATCTCTCATACGTCGCGAGCTTAGGCATGTCGATACCGCCATATGGTCCGTCAAGCATCGCCCTCATCTTGCCACCCGGATGCTTCTCCGCGTACTTGGCCAACCTTGCTGTCAGGCCTCCCTGTGGTCTGATGAAGAAGACTAGCTCGGAATCTTGTGCTTCGTAGAAGTTGGCTTTCGTGGGAAGGGAGCAGGCGGTGAACGGGTGTGAGGTAAGAGCGTGCGTGCCCAGTCCCACGAAGCGCACGAAGAAGTGTTGACCAGCCCTCCACGTTGTCTTCGTCGGAATGCCGACTCTGATGAATCCGTTCGACACCAACGAAATGGTCGCTTTCTTGCCGATGCCATGCTGGAAATAAATTCGCAGTTGGGAGTGAAGCCATGTCAAGCCGAACAAAACGCCCGTGGCAACGAAATAGTCCCAGGAACTGAGGCGGAAGTCGCAGTGGAAGAAGAAGAACAGCACGAACACCAGAGCAGCGAGGAAATGCGAGAATTTGAACCACTCATAGCACATGTTCCTCAGCGGACTGAGTGAGGCAAAGGTGAGGTACGCCTGCGCGATGATGGCTACGACACCCGTCCAGTAGGCCACGGACGTATTCCACTGTGTCGTCATGTCGCCTTTCCAGATGTGAAATATGATGAAAGGGAAGGTGTGAATCAGTGCCAGAACGAACATGGCGTAGCTGATCCATCGATGGAAGACCTGGAGCCTCTCGTGGCTGACACCCGTAAAACCCGTGATGAGATTGCTCTTCGAGCTCGTGGCAATGACGAAAGGCAGACATCCGAGACTCATCCAGCCGGCGCGAGTCGCAATCGGCGGCGAGTTGCCAAACTTTGCGTTCGTTGGCCAGTAGTACGGTTTCGGGCCCAATGTCATGGAGAAGAAGAAGATCGTTCCAACTGCGCCGAGCAAGAGGACGCCGAGTGGTGCTGAGTTCCAGTTGAGCTTTCCAATGCGATACTGTCGGTAGGAGAGGAATCGACCGAGAGCAGTCAGCTTCCGCGTCGCTCGATTCTTCGATGTCGTTCCGGGCCATATTGTGTTGAGGACGAAAGGTATTGCGAACAGGATGATGGCCGTCAGGAAGAAGGCAACGGTCGGTAAGGCATAGCGATGGTCGGCTTCGTACCAGAACCTCCAGTAGCCCTGTTGGTACAGACATTGTGCTGGTGACTTGAGTGAGCACTTGTACGCCCGCGAGGAATGTAACATGACGGGCTGGTCAAGCCATGGAGTCCCCATGCTCATGTCATCCATGTTGGTGGTGAGTGTCGCAGTCGAAGGACTGCACGCAGTTGTCTGCGGTTCCGGGCGATGCACTCGCAGGTGGAAGGGGATGGTCGGACAGACAAAGGTATCTTCGCGGTGCCTGGGAAAGCCTCCTTGTCGCAAGTGCCCGGCGGACGAGAGTCTCGAGTGCCACGTTGTCGGGAAAAAGGGTTCTTTGATGAGAGCGTGGCTGCTCGTGCCGGAAGACGGGCAGCGAAGAAGGCAGGGTGAAGTTGGCCTGGTCCAGTCAGGTGTTGAGGATTTGTTGGCCTTCTCAATCGCACTCACGCCAAGGATGAAATGTGCTCAATCAACGAATCCTGCGGGTCGGTGATGTCTATCTTCGCGGCTACATGTATGGACTGCCGACGTAACCGCACCGTACCCACGCGGTCGACGCCGTAAACGCAGTCGACGCCGGTCGACGCCGTCTTGCCGCAGAGCACTGGCGAGTCTCCTGCGAGTCGGATGCACGCTCCATACATTCGGGGACGGAAGGTGCCGGGTGGACTGGCGCCGGCGCGAGCAGGGATGCCCACGAGTTATACCCGGACCGGACAATGATCGCCGCTAGCGCCAAGAGAAGGAGCATGAATGAGCAAGTTTCCCGTCACGTGATCATGCGACGACGGCGAGGTGGGAGTGGCCGAGCGAGGCCGACGGCGCATCGCATCGCATCGCGGGAAGAAAGAGAAAGAGGAAGGCGAGCCGCATCCCACGAGAGCGAGTTTGCGTGGGGATTGAGTCGGATCCGCTGAGGCCGTTTCTGCTGCATTTTCCAACACAAGGTGTCGTCGCTGCCGCTTTGCTTTGTTCTGCTGAATTTTACCGCCTCGAATAATTCTTGTTTGTCCATCTCCTGACGTCGCTGGAGAGATACACTATCTCGCTCGGACTTGCCGTCTCGCACCCGGAGCTCTCCACTTGGCAGACCAGGCAGACTGAAGGCGACCTTTGAAGCCAGTCGAAAATTGATTAACGGGCGGACTTCTATCGCGCCCCTCCAAAACAGGCGTCGCCCACCATGGACATGTCGACCATGACAAGCATGACCACGTCGGGCATGGCAATGTCATCCACCATGGCCGCCTCGTCGACAATGTCTGGGAGCATGGCGAGCTCAACAAGCACGTCCGGAATGGATATGAGCACAGGAACGATGATGTCCATGGCCGACATGATGATGACATTCTTCACCGCAACAAACACGCCTCTGTACTCCGAGGCCTGGACACCCAACACCACCGGCCAATATACAGGGACATGTATCTTCCTCATCGTCCTGTCCGCCATCTTTCGCGGCATCATCGCCTTGCGGGCAAACTTTCCGGCTATGCTCATATGGTTTGCGCATCGAAGAGATACCAGTCTTCTGAGATCGGACTTTGAGGAGCATGCGAAGTTGAGGCTGCTGGCTGTGCCCCAGAGGCCGTGGAGCGTCAATGAGGCTCTCGCGCGAGCTTTGCTGGATACCGTCCTTGCTGGCGTCTCATATTTGCTGTAAGTGTCGAGTCCAGAAACCTCGAATGCTGAGTGTGGTTCGCTGACGGTATTCCTAGTATGCTTGCGGTCATGACGATGAATGTTGGATACTTCTTGTCGATCCTGGGAGGAACATTCCTGGGCAGCTTCGTCATTGGGGATTGGGTTGCCACGACAGCCATGCACTGCGATGCGCACTGAGACGAAGAGCGCTCGATTTAAGGTCTATGCGTAGACACGGCCGGAGTCTCCGGGGATAATGTCCAGATACGAATGTTAGAAAAAGCTGCCATCAGAGCATCCCCTTCATCCCAGTCCACGAAAGAAAGCCGTCAGCGTCGGCTTCCACTCAAATTCCATCCTCGCCTCCTCCTCTCCCACCCCTTCCCTAACCGCGCAAGCCTCCCGAATCTTCGTACGGGCTTCTCCATCGTCCAGTCGCAAATCCCAATGCACCCGGCCTCACCGAGCCTGCCCTGTTCGCCAAAGTACCGAAACCGCGGCTTCCTCGCTGGACCAAATCCCTCAGATCGTACGTCGGAGGAATCGTCATCGGGAGAGCGCGAGGGTGATCACGATGCGGCAGGATTTCTCCCCGGCGGCGAAGAAGTGCTCGACGCCTGCCAGGCTTTCAATTGGCGGGTTTGTTTGTCGTCGGAGGGAGAGTTAGAGATCACTAGGTCATGGCTCTTGCGGTTGTTGGTTTCGTCATGTGTGATGATGTGCGTCCAGATTTCCGTTGGGGAGGTGCACATGGGGGGGAGGCATTTTGCTGTAGTGGCTTTGCTTTCTAATAATCACTTTGCGTGTGAGGTGTTGTTGTCTTGACTGGGATTGTTTTGGGGGGAGTAGTTGTGATGGAATGGAGGATTGTTGTTGTTGTCTTGGTTGGGGTGATTAGAGAGTGGTGTTTGACGCGGTCGAAAGGTATGGAATATTGTGTCCGAGGCATTTGTGGTGCGCCGTAGTGGAGCGATACGGGATACTATTTCTGAAACTTGCGGGGAAAGCACCACTTCACCTCACTCTAGCTGGAAGCCAGCCCATCGCCGGAACATCGACTCACGTCCTCATTGAGATGCTCTACCACTCTGGTAGTTTTACTCTCCTGCGTCGTCCTCGCATTTCGAATTCCGAGCCGTGGAACACAAAAAGGTATCCGGACAAGGAAGACGATGTCTGCCGGCGCGCTCGAGTGGTATGGAGGGCGATTCTATGAGGAGCGAATATGAGTCCAGTAAGCTGAGAATCTATGTCTTCCGGGACACTCGACCATCTTGGCATGGATGAGATGACCGTTTTGGTGAGGAATTGGGCCTGAGGTAGGCGAGATGGCTGATTTCAGGATGCCGGGGAGGAGAGGTATGGAATTATGGAGGCGTGCGAAGTGCTGTCGTGTATAATGGTAATGCTGATGTCTTACGAGGAAGGAGATCTCGTTCATGCCTTCTTTACGCTCCGGAGGGTTATCCCGAGGGTCGATGGCTGCTAACGACTAGTTCTGTGATACCCAACTCGCTGTTGCTATACGTTCTGCCGGCATGCTTGGGAAGACGAAGTCATTCCACTGTACGAAGGGGCAGTAAGCTTTACTCTGGGTGCTTAATTGATCGGGCACCATGCCCAAGTTGGAGTAAGGGACTTTGCTGCGCGGGTCATTCCTTTCGGCAACGTGCATATGCTCGTTTGTCGAGTCTGCAATATGTTCAGACACTCGCAATGGTGGACAGCGTTGGGCGTCCTTGTTTGCATAAAGGCGTTGGCAAGGAACTTGGTCCATGGATCACCGCCTCGTAGTACCTGAGGTCCCGGCATGCAAAGACTGCATGCAAGCGTTCTTGTTTGCTGTACAGCGGTTTCGCCGTTTGCTCGAGCCTTGAAGCTGTGCAGGAAACGTCATTATTGCTGGGCGACGGAACCAGAAGTCTGCCGTTTGCATCTTCCAGATCTTGCTTCAAGATTCTACTACATCAAACCACTTGCGACTTAAAACCGCAGCAGCCTTGTCTAGACGCTCTCTTCTCAACTCGCCAACGACACATTGGTATCTAGGACCATGGCAGGCGACGCAGTCTCGGACCGGCAATGTACAAGCTGTCACGCCGAGGGCAAGATAACATGCCAGTCTTGCAAGCTTGTTCTTGTAAGTGGCTCTCTTCACACAGAGTCTGCGCATAAGCTGACCAATTGTAGTATTGCAGTGCCAAGTGCGCAAAGCACCACGCAGCCAAGCACCGCCGTGATTGCAAGTCGCCGCTGATGAAGCCCAACTGGAAACCGAGTTGGGAGATGGAGAAGCGTACACCGGCATTCATCGGGGACGGCCCTCCACAGGTCGCTTTCGGCGGCAAGAAGTACTTCTGGGGCAACGTACCGGCCATCGACATCCTCAACCTGCCAGCCAATGAGGGAGAAGATCATGAGAAAGAACTACGTCTGCTTTTCGCAGCCTCTGGAGATTGGAGAAATATCGTCAAGACCATCGCTTCCTTGCCCGTCGGATATGACAAGCAGCTCTCGGTCTTCGTCAACGATCTCGACTTCGATGTCGTAGCGCGCAACATCATCTTCGTGCTCATTGCCTTGACATTTGACAAGACCACTGATGCGGTCGAGTGCATGCTGCATGTCTGGTATTCGGCCACAATTCGGCAGTCTGATTTCGACATCCTCATCAACCAAGTCCGTCCTCTGATTGAAACAGTCGTCGACAAGATCGCGGGCAAGGCCTCGAATCAGGTGCTTGGAAAGACTTGGACATTCGGTGCAAACAGCTGCCGAGTGGAGCTGCCCAAGTGCCTGTGGGACCAGCTGCTCGCATACTTCGAGGTCCCCAAGGGCCTCACAGCGGAGGGCGCCTACAAGATCCGCAAGGACGTCACATTGGCACGCGAGCGCGTCGACTATCGAGACCGCCACATGCTCCTCCAAATCCCAGCTCATCGCGTCGGCATGAGCAAGTTTCGGGAAGATGGGATTCTTCTCCCCCTTGGGAATTCGCGCGAGAAGTTCACCGTGCCGAATCCGTGAGCACATGACCCAAGTCACCAGCGGAGACGTAGGAAAGGCTAACGAGCAGCTCTAGGACTTTCTTCCAGGGCGCGGACTGGCCCATGAAGGACTCGTCGGATCCGATGGAAGGCTGGCACTACCCGGATGTTGTCAAGGTCGATTGCGGACCGGCCACCAACGACCTGTACGGGAAACTCTACTACCATGTCAAGCACGTACTCACTTCGTTCCGCTCCCGTCTCGCTGCGCCCGGCTGCAAGTTCCACATGCTCAACATGAACGCCGCCGAGCTTCCGCAGCATCTGGCCGGCAAAGACTTCGCACGCATCGAGGTATGTTGTGTTTGGAAAATGTTCGCTCTGTGTAAAAACTCTGCTGATATAAACAACACACAGACCTCCAACATCGCAGATAGAGCTTACCTAGGCACCGCTCGCACCGTGGGCCTCCTCGGTCCGCTGCTCCAGAAACCTGCCGACAACCCCTACGCGACACTCATCACTTCCTACATGAACGCCGTCGAGGAAGTGTGTCTCCAAGACGGCAAGACTTCCCAGACCGACATTGCAAAGGTCTTCCAGTACCTGCCCCGCCCGACGGACTTGATGGGCATGATGGCCGCCATGACGACGACCACCCACGGCTCGAACGCTTGGATGATCGCGGCCCTCGCATCGCTGCACTGTGTTCGGGACGTGGAAGGGCACTTTGGCTCGTAAGTTGAACGATTACAAGAGCTCTCCAATCCTGTGCCCCACACGACTGATGGTTCTACTGGGTACATGCAGGCAGAGCACTTCCAGGAAATCGCTAGCAAGGGTAGCATGCTCTTCAAAGATCACAACAGTATCGTCGACAAGTGGCCGCTGCGTCTCAAACTGCTGCCCGGCCAAGCGGGGGCCCGGGAGGAATTCGAAATTCTGAGGTCTTCGGGCCATTCTGGCAGCGAGAGGTACGTGGAATGGAAGAGAGTTTGAGGAAGGAAATGAACATCTATAATCGCTGGTCTGCGGTGGTGCGCTGGGAATGAATGGTTCTTTGCGCTTTTTGAAGATCGGAGTGTTATTGTTGTTGTTGTTGTCGTCGAGGACTCGCGAGGAGGTTGGGAAATGTATCATGGTTGCCGAATTCTGGATCCAAGAAGGTTGGGTTGGGTTGCTTTCAGAAGACTAGAATGCAAGCTCCCAGCGCTGTTCTGTAAAACTCCTATACTGATAGCACAGCTCCTCCTTTTTCTCTCTCATTATTATACAACTCGTCGTCTTCTCGCTGCTCAAGACGTCATATGCGATACTCTTCGGTTCGTGATCCAGAGTTTTCGCCGTCGTCGGGGTTCACCCAACCCGGGATTATATTTCAATCGTGATGTCTTTTCCAATCTCCATCATTCGATACGATGAATGCCGAGCAATTCAACTTTTTCTCATTTCTCTCGATAACGCAGAGCGAACGATGCTTGCAATTGCAGGGGGGCATGTACACACACACACACACACACACACACACACACACACACCCCCCCTTTTGATGATATCCTTCGTTGACCGGCCGGAAGAATACTTCCACTTCACTCACTGCTGCTGATTTATCGAAGTTCAGAATGGAAGAAGCGTCAGCCACACCAAGAGGCCCCGAATCAAACCGGCATTCTATCCAAAGAGAGGAGAAGCACGGAGCTCATCTCCAAAAGAAATCTCGACGATAGCTGGATCAGGAGAATGTGCACTTGTTGAATGAGGTCTGGCGATTGTGAAATACCCCACCCTCTCCGTCCACGTCTTCTTGATCCTTTCTATCCTCCAGTATGCCACCTCTGAACTTGACGACCCAATGCCATGATCCATTTCGCCCGGCAAAGCTATCCTTTCTGCAAACTGCTACTTTCGCCGCTTCGCCGGAGCAGTACCCACTACCCTCAGCGGCACTCCTGGTCCGAGGCAACTACCACGTTCCAGATCCAGCTTCTCGACAAGCTTCTGGATCAACTCGCGGACGGTGCCGTTCTGCAGGCTCACCTGCTCAGACCAACATGCGCCTAGATGGGAGCTCACTTCCGGGTCACGGCGCACGGTAATGTGGACGTCGATGGGGTTCGGTGTCTGGCAGAGGAGCATGTGCCAAGCACTCGATTCGTAAGGCATGGCCGAGAAGTGTTGTTCGTTGCCCGTTCCGACTTGACCGAGTTCTTTGAGCTGCCAATGCAAGCACGCAGAGTCGGTCTCGGTGTTGGCGAGGGGTAGTGGATTCGCGGAGTAGGGGTAAAAGGGCGCGGGTTCGAAATGACGACCAGCATGAGAGAAGATGGTGTTGGAGGTCATACCAGACGATGGCCATGAGGCGGGGCGATCGCTGAGGTTGAGTACCTCGAGAATGGAACTGTAGTGAGAGGATGCGCACAGTTGACTCAGGAGGGGATTGAGGACGACGGCGGTGCTGTTCGGGTCCTGCGCAAGGAAGAGCCGGCGCTTCAGTCGGATGGAGCCGCGGACGGTGTTGCGGAAGGCGCGACATGTGGCTTGGCTCGTTAGAATGTCGCAGAGGGGGAGATGCAGTAGGATTTCCTCGACGAGCTCGGTGATGTGCAGCAGCCGCGCGCCGGCAACACCGACACCGTATTTCTGAGGCGCCGCTCCTTCATCACAAGCCAGCTGCGTGTGGTCCTCCTCTTGCGTGTGTGACTGAAACGTGTTGGCGGCCGTGGTAGATGCATTTGCCCCCGAATCTTCATCTGGAAGCGGAATTGATATGGTGCTGTAAGACCGGCCATGGAGAGGGTTCGTGGTGAAGCGTCGAGGAACATTCAGCTGCGAGTGGAAGACAGGTCGCGAACGTCGCGGTCGAACTGGTGGCAGAGGATGCAGGTCTGCCCAATATGTGGTGCGAGAGGATGTCTCCATCGACACAGCGCTCACCGAGGCGGCCGACGGGCGCCTGCACTTTTGCATACCCATCTACTCATGGAGAGAAATGCAAGACGGTTTTCCCTTGTGTATGGCTGGACGTTTTTCAGATCTGCGCGGCTGGAAGGAGATGTGTCGATAGTCAGAGGTTGCGAGGTGAAGCAGACAACAGTTTGGGGTAGCCGACCAGCCGAAAAGCAGAAAAGGAAAGGCATGAAGATTTCAAGCAGAAAAGCACGAAGATTTCACGTTACCTACTCTGCCTCCATCTCAGCTCCAAAGTTCCAGTCACATGACTTTGAACGGAAATGCGAATGGCGGCTCAGAGCAAGTCGAGGATGTCCTTGTCTGCGTCCTTCGCGAGGAGATCCAGCATGCCGTCTGGCAGTATAGGTTGGCCGGTGGCGGTATCCCTGACGTATTTGAAGGGCATGTCGATAGTTTCTACAGGTCCTAATGTAGATGTCAGCGAGTGAGGCAAACAGAGCGGACAACACACTCCGCATACCTGCTTTTCCGTCTGGCCCAGGCGCCGATGGGATGTGGAACTCCGGGCGATCAATGAATGGGATCTCGGCGAGGGTCACTAGAGTAGTTTCAGCAGAGGTGTAGGGTATTCTTGCGCTGATAGTAGCCCGTCACTTACTCCCATTCTGTACGACCATCCTCGTGACCCTGACAGCCGTATCCGTAGTCATCTGCTCGGGACCAAGTCTCCGTCCAGGAAAGCCGAGCTTTCTCAGATCACCAGTACGGTCCCGAGGTGGATCATCGCCCAGAATACCGCCAAAGAGGAAAGCGTCAAACGAATCTGCATCTTCCGGGCCAATGTCTTTCTCTGCCTTAGGATCCAGGAGGCAGACTCTCTGCTTTGCGTCGCCGGGATACATGGACTCAGCTGTGCGAGATGTCTTGCTCGTTTCTGGGAGCGAGAGTCCCTTGGAACCGGCGAACGAAGGACTCAGGCCGGAGAGCAAGAATTTGTGGCCATTGGCTTCGGACTCTTTGTAGATGGTGTTGTATTCCAGAGTCTGCCACTCTTCCAATTCTGGATCAAGGTGCTCCACGATGAATGTGTAGGTCATGTGCCCGCCATTCGCTTGTGGTGTCACCATCTTGAGCTCTCTTCACACTTCCTTCAAACTCCTCCTTTCCCTACTCTGAGAATGGCTTTGGTGGAGTCAACTTTTCGACCGGGATATCTGTGCTATTTCTAACATTTCGCCTGCATGGCCAACCGGAACGATTCCGAAGCCAATTTCGTGAAGCGATCTCGGTTGTTCTGCTGCCTTGTGCTCCCGTCTCACACTTTCTCGACATTTTGAAGTAGTCATTCCACACGCTTCCACTTGCCATTGTCTCTCAAGATGCTGGCGGCGAGGAGAGCAGCATCTGCTGCATCTAATGTACGCCCAAAATCCAACCTTCTCGCGCTCCCAACGCCCCTGCGACAAGGAGTCTACCTCCAGCAAAGAGGTCTCGCGACACCGTCCGAATCTCCAGTCGCAAGCGATGTCTCCGCCCGAACGCCTCCATATCCGAAACTCTTGAAGAGGCTACGCGAAGTACGAAGGCTGTTACCCACTACCAAGCTCACATTGGCCGAGAAGATTCTGTTTTCACACTTGGACAACCCGGAAGAATCACTGTTAGAGGGCACCAACAATGGCACCGATATTCGGGGCAATGCTACGCTCAAGCTCAAGCCTGACCGCGTCGCTATGCAAGATGCGAGTGCTCAGATGGCTCTGTTACAATTCATGAGCTGTGGTATGCCTACGACTGCGGTGCCAGCCAGCATACACTGCGACCATATGATTGTTGGAGAGAAGGGCGCGGACACGGATCTACCGAATAGCATCAAGGGGAATAAAGAGGTATATGACTTCTTGGAGAGTGCAGGCAAGAAATATGGAATTGAGTTCTGGCCTCCTGGGGCTGGCATCATTCACCAGACCGTCTTGGAGAACTATGCTGCGCCTGGGTTGATGATGCTGGGAACAGACAGTCATACACCCAACGCCGGCGGCTTGGGCGCCATTGCGATTGGTGTGGGTGGTGCTGATGCGGTTGACGCTCTCGTCGATGCGCCGTGGGAGTTGAAGGCACCTAAGATCCGAGGAGTGAGGCTCGAGGGCAAGCTCAGCGGATGGGCATCTCCGAAGGACATTATCCTGGCGCTTGCTGGCAAGCTGACAGTACGTGGAGGTACAGGCTTTATCACTGAGTACTTTGGCCCGGGAGTGGCATCTCTCAGCTGCACGGGAATGGCCACTTGCTGTAATATGGGAGCAGAAGTCGGAGCCACTACCTCCATCTTCCCTTACACACCTAACTCGCATGGCCCATACCTTCAATCCACACACAGAGGATCAATTGCTGAACAAGCATCTGCCATTGCATCCACACCCGGCCCACACAATTTATTGACTGCTGACCCAGAGTGCGAATACGATGATATTGTGACAATCAACCTCTCTGACCTAGAGCCTCATATCAATGGACCATTCACTCCTGATCTCTCAACACCTCTTTCGGCATTCAAGACTGCGGTCGAAAAGAACCAGTGGCCAGAGACTTTTGGCGCTGGACTCATCGGCAGCTGTACCAACAGCTCGTACGAAGACATGACTCGCGCTGAGTCTCTCGTCCAACAAGCCGCTGATGCGGGTCTGAAGCCAAAGGCAGACTTCTTCATTTCTCCTGGTAGCGAACAAATTCGTGCGACCGTGGAAAGGGACGGTACACTGGAAACATTCACGGACGCGGGCGGTCTTGTTCTGGCTAACGCTTGCGGGCCTTGCATCGGGCAATGGTCCCGAACGGATGGTGTGAAGAAAGGCGAAGCAAATGCCATTTTCTCATCATACAACCGAAACTTCCCAGGCCGAAACGACGGTAACAGCAAGACCATGAACTTCCTCGCCTCGCCTGAGCTCGTGACTGCCATGTCCTACTCCGGCCGGACTGACTTCAACCCAATGACGGACAGCATCACGACCTCTGATGGAAAGAAATTCCGCTTCCAGCCGCCTTCGGGCATTGATCTCCCAAGCAAAGGCTTCGAATCTGGCAATCCGCTCTTCCAGCCTACTGCGCCCATCCCAAACCCAGATGTCTCCGTCGCCGTAGACCCAAACTCGGACCGCCTCGCCCTCCTCGAACCCTTCGAGCCCTTCCCACAAGGCGAGCTCTCCGGTCTCAGAGTCCTCGTCAAGGTCAAAGGCCAATGCACAACAGACACCATCTCCGCCGCGGGCCCCTGGCTCAAGTACAAAGGCCATCTCCCCAACATTTCCGAAAACACGCTCATCGGCGCCATCTCCGCCGACACGGGCAACGTCAACCACGTCCTCGACGTCGACGGAACAGAACACACCATCCCGGACCTCGCCTCGAAATGGAAATCCCAAGACCAACCCTGGCTCGTCGTCGCAGAACACAACTACGGCGAGGGTTCCGCGCGCGAACACGCCGCCCTCCAACCGCGCTATCTGGGCGGCAAAATCATTTTGGCGAAATCTTTCGCGCGCATCCACGAGACGAATCTGAAAAAGCAGGGCGTCGTGCCGCTTACGTTTGTCGACGAGGCGGATTACGATTTGCTGAATGGGTGTGATGAGGTGAGTACGGAAGGGCTGTACGATGCGCTACAAGGGGGCGAGGGCCAGATCACGTTGATTGTCCAGAAGAAGGGGAGTGGCGAGACGCATCGCGTGCCGGTGAAGCATACGATCAGCAAGGATCAGAGGAATTTCATCCTGGCGGGGAGTGCGTTGAATTTGTTGGCGCAGAAGGGAAAGAGATCGTGATCGTGATGAGGCTGGATTTTGCTGCTGCTAGGGTTTGAGATACCATGCTAGGATACTTTGGAGTTGGTAGAATGGGGAAATGAAAGCGGATTCCGGGATAAAAAAAAGTAGAGTCTGAACATATGGAAAAGCTTCAAAGCTTCATCGGAATAGGAAATGAGAGCTCTCTGAATCTTCGTCACATCGTATCCGGCGCGCCAGACGCCGTGAAATCGCGGTCCAGGGTAAGTGTTTTGCCTCCGATGCCCTCCATTCGGACGCCCAGCCATACCAAGCCATAGTGTATCATCTTCTCCGGCCATCACGTGGCATATCTTCCGCGTCTTCTTACGAGTACGGAAGGTTCCTCATCGCTTCCAGAGCTTTCTGTCATCACGCACATACTCGTTGTCATCTTTGGCGGGCCTTTCTTCTATTGCCGTATCGGCATGCCTTTCTCTTCTCCTTCGCCCGCGTCGTCCGCGACTGGGTTGCCCTCTTCGTCGTCCACGCTCATTCCGCGGTGCAGGGTGCTCTCCTTGACGGGCGAGCCCGAGGAACGTGAAGTGATGGGCTGGAGTTCTGGGCCGCCGGTGGCGCCTGATGGGGCGGAAATGCTGCCGCGAGGACCGCCTTCTGCGCTGGGTGTTCCGGCTGGGTTGGCGGGTTGGGCCTGGGAGTGGTGGGGGATGTTCTCTGGGCTATACAGACAGGAAGCAAGCTATCAGTGGGGGGCATTCGAGGGGGAGGCATTGTGAGGTGTCCTGGTGTCTGGTGGACTTACGTGGGGTGCTCGCGGCCCAGACCACCGCCTAGAGAGCTGGTGTCGGATTTGCCGGCTTTGGAGAGGGCATAGTCGCCGGAGTCGAAGTATTTGCGTTCCTGCAGTTTCTTGCTGAAGAGATCTTTCTTGTTGGGCAGTTTGCCGTACAGGCGGAAGAGCTTCTGTTCTTCCTCGGTGAGAGACTGCCATACAGAATCCCTTGATCAGCTTTCTTTCCATGAACCCTTGCTCTCTCCGCAGATAGAGGGGGATACGTACGTTGACGTCGACCTTGTTGTTCTTGTGTGGGTTCAATGCCATGTTGACGACTGAAATTGATGTGCTTCCCTGCAGCAGGTGTTCTCGTGTGTGCAGCTCGCTCCTGAACCTGCAGGAACAGCGCGCGGATGTGTCTTTGTTGCCTTTCCCTTGCTTGCTTGGGCAATCGGAGCCGTGTTTCTCGCTACCCCACTATGGCTCGCGTGCTCTTGAGGGGAGGGGACAAAGAAGGGCTTGGTATCTCGAACTCGATGGGCCCTCTCTGATTGAGAATTGGTGAAGATTGCCGCTGGTGGTCCGGTGGAGTGATGTCGGTGCAGATCCCTTGACGGCTCCCGATTTCGCTGAATCACAGGTCCGGTCCGAGCTCGTGCGGGTTGACGTCGTGGGCGATTCCGAACAGATGAATTGATTGTTTCAATAGCCGAATCCGTGGAATTGGAAGAGGATTGTGAAGTGGGAGACGGGCAGTTGTGGGAAGAATTGAACTGGACGACCTCGTGACGCTTGACGTATATCCAGGATGGTCGCGCTCGAGGTCGTGGTCGAGTTAACTTCGAGCCCAATAGCTGCCCGCGACTAGCCGAGATCATGGCATCGACTCCGATTGGCTTTGCTGGGATCAACAAGCTGGAGCAACCCCAGGAAGGTCGTGTCGAAGCCCAATTGCAAGAATGTCACTGACATCTTCCTGCTTTCACAATCATCGACGAAACACGGTACAAGTTTGAGTGTCGTAGCAGTTCTGCTGCATGCAGACGAGCTGAAAGAAAGTGTCTACGATTTAGGGAGAGGCTCGGCAAGTCATGACATCTTGACCAATTTATCCAATCTAGAAATGCAGACATCGTACCAATGGTCTGAACCCCTCGATCGATCCCAAAAGATGTCGCTCTCCTCGGCGAAGTCTTCCCAAAAGAAGATGTGCGACTTGCTCCGAGGCCAAGATACCCCATGTCGCCCGACGCCTGGCCCTGTGCTTAGTTGGCGTCGAGAGGATGCCAAATGTTCGCGGAATAGTCCGCATGTCGCTCTGAAAGCCAGGCTCTGGAGGGTGTTAGCCTGAATTCGGAGGGAGGAGGCAATTGCTTTCTACTATTTCATTATCCATATGGGCTACTCTTCCTCGTCGAAACCTCTTTTCAACTTCTGCGACTGCCCCAGTTGCGGCACGGGCTTATCTCTCGAGGCAAACCCTGCGTATAGAGACACTAACACGAGGATGGCCGTGATAATGTAAGGCGTGTAATCCATCTCGACTGGTGAGGGAGGCGATTTGTCCTTTCGCGACTTGTCGAGTTCCAAGCCAGAGATTGCGCGTGTACGTCCGGATTCGAAAACGATGCAGATACAATAATTGCGGTTCTCTCTCGTCTATCGCAGGGAAGCAATAGTGTACATGTAGGTAGTGTTGACAGCAGTGCATTGAGCACCAAGTGACCCCGACGATTGTTTACATTTTGAGGGGGTGCACGAAACCGCCAAATTGGGCATACCGGTTTCCGCTGCATCCTTTCAGCCGCGTAGACAGAGCTCACGTCTTCAACTGCATCACCAACTGCTAACACCTCGTCTTTCCTTCACAAAATGGCGGCCAAACCTCTCCGCGAACGCTTGTCCGGCACCTGGCGCCTGGAATCCTACATCGCCAACCCAACACCGGAATCCACTGTCCAGAGGCCAACTTATCCGATGACCAAGAACGTCACTGGCCTCATCATGTATACCGTGGACGGCTACATGTCTGCGCAGATGCAGATGCCTGGCCAGAAAGGCTTCGATGGCAATGCGGAATCGCAATGGGCCGAAGCAGCGAAAAGGTCCTTCACTTACGCCGGTCCATTCTATATTTCCAACGAAGGACCTGGAAAGGAAGAAGTCCTCAGGCACTCCTTCGAGCTTTGCATTCTTCCCAATCGTGTTGGCGAGATCGAGATTCGATCTCATCATTTTGAGGAGGATGAACAGGTTCTTGTCCTGGGCGGCGAGGAGACCACCATTATCAAGGGCGACAAGCGCGTCCCTGTGCTGCGATGGCGGAGAGTGAAGGAGAATACGGGAACTTTGCCGCCGGCTGCTTTGCCTGAGATCAAAGTGGGTTGAATTCAATTCCTGACAGGTCAGCATCCTGACTCAGGCGGTACAACGAGCGGATAGCTATCTGGATAATCCGGCAGGAATCCGCCGAGATGGAGCCGATATCCATGGGCCTGACAGGGATGCAGAAGCCGACGTGGAGTCTTCCGAGAAGCTCAATCTGGTCAGACTCGAATATTATTTCACTCTGGTTCGGAAAATCGTCCTGATCGCTGTTTCGAGATGTCATGGCACTTACCGGCGACCTGCTCTACAGGCCATGTGGGTGCGATTGTTCGAGACGAGCACGACATCGGCCTTGTGTCGGCATAGACAAGAGAGCCGACAAGGTACGACGACTGGTGGGGCAACATAAATATTCCACTCCCACGCTCTTTGTTCCCGCAGACGCAGACGCCCTGTAACCGAACCAACTCTCCAAATCCTCGTCGAACGAACCACCACAATGCCTCTCCCCGAGCACTTCACTCTCAACACCGGAGCCAAGATTCCAGCAGTCGGATTCGGCACATGGCAAGCTGCCCCTCATGAGGTTGAGCAAGCTGTTGAGGAGGCATTGAAGCAGGGCTACCGCCATATCGATGGTGCTGCTATCTACCGCAATGAGACGGAAGTCGGCTCTGGCATCAAGAAGTCTGGCGTGAAGAGAGAAGACATCTTCCTTACAGGAAAGCTTTGGAACACCAGCCACAGACCTGAATATGTCGAAAAGGCATTGGATGCGTCTCTCAAGGACTTGGGCACAGACTACTTGGATCTCTACCTGATGCATTGGCCTGTGTGAGTATTTTGGAATCGGCTTTGGAGTGAGCTCATCTAACGTGTTACAGCGCTTTCGCCCCCGGCAGCAAGTGGTTCCCTCTCGACGACGAAGGCGTCTTCAGGCTCGATGACGTTCCAGTCGAAGAGACCTACAAAGCCATGGAAAAGCTCCTCTCCACCGGCAAAGTCAAGGCAATCGGTGTCTCCAACTTCAACATCCGCCGACTCGAAGATCTCCTGAAGAAGACGACCGTCGTTCCTGCCGTCAACCAAATCGAAGCTCACCCGTACCTGCAACAACCAGACCTGCTCCAATACCACAAGGACAAGGGCATCCTCGTACAGGCCTACTCTCCTCTCGGAAACAACCAGACCGGAGAGCCCAAGACGGTCGACGACCCCAAGGTCCACGAGATCGCGAAGAGCCTTGACTTGAACCCCGGTGCGCTGCTGGGCTCGTGGGCGATTCAGCGTGGCACTGTCGTACTCCCAAAGAGCGTCACGCCCGCTAGAATTGCCGCGAACCTGAAAGTCAAAGAGCTCCCACAGGAGGCCTTCGATGCTCTGAACGCCCTTGAACGACACAAGCGATTCAACTTCCCGGCGCGCTGGGGCGCGGATATCTTCGACGAGGCTGGGGAGGAGCATGTGAAGAAAGTCGCCAAGGAGACTGCGGCGGAGAACAAGAGCAAGTTCCAGATCTAGTCGGGCTTCGTCCGGGGGATGCTGCCGGCTTGGAGAGGATCTTATTACCGGCGTATAAACCGACTTTCGGAAAATCATCGAAGCTAACACCAGCTTTCATCATGCACGTAACGTATTCAAACGGAAAGGTGGACTCTGCTGCAGCTCCGAAAATCTTATTCACGTGCCAATCCAAGTAAATGCATCCTCAAGAATCCGCCGCACGTGATACCGAGAATCAACTGCATGGGAGATCATATATCCCATAAAGATTCGACCCAGTGACGCCTTTTCTATCCACTCGCTACATCGCGTAGAATACGACTGAACGAAAATCTGCTTATCTGTTTTCAGACCTCTTCAGCTTCCTTTCCTTTCCTTTCCTAGCCACTAACTCGCGCTCACAGAGCTCGACCTACAGCAACATCCAATCTTTAAGGTAAGATTGCTAATACTGAGACATCAAAACCGGAACACACCCTTTATCAACTTCTGCAGATATCCCTCTCTCGCGGGCGGAACATCCAGACGACGACGACGAATGCTTAGCATCACGAACAACCGAATTGGGCAAGATTCCAGCGTAGACGAAGTCACTCTCTAAACCAAAGGGGCGAGCAGGTAAGCGTGGCGAAATGCAAGCTGTTGTTTCATCTGGTGATTTTGACATTGCGATAGGCGACAAGACCATGAAGTCCTCTTGAGGCCACCACGGGAAGACGAGCGACCACCTTACCGGATTTGTAGATTCCTGGTTGAAATTCGTCCTTCTTCTTGATGTCACAGGCCAGCACAAGCGCAGAATCATTCTCCTCACTATCCCCGAGGAACTAGCGGAGCGTGGCGCTAATGACAGGGTCACGGCGGTGGCCTGAGCTTACAAATCCGCAAAATGGTTTTGCCGGTTTTGGCACCGCACCACCACACTCTCACACACCGTAATCGCAGTGGTTAGGCACTAATATACTCGCTATCGACTCGTAATCTATCTATTAGGTCCTTTATTGTCTACTTTGTCGTTATACTGCCTTAGGCTCTCGATTTATAGCCCTATCGGCTCTAGATTAAGCTTTAGATTTATACTAGATATACCTACTAGCGAGTCGTATAGAGCCTATATAATACTAAGGGCATTCGCTATAGTATTAGAACTCTATAGACACACTTATCGCAATAGGGAGTAACTACTCGCCCTCGAATTAACTATAGTAGTAACGTAGTACTAATTAAGCGGATTACTAAGCTATTCTAGCTATATACTATTAGCGATAAGAAGAGCTATACTATACTATAGCTTAATAGCTATAATATCTCTTTAAGGTAGTATTAAGAGCTCCGCTATACTTACGGCCTTAAGCGTCGACTAGAATACGAGGAATTAGAAGTAGCTACTACCTACGTTAATAAGGTGCTTCGAGTAGTACTAATTAATAGGCAAACCTAAGACTTTAGCTATCGTAAGCTCGTACGAGAGTTAAGAACCTACTAGTATATTATAGGTAGGTAGGGAATCGACTCGTAGCTAACTCGTAGCCCTCTTCTTACTATACTAATGCCTACTAGGGACCGTATCTACCGGATTTTATAGCAAATTAACGCTCTACTATATAAGCTTCGCGAACTACGTAATCGCTATCCGAATAGGCTACGGTACGTACGACTAAAAGCTAATAGGCCTAACTACGTCTAGTTAATTAATGCCTTCTATAAAATCGAGCAATTCGGCATTTAGATTTACGCCTATATTAACGTCTACTTACGCCGGATTATCTAGTTCTACGTTAGCCTAATAGTAAAGACAAAGTACTTAGTGTTTTCGTAGTACTATACTATAATTAACTATATCTAGCGAGTCCCTTAGCGAGTCCGCTCTAATTAAGGTGTCGAGACACCTATACTAGTAGACGCCTATCTACGGCTTCGAGAGCTTATCGAGAGCCGTAATATCGACTTTATTAAGGCCTTCTTATATACTACGAGCAAAGGCAATTAGACTATTAAGCACTAGTAGGGCGAGATAGCTAAATTAGCTATAAATCGCTAGAGAGACCTATTTAACTAGTATATTAACCTACACCTTTTCGAGGCCGCTAAGCTATCTAATCGACTCGCCTTCCTCGTAATCTATACTCTAATTATACGCTATATAGTTAGTTACTTTGTCTTAGAGTAGAATCGGTACCCGGTACGAGTATAAACCCTTAAGAGCTATATTAGTAGTATACCGGATTTGCTCTACGAGTATCTAGAGCTCGAGGACACTACCTAGCGTAGGCATCTAATTAACCCTAAGAGTCTAGCGAGTACTACTCTTAAGTAGTAGATAAACCGGATAGACGGCTATAGTAAGCTTCGCGGGTAATTAAAGAGCTTTCTATATTAGTGCTAGGTAAGTAGCTCGAAATTAGACCGTACTCGTAGCTAATTTAGCTATACTCGTAGCTAATTTAGCTATACTTACAGTTACTCGTAGCTCTAGCTGCCTGCCTATAGAGTTACCTCTCTCTTACTCCTACGCTAACTATGCCTCGCTATATATAGACCTTAGCTTATACCTACCTCCGATAACTCTATAATAGGTAAATAAATAGCTTATACTCGCTAGCTACCTATTAACCTTTAAAGGTAGCGAACCCGGATTCGGTAATAGGCCTAAGAAGCTTTATATATACGCTTATTAGTACCTCCGAGGAGTAGCTAAGTAGTACCTAGATACTAGTAGACGACTCGCTAAGTATATCGCGCCGACTCGCTTAAATAGCCTCGAGCTGTCTAATCGTATAAGAACTGTCTTTACTACTACTAGGGAGCCTCTATAAAGCTTCGTATATACTCGTAGTAGACTCGTAACGTTGCATTCCTTAATACTACGTCTTATCTTTCTATATACGTCTATTATAGCTTCTTCTACTAACTTCTAGGAAGACTTCTATATATCTAATAAGGTGAATTATACTCTTAATTATACTAAAGAGTATAGCGATAAGCCCTACTATAGTAAATACGGCCTTAGGAACCCGTTCTTTACTATAGTAGACACTAATATAGCGAGTCGCTACGAGTCGACTATAGGCCCTTCCTTAATACTAGTACCGGATCCGATCGATTCCCCTACTCTATAGCGGAAGGAGCCCGCGTCTATAAAGGGCTATAGTAGCTTTACTAGACTCGCTAAAAGCTTATTTAGCCGTACTAATGCCGTTTTAGCCGCTAATAAGAAGTAGTATATCCGCCCGCTTAGTAATATAGGTATTAATCCGTTATCCGGAGAGGTATAAGGTCCTCGTACTAGTAAAGCGAGTCTATATAGGAGCACGCTAATCGCTACGAATCGACTTAAGGCGGGTAGTAGTAGTAGCACCGAGCTACGAGACGACTCGCAGGCCGACTCGTAGTCGTAGAATAAGGGTAGTAGACCGAAGAAAGTACTAAAGGGCTCTAAGCTTTACGTTATAGTATATATAAGTAAAGTAGTAGTTAATATAGTTAAGAAGGAAGGCTAGTAGAAGTAGACAGTTAGAGATAATCTAGAGCTAGTCGATTACTAGTCTATCGTAGGCTACTAGAGCGACTTTAAGGCCCTACTACTCGACTCGCTACGTACTCGTAACTAGCTTCACTACTAGGCTTTATACGCTAGCTATATTAAGGTTAAGAAGGTTACCGGCCTGTAGTACTATAAACGTCCGTTTATATATACCCGGTACGATAAAGAGTAGAAGCTCTTAATTATACTAAGCTCGAATAGTAGAGACAAAGACGACCTTAACGAGCAATTACTACTATTTAAGCGTAGGTACTAGGCAAATCCTACGCGAAAGGAGGTAGATATTAGGGTCGCTATTCTTATAGCTAAAAATAAGCGGTAGAATAGGCTTCCGAAGGACTACGGCGAGTCTAGCGAGTCTACCGACGATAGCTCCTCTTTAGATCCGGATCTAATAAAGAGCCTTAATAGGCGCTATCGTAGTAGGCGTCTAGGTTAGAGGCCTAGTACTAAAGCTAAAAGAAAGATAGCTAAGGAGGCAGTAGCGAGTATAGTAGCGAGTATAGTAGCGAGTACTAGCGAATCTAAAGTAGTGCCTTCTACTAGCCCTAATAAACTAGCTAAATTCCGCTAGCCTACGAGTCCCTCTACGAGTGCCTAATCTACCGAGAAAGAGGCCTCTACTAGTCCGCTAGTTAGTTACAAACGTTAAGCGAGTCGCGAATTACCCTATCGATCTACTCCTTCGTCTATATCCGGTGCCTAGGGATTAAGCGCCTATAACCCTATCGATATTATTAACCTTACTAATAATAACGACGACGACGAGCCTACGTACGTACGAGTGCCTAAAAGCAAGCTAGTAGTAAAGCAGGAGGTACGTATAGTAATAAAGAAGGAGCCTATAGATTTAAGTACTATTAAAGAAGGAATAGAGATTACTTCTACGGATTTAGTAGAGCGAGTCGCTAGCGAGTCGCCGGTAGCGACAGAGATTTAGGGCGATAGGTAGGTTACTAGCTTACCTAAGGATACTAAGGCTACGAGTATACTAGCGGAGCCTACGAGTGCGCCCCCGAGCGGACTAGCGAGTACTACGAGTGTACTAGCGGAGGTAATAAGGAATAAGAAGCTAAGGAAGGAGTATATAAGGATTCCGGAGTTTTAAAGGGTTATAAGGGCGTTAAAGAAGCTGTAGCGAGTTAGTAGCGAGTTAGTAGCGAGGCTTTAAAAGGACAGAAGGGCGTATAGGGTTAATAGTATAAATATAATAACGATTAAAGGCTTAGAGATCTCTAATATTAATATTCTCCCGACTCGTAGGCTAAAATTAGGTAGACTCGTAGGCGATTTAGGGATTCTACGATCTCTAAGATTCGTAGTATTATAATTTGCCCGACTCGTAGGCCTAAAATTGCTAGATTCGTAGGCGATTTAATCGCTCTAAGATTCTATATATCCTAAGCTGCCTAACTCGTACGGAATCGTAGGCTAAAATTAGCTATACTCGCTATAACTCGTAGGCTAGAATTAATCTATACTATCTACTAAGTATATTTGCCCTTATATTTAGCTACGAACTGCTCGCTACCCGGTAGCTACGTAATAAAGTCTATTATATAGTAGAGCTTAGTCTCTAGATTATTAATACGCTTATTAGTATACCCTAAACCCTTCTTAAGCCTAGTAATCTTAGTTTAAAGACTCGTAGGCTTCTACGAGTCGCCTATCTTAGCCCTAGAATTACCTATAGTAGCCTACGAGTCCGGCTTAGGCTTTAGTAAGTTATCCTACTTATCCTTCTACTTCTTATACTTCTTCTAGAGCTTACTATTATAACCTAGGCGACCGTAGCGCTTATAGAACGCGTATTAAGTGTATTCCTTACCTTTATAGATAATATAATCTAGACCTCTCGTAGCGTACTACTTATAGCCGCTAGGCTTAGAAGATAGTATACCTACGAGTCGATTAGATTTTAGTAGCGAGTCTATATAAATTAGAAAAAGTATACCTAGATCCGTCTCTATTATCTCGCTAGCGTAAGCAAACCGCCGTAGGCTATTAGCTACGGACTTACGAACCTACTTATTACTAGATTTAAGATTATTTAAATAGCGCTACTAATCCTTATCGGAGATATATTAGAATATATTAGACTGAGTCCCTAAAAGGGTGTCCTAATAACAGTTTTGTATAGGTATAGCTGTAGCGGAAGGTGTCTATAAGGTAGGCAGGTAGTAGGAACTAATGTATTAATTAAGTTAATTATCTAGAGTAATATATAATCCTCCTAAACTTAGAGTTCCTAGCTATAGGTTATATAACCAAATTATATAACTAGCCCTGTCTAGTATAGCCGCTAAGGACTGCACTTTCTAACACTCTTACTTAGGACTAAAGGCCTATATATCTTCCCTTTTTATCCTAGAACTTACCTCTATAGTTATAGAGGATTTCCCTTCTCTTACCTTAGGTTAGATAGTATAGTAGTAGAATTACTACCTGTAGTTCAATTCCTAGCCTTAGTGTATCTCGCTAGATTAGCTATTCTAAATAGGAATGTCTAATCTAGTAAGACCCTTTTTGCCTTTCCTACTAGATTCCTAGTTAGTTTATAAAGTACTAGAAGTTTAGTCTAGTTAATAGTTTTATTAATCTATCTACTACTATTTCCTTTATTAGGAGGTACTTAATATAGATCTTTCTTTTCTACTATAGGTCTCTAATATAGTTATAGGTAATGTTAATATACTTAGATCTCTTATAGATATAGGCATCCTTTATAAGGGTTAGGCTCGCCTAGTTGTCCCTAAAGAGCTAAACTAGTCTAAATTCCTAAGCAGTTTCCTTCCTTGCCTAGACTGTTAGCTAGAAGGGTTTCTAGCTAACGAGTTTAGGATATCTTATCTCTCTTAGAAGTACTAAGAGGAATTAAGACTGTTTTATATAGGCATTTATTACTATAAATTTAGCTTCTATTATAGAGGTTGCTACTAACTTCTGTTTCTTACTTATCTATAAGATAGGGGCATTATATAGTATAAACATATTTCTAAGGATTAAGATCCTGTTAACCTTATCTATTATAAAGTCTAAGTCTAAATACCTAATAAGGTATCTAGATCTATCCCTTAAGAATTAGAGTCTAAGGTTAGGACTTAATCTAAGGTATCTTAAGACCTTCTTTAATACTCTTATATATTCTTTAGATAGATTACTTAAGAATAAACTTAACTTCCTAATTATAAATGTAATATCTAGTCTTGTTATAATTATTAGCTATATCTAGGTTCCTATTATGCTCTAGTAGTCCTCCTTATTATACCTTAGGTCCTAAGGGGCTGACTTCTTAAGACCTTCGTAATTGTCTAAAGGTAAAAGGGTTAGTTTAGATACCTTAGTATTAATCCTAAGCTTCTAGAGGCTTTCCTAGATATAGTAGCTCTAGTCTAGTTTCAGAGTTCTAGCTTTCCTGTCTCTTATAATGTTTATTCCTAGAATCCTTATAGGTTTACTAAGGTCTTTAATCTTAAATATCTTGCTAAAACTCTTCTTAAACTAGTTAACTAAGGCTATACTTAGTATAGTAATAGGGATATTATCTATATATATTATAATTATTACTTCCTTCTCGTAGTAATATATTAGGTATAGGTCTATATCTAACTATATAAATCTAAGCTCCTTTAACTTTAATATATATAGCTAATTCTAGTCCCTTATAGCCTACTTTAGACTATAGAGGCTTCTTAGGATCTTTAGAACTTAGCTAGAGTAGAGATCTACTCCCTCTAGTAGGGCTATATAGATATCTTCCTATAGGTAGCTGTTTATGAATGCACTGTCTATATCTATAAGGTGAAGTTCCAAGTCCTTCTTATAGACTACTACTAAGAAGGTCCTTAAGGTCTTATATCTAACTATTAGAGTAAAGGTCTCCTTAAAGTCTACTCCGTACTTCTAAGAAAACCCTCTTACTACTAATCTAGCTTTTAGCTTGTCTAAAGCTCTACTAACTAGCCTCTTAACTATAAACACCTATTTTAATATAATAAGGTTTAATCCTTTTAGTAGAACTATTACCTTCTAGGTATTATTACTTATAAGGGTATTTAACTCCTTTTAAATTGCTTCCTTCTATATTGCTCCCTATTCCTTGTCTCCTACTACTTCCTTATAGGATTTTAGGATTAGGATATCTTACTAAACAAGATCTAGGGCAAATGTAGAGAGAGTAACTTTAGGGGCAAATATAGAGAAGGCAACTTTATATATCTCCTCTAGAAAGAATTCTAGTAATATAGCTAGTGCTTAGAGAAGCCTCTTTGCCTCTAGCTTATCTACTTCCTCCTTAGGATTATCCTCCCTTGTCCTCTTTTAACTATAGGTATCTTTAACTACCTTTAGTGCTTTTAACTTAGTATTAAATCTATCTATATCTCCTATAGCTTTTCTCTTCCTTAGGACAGGTTCAGGTGTTTGAACTATGTCCTTAGGTTAGTCCTATATTTTCTAAAAGTCCCCTAAATCTTTTAGGGGAGGAGGAAGTTAAATAAATATAGTAGGTGCCTCCTTCTAAACAGGCTAATCTACTAGCTTTGTAAGTAGTAGTCTCCTAAGTAGCTTTCTCTATAGTGCATTTAAAGAGAGATATTTGGTCTAGAATTATAGATCTATATTACCCCCCTTCTTCTCTTTAAAGAAAACTATATTAGAATGTTACTTAATAGCCTTTATATCTAGCTCCTAGAAGAGCTAGGCTTTAGCTATGTTTTCTATATATCTAATAAAGATAGTATCTTTTCCCCTATTTATTAGCTTATTACTTCTTGCCTAGGTAGGTTAGGCTCTAGGATCTATATAGATAACAGTTTAACAGCCCTAGACTCGAAGATAGGATATACTAGGTTTCAACCTAGTAAAGGCTTCCTCTAGAGAAACCTTAAATCCCTTAATCTTAGGCCTATTAGGAAGTCTGTTCCTAATATAGTATTAGGCATCTAATGCCTTAGGCTAGAACTTAATTAGTATTCCTAATTCCTTAATTATTGCTCTAATTAATTCTTCTAAAGTCTAGATTAATCTTTTAGCAACTCTATTTTAGATAGAGTTATAGGCTTCTATTATCTTAAACTTAATCCCTAGATCCTTTTCCTACTGTTTTAGTAAGCTAGTAAGTTCCCTTACATTGTCTAATCTTATTGCCCTTAGAAGTATAGATAATTATCTTTCTACTTTAATCTTCTAGGCTTTTAGGGCTGCTAGAGTATCTTCTCTTAAAATTAAGGGGATACCCTATTTCTTCCTTAAGAAATTGTTAATAAGCTTAAGCTAGTACCTGAATCTAAGCCTTAATATAGGCAAGGGACTATAGATATTAAGTGAAACTAATTATAGAACTTAAGGTTTCCTTACTATAATCTTGCCTTTATGCTTCTTTATCTTTATAAGGGTGTAGACTCTATACTTTTCTTCTCTAGCTTCTAGGACCTAGATAGGTTCACTTAAGTCTAACACCTTATATATATTCTTAAGTAGATCCTTTCTAAAGTAGCTAAACCTTCTATACTACAGCTCCTACTAATTTTATAACTCCTTTCTAGTAAGTCCAAATTCTTCTTCCTCTAAAATAAATAAAACAAATGCCTTTTCCTAAAGAGATTTATTAATTTCCTTAATAAATAGAACACCCCCCTAAAGCCTTATCTAAATAATAGGCTTCCTAGATAAGGATATAAGGGTGAACTTTAGTAGTTAGACTCTAAACTATTTGCTAAATTAGTTCTATAAAACAAGATTAACTCTAAGATTAGGAACAAAAAGAATATTCCTTAGGACAATCTGTCTCCCTCTTCTCCTACCTATAACTGCATCTCCCTTATATATAGCTTAAAGATAGCTACCCCTAACCTTAATCTACTTTCTCGTTTAGAGAATCCTTAGTTATCTAAAGAGGGATCTTTAGTCAGTTATATAGGATAAAGTATAGGAATTAAGTAGCTATTCTAAGGATAGGTACTTCCCTTTTGCTTCTATAGTTAAGTATGCAACTTTATTATAGTTATCTCCTTTAGAAGGGGAGTCTAACTAAGGTAAGGCTAGGGCATCTGCTTCTTATATAGTATATACCTTCTTAAGGGGTTTCTTTTTTAGATCCTTCTTTATAGAAAGATCCTTCTAAATAGATTTTAGTTAAAGTTAGAGCTCCTTTACTATATTTTTTAATTTATCTTTATCTAGTAAAGACCTCCTTCTAAATCTCTAAGGAGAGACTCTCTTTATTACTCTTCCTGTCTTCTTAGATATTGTAGCTTTCTTTATATCTTAGAGACTAGGACATTCCTTTATAGGATAGCTTCCTTTATAGAGAAAGTAGCTAAAGGTAGATTGCCTTCCCTTACCTATAAATAAAGCTATATCTTCTTAATAGATATCTCTTAATTCCTAAGACTCTAAGATTAAGAGTACTTGTTTATAGTCTCTAGTAAGGTTAGGCTAGGCTATAATTGCATTCTTAGTAGTCTTAAACTTTCCTAGTAGGGAGGCAAGAAGAATTCTAATCTTTTACTTAGGTTTCTTAAAATAGGCCTAATTCTAATCTACCTCTAAGATCCTGTAGGCTATTACACTAATCTAGGTCTATGCTCCTCTAATAGTGTCTTCCTCTAATATCTTAAATATAATTAACTCTTAGACTATTACTATAGTATATGCTTTTAGCACCTTACTATATTTTGTCTTTAGCTTAGTCTAGATACTAGAGGCCTTTGTTTCCTCTATAATCTTATCTTAATCCTTAGGTCTAAGACAGCTTATTAGTTTATATATAGCCTTAGCATTTGCCTTCTACTATATAGGACTAAACCTTAAATATTTAAGACCTAGGAATATTGTCCTTAACTTAGATCCCTCTAAGGATAGTATATCTCTATTAGAGCTGCCCTTTAGTTCTTATGTATCTAGAACAACCTAGAATACCTCTTAGCCTCTTAGGCTAGCTTCTAACAATCTAAACCACATCCTCTAGTTATCTCTTAATAGTATAGGAGCTGCCCTTCTCTTTCTAAATCTATTATCTAAATCTATCGCTCTTTCTCTTTAGTACTTTAAAACAAATATCTAATATAAAACTCCTACTTAAGAAAAAGTTAGTTTCAAGTTAGGTAACTTAAAAGGTTAGTATATAGATTCTAGCTCTATAGGGTAATAGAGAGGTAATTTCTCCTAGTAAAGGGAAGTAGATACTATAGGGGCTTCTCTTATACCTTTTGCTCCTCTTAAGGTGCTTAGTAAGCAATCTTAAGGTATCTATAATATAGTCCAGTCGTGTGTGTTACTAGGCTCTTTTATAGCTTATATATACCTTTAGGAACTTCTAGATATAACTAGGATCTTCTAAAGCTTCTAGTATACTATAGGGGCGAGCCTTAGGTCTACCTTCTCTTTT
The DNA here is from genome assembly GCA_963674455.1 of Lecanosticta acicola. Classification (NCBI taxonomy): domain Eukaryota; kingdom Fungi; phylum Ascomycota; class Dothideomycetes; order Mycosphaerellales; family Mycosphaerellaceae; genus Lecanosticta; species Lecanosticta acicola. Next base: position 179,620 of record CAVMBE010000031.1, on the reverse strand, counting down.
CTGCTTCTCTTTTAAAGTCTTATAGGTATAGAGAGAACCTATACTACTAAAAACCTCTTTATAGACATACTATAAACCCGGGCTTAGAACCTATTAGACTAAGTCCCTAAAAGGGTGTCCTAATAACAGTTTTATATAGGTATAGCTGTAGCGGAAGGTGTCTATAAGGTAGGTAGGCAGTAGGAACTAATATATTAATTAAGTTAATTATCTAGAGTAATATATAATCCTCCTAAACTTAGAGTTCCTAGCTATAGGTTATATAACTAAATTATATAACTAGCCCTATCTAGTACAGCCGCTAAGGACTGTACTTTCTAATAGAATATAGTCTTATCCTACGTCTCTAGTTTATAGTAGGACTCGCTAGACTCGCTAATTAGCTTTTACCTATTCTTTAGGCTTCGGATAGCTTACCTTAGGGCCGATATAGTTGCTACTAGGGCGCTCTTAGACGTAGACTAAGGTAGAGGCGAAGGAGTAGGTTAATAATTAGGCTAGTATCGGTCGTAGAGTCGTCTATAGATAAATATAAGAGTCTCCTAGTCGATTAATACTATAAATTATCGATTTGTAAGTCTACGAGTACGATCTAGGTAGGAAAAGAGGTCTAGGTTCGCTAGATAAGAATGCCTTCTTATAAAATAGCCTACTTATTATTAGTAGCTACCTTATTATTCGATATTATAGACTCGTACTTATAATAGTATAAGCGCGATAATAGCTTTTAATTAATATAAAGCCGCGTACCGCTATTAACGGGTTTAATATAAAGCTAAAAGCTGCGCCTAACTTTATATTAACCGTTTACGTCGACAATAGCGGTGCGCGACACTCGTGGAGCCTTATTATCGCCGTCGTAAGTTGTTATTATAGTGGTAGAGTGAGTCGCGACTCACAGCGAGTGCCGCTTCGGCAGTCGGCAAAACCATTTTGCGGATTTGTAAGCTTAGGCCACCGCCTCACCCATCCTAACTTTAACGCCGTAGTACATCTCCAATGGAATGGGAGGAGGGTTTCACTGACCCACTCGTGACTTGGGAAGGACCTTTTTGATGCGATCAAGCACCCATTTGCCATTGTCTCCTGGAATCCAATGCTTCTAGACTATAATTTCCGGAGAATTGGCGAGACTTCTTGCCTTGCGGTTCTTGACGCCGTGAAAGGCATCAGTGTGTACTTTTCTATCCCATGGCTGCTTCTGGAGGATGTCATAGTCGTAGAGTCGAGCTAGGATCTACGATTTGAGGGTTTCCTAGCGCGGCGACAGAGTGCCTTTGAGCGGCCCAAGAGAGGCCTGCTCTTTTGTGAAAGTCGACTAGAAACCTGACGTCGATTCCTTCGGGCTTGAGATGCTTCGTTCAAGTTGAAGATACTTGGTCTTTCCAAGCCTCCCGTGAAAAGCGACCAGGATGGGCTTTCTTTCCGCGGAAAGGTCCAGAACTTATTGCACAAGCTTGCGAGCGTTCTGTACGGAGATAGTTCTGCACTGCTTTGTGGAAGCCAGGTTATAGTAAAAAATTGCAAATCTTTCCAGGGACCGATAAATGCTAGTTGCTATCGAGTCCTATACTTGTCTTTGGATTTATGATCGCCACTCGGTAGCTATATCGTGTACGTCGCGGACCAGAGCTAGACAGTGGTTCTTTTTTCGTTTCTCGGTGGAAATGAGTATCTTCGTCTTGCGAGGAAGTCTGGCGTCATGGTCGCTTCAGATCATCGCGCCCTTCGGTATGCTTGGCCTTTATAACGGAATGAGGATGTGCTCCAGTCGGCATCGAGATGCATGACTTGTTGTTGTCGTCGCCGACCATGTATATGTCATTTATGGATGTAGACGAACTGCAATTGATGGAAGGCGTCCACAGGCGGAAAGGCCAAAGACTGTCCGGTGTCGACACCCGCAGAGGCTCCTCACGAATTCCCCCTAGACACATTATAACTTCGACTGAACATCCGTCCCCGCCTTAGCCGCCACAGCAGCCTTATCATGCTCACACGTACTGTACACCAACCCATCCGACTCCCTCTTGATAACCCCCCTCGTAAGCGCCATCTTCTTCCCAGCACTCATAACTTCCACCTCACACAGCACATCCGTCCCCTCCGGCGCAGGTCGCAGATACGTCACGTTCAGACTCCGCGAAACGCCCGCATTCAACCACCAATCCTTCTTCCCGATCCCCGAAAGCGCAATCGACGTGAGCATGTCGTAGACGAACGACTGCGCCCCACCGTGGAGATTCCCGGCTCCATTGCAGTAGAATCGCGAAATGCGGAATTTGAAAACCGCCAGGGCCGTGTCGCGGGACGTCTGCTTGAAGGAATGCAGTTTCACTTCGTTCTCCATGAATTGCGACGAGAAGCGGATGTCGTGGGGGGTCTTGACCGAGAGGAACATGTTGATTCTTTCTTCCGCAGAGGCATCCTCGAAGGCTTGGGATGTTGTTACTGGGAAGAATTTTTCCGCGAAGCTTTCGCCGGGTGGTATCATGTTTGCAGTGGAAAGGTTAGATGGTCTTGCGAGTTGATCGGAAAAGAGAGTGAGCGACCAGGTAGTGGACAGATTTCGTTTTGTTAGAGGTGAAGTCGGCTTCCACCGGATCGGCCTCGCCGAGGCCAAAGTAGAGGAATAGCCGACCGCGTAGATCACGTGACCAATCGCTGGGTGGAGATGAATGCGCTGCTTGCATGCGGCGTCCTTCTGAGATGCGTTCTGCGTGAGAGTTGTTGCGCGAACGATGAGGGAGATCGAGTCTTGTGTGGGAAATCTACAGCTCTTCCACAACTATCACAACAGGTTCCTTCCACTCTTTCGAATCATTGTGAGTCGAGCACGACGAGTCAGGCTTTGACCATATCGTCTTCTCGTCATCTTCAGTCAGAGCGCTGTCACTGTTCGTTCGCGGACCCTCCGCAATGCGACTCGTGATCCATTTTACACCCCAGACAACACTGTAGATGCCGATCATTCCTCCGGCATATCCAAAAACATGGGCGACAATGCCTTGCCATCCAAATTGTGGGTCCATCCAAGCATAAGGATAGAAGTCCGCGGTTGCCTTGGACAGATAAGCCAGGCCCAGGTACATGCTGAGAACGAGCATAACGACGAGCAAGTGGCCAAGAAACGCGGGCGGTCGGGCTGCGCTGAACACGACTTCGAAAATTGTGAACAGGCTGTTCAGTCCATGAACGGAGATGTTGATCCATTGCGCAAATTTGCTGGTTGGCCAAGGTGATCCGTACATCATTGCCCAGAAGACAATGCTGACCAGAAAAGGATATGTCGTGACTGTCGTGTGCCACAGGCTATATGCAAGCTCGAAGCTCCAATGGTAGGAGAAAGACCGCTGAAGGAGCTCGTCTGGCTTGCCTCCCCGTCGAAGGCTACGGGCGTAGTCGAATGTATGGAAAGCCGAAATTCCGAAGTAGAAAGCCAAGGACCACCATGTGAGGAACGTGAAGAAGCTGAAGGACTCCCCAATGAAGCCGACGTCTAGGAGCAGCGTATAGGTCGGGATGTGAATGTCTTTCAGCGTGTTCGGTGCCGAGTCGTGCGCCAGCCAGGAATAGCCGATTATGATGGTACTGAAGCAATACAGTGACATTATGCTTCGTAGCAGAGCCAATGCATATGGATGGAGAATATACGATGTGACGTATTGCCTTGCAGCGTCCGTACTGGGTGGTCTTGAGGACATGCCGAAGAACGACAGCGACAGCGGATTCTGCATCTTGGTGGTCTGCTAGTGTGGACAAGCGATGTGTTCTGGGCTGTCAATGAGAGGACAACAGGTGGAGGAGAATAATGCGAGGAGGTGAAGTAGCAAACCTGCTGCCACCATCGGCATATAAACAAATCCTCGCTCAGGCTGCTTGCTAACCTCTAGACTTCATCGTATGGGGACGAAACGGTTTGCAGGTCTCCAGTGGTCAGCCCTACCGGTAGTAAGGCAGAGTCAGGACGAATCTCAACGTGTGAAATACGCCATCTTTGCGAAGTCTCCGGCTGCGCAAGCCACGAACGCAGCCACGTGGTGGAACCGAGAGCTGAATGATTGCACGTGGAATTCCGGCGGCGGGCCAGAATGTTCCTCGTACTTGTTCTGTGCAATCATCGTGAAGTTAGAGCGATGATACTTTGGGTGTGTTGGGACGTGAAGATGGGCGAGTGAGTGGGGTGAAAGCAAGGACGAGAAGATTCTGTTCGCCGAGGTAAACCAAACATTGATGGCAGCGCAATGAAATTGGCGCCCTCCAGATTTCCACGCGACTCGCCTCCCAATGTCTTAACAGCTTTTCACTTCCACCGCGACACGCTGAACAGCTATCATTCGACAGCGCAGGAGAAGAGACACCAGGATTTGAAGCAGGACTAAACAAGAGTCTTCACTCGATGGTGTGATAAGATTGAAAATGAAGCCGCAGGATTCCTTACCACCGGCATACAGATGTCTAATCTAATGGAGAGGCCGACCCAAGATTGTTCGCGCCAGGAATCAGAAATGCCTCAACGTGACCTACGGACAGGTCTGGCGATATCCCCGAAGAATTCATAAGCTGTCGAGATGGCGACTTGGAGTATCGTTCGATTTAAGACCTAACTCTCCATTGCATTCTACCTCCCAAGTCAGACCCGAGCAATCGAGCAAGTCTTGCCGGCGCAGCCGCTCCTCGCTGAAGCATATCCGGGCCTGGAGAGATAGTTGCTCTGCTCCCAGGTACGTCTTAGAAGGAGGTAGATCGAAGTCAAGAACGCCAAGATCCGGAAATATTTCCAGCTCTCAGGTTCAGCCAAACGGGCTTTTCAAATCTGTGCCAGCGGTGATGGATCTTATTGCCACTACGCCCGGGACGCTGGACTGGTTCAACATGGTATATAAGGGTGTTGCTATTCCAAGGTGAGCTGGGCAGTTCAAGTCAGCGTTCAGCAGCAAAGCACGACTTGCAGCGGGCCGTTACGCCACCGTAGATAGTATCCGCCATGTCCTCCTCTATGGATACCATCCTCGTGATCGGTAAGCATGGCAAGCCTATATACCACTTGAGAGGCTCAGAAAGTATAGGCGGTACCTCTGGTATCGGAGAAGCGTTCGCCAGGCGATGGTACGCTGCTGGCAAAGAGGTCATCGTTGCGGGTCGATGCCAACAACATCGACTTGAAAGCTCGTCCAGGCCACCTTGAAAAGTTGCTCTCAGAATTTCCCGGCATCGACACCGTCAGTGTACATTGTCATTTACTTGTTGGTGATCTTCTGACAATGAATGCACTTACAAGCTTGAATGAACGCCGGCAAGGCCAGCATGTCATCTGTCAATGACATCCTCCGCATGACCGACGAAACTATCGCAGACGAGGTCGCAACCAATGTCACTGGTCCAGTCATCCTTGCAAGACACCTCATGCCTCGCCTTCTCGCCAAGGACACAAGGACCAACTTTCTCTCTAGGGAGTCTGGACTGGGCTTTGTTCCAATTGGTATAATTCCCACTTACTGCTCGTCAAAAGCCTATACGCACCATTCCATGGTTGCCATCCGCCAAAATCTCCAAGGCTCGAACGGGAATGTCATCGAAATGGTCCCGCCGTTCGTTGTGTCAGACTTGCTTGCTAGAAACGAAGAGAAAGTTGGAAAATGGCGCCGTATCGATGACAATGGAAGACTCCACCAACAAAATCCTTCATAAATTGGAGAAAAACTAGGCGGAGAATCTCAAAGCGGTATCTGCGAGATCAGGTAAGCCTCGTGTGTTGAAACCATGCCTTCTACAATCGGAGCGGTACTCGTGAACGCAAAGCTAAGAGGCTAGAGCTCTTCGATTACGAGACGAGAGCATGGCTTCCATGATCGATAGAACCATACAGAACATTGTCGCAAGGTGCAGTCAGTCACTGTACAATTCCCATTGGCTTCAACTTCCTTCCTCATCTGTAACCTGGTGGCTCCACAAAAAGCATGTCACGGCTTGCTTCTGATTGGTCAGGCTGCCTGCCACGTAGGTGACGGCTACACATGTTAGGGCACTATTATTTAGCCGGCTCATATTCCAACTCTACACCCTACAACACAAACAATCAAAGCAGTCAGTCAACCAACCAGGACATTCTCAGCCTACCGCAGAAGCGAAGAAATCCAGAGACCAACAAGTCTGGCATCGAGACCGCAACCATGAACTCAACAGAAGTCTACTCGTCCGTCGACAAGCACTACGGTGCAGCAGCCAAAGCCCAGGACTCAAATGGCTACGCCCAAAGAGTCGCAGAGGCATTCGGCTACAGCCAACAAGACCTCGACGGAATGCCAGAAGAAGCGAACTTGGGACTAAGCTGTGGCAACCCCATCGCCCTGGCAAAGCTCAGAGAAGTACGACTTACAAGGTCCCCGACACAAAAATCCATACCAAATATTGACAACTTGAACAGGGCGAAACAGTCCTCGACCTAGGCAGCGGCGCCGGCTTCGACGTCTTCCAAGCCTCCAAGAGAGTCGGCCCAACCGGAAAATCCATCGGGGTCGATTTCAACAAAGACATGCTCGCCCGCGCCAATGCCATCAAGACCAAAATCCAAAGCGACAATGTGGAATTCGTCGATTCAAAAATAACCAAAATCGAAGTCCCGACTGCGAGCGTGGATTGCATCATCAGCAACTGCGTCATTAACCTCGTACCGGAGGAGGAGAAGCAGCAGGTTTTCAACGAGATGTTCAGGCTTTTGAAATCAGGGGGACGGGTGGCTGTTAGTGATATTCTGGCAAAGGGGGAGATGCCGGACTCGGTTCGAGGGGATATGAGTCTGTATGTGGGATGTATCGCTGGGGCGAGTGAGGTGGGTGCTTATGAGAAGTATTTGAGGGCTGCTGGGTTTGATGGTAGGTTTTCATGCCCTGAAATGGCTTGTGGGTGAGGGCGTGCTGACCGTTTGGCAATTGCAGATGTTTTGATCGTGGATGCCAAGAGTGATCTGAACGTCTATTGGCAGACGGAGGGCGCAGAAGATGCACAAGGCGTGAATGCTTGCTGTGGGCCATCAGCGGCGGCGCCACCAAAGCCTGCTGCATGTTGTGGTCCCTCGAATGAAACCAAGCAGGAGCCCAAAGCTTGCTACGGGCCTTCTTCCGCCAACGGTACAAGCGCCACCAACGGAGTATCTGAGCAGAATGGCAAGCGAGTGGACTTCAATGAATATGCAGGTAAGTCCCGCATCATCCGGTCAGACGCTCGAACAATGGAATGCTGACAGCCACTAGGCTCATACAAGATCTACGCTATCAAGCCATAGATACTCGGAATGCTTGGTCGGCGTATCAGCAGGGCATGATTGCTCTTAGCAGCATAGTTGGTTCGTAGAAGGCATACAGTGGCGTTATGTTCAGAATTGCTTCTATCCCTTTCTCCTTTCGGCAGTACTGTGTGATGGGCTGGTCGCTGTTCGTCTGCTTCCGCACGGCACCCCATTCGTAGATTGATGGCTCGAACACCTGTCCAAGATGATAAACTTCTTGCCTACCCAAAGTCGCAAGTTAGTGAGGGCAAGCCCTATGGCATCTAGTCAGAGCAATGGCTCGAAGGTATCCAAGACCCTTCATGAGTCTTCTGGAGCACAGAAAGCCCTGAATTCGGCCCACGCCTTCTCCAAATCGTCGTTGACGATGATCTCGTCGTGAACACCGGGTGTCTTAGAGTATTCAATCTCTTTCTCGGCTTGCTTCAGGCGCTCCAAGATCGCTTCCTCCTTGTCTGTTCCCCGTCCACGCAGTCGCTTCTCCAAGACTTCGACGGACGGTGGGCGCAGAAAGACGAAGCGTGCGTTCAGATCGGTCTTCTTGACCTGCTTGACACCCTGGAGAGTTCATCAGCTAATCGATCCGTCGTCCGACTTGCCGGACAGTCGTACCTCCATCTCGATATCCAAAATGCACGTCCTTCCCTTCTCCGCCACGTTCTTGACTGCTTGGACGCTTGTCCCGTACAGATTGCTGCCAAACTGTGCATGCTCTATGAAGCCATCCTCATCCACCAACTTCTTGAAATTGTCCTTGGTGACGAAGTTGTAGTCGACGCCATCTCGCTCTCCCTGACGTGGCTGTCTGGTGGTGTGCGAGACGGAGAAGCCAAAGTGGTCTGGGTAGGCATCGAAGAGTCGTTTGAGAAGAGTCGACTTGCCAGCGCCGGAGGGCCCAGAGACGACTATCGGGCGAGGTTTGTCCGTGACTCCTGCCGAATAGAGTAAGTACCGCTGTCCAGACCCGCAGATTGGAATTCATGTGACAGCGCCGGGGTCAGGCTTACCAGACGGTGCCATGATTGTGAGCGGACGCCACGTGACGCAGTGGCAGCGGACAGAGAAGAGCGAGCGAGAATCCGTCGAGCGGTGAAGCTGACGGAGGATTTGGTGCATTCAAGACATGCCAGAACTTCTCGCGAATTCAAGGCAGGACAGTTCTGGGTGCGGCGAGGGTACAGGAGTCATACAGACTTTCGCGTCACGTGATTGGCTGCAGCAAAACGGGAGCAAGCGGAACTTAGAAGTCATCCGACGTCCGACCGGTGTACTCGCGACAACCTCGCGAATGTCAATACCTCAATCGTCGCTACTGATACCTTGCGAACGACAAAGGAATTAGCTCAGACTCTGCAACGAAGAATGCTGATACACCATGTACCCCGCAACGCGGATGAGCGCGGTCGCGGCTGGGGAAGAAACATTCAAGGCTCAAGAAGCAGTCGCTCTTACTTTCAAACTTGGCACGCTCCAAGATGCTTGTGATGCTTGCCTGGCCGTAGCAATGCGCCGACGCCAGGTTCTCGCACCCCTTTCAGCCTGTTAGGAACCCATGGCTCGTAGACGGATCGCCTTAGTGACTCTGATATTTCTTCATCCTCAGCATTCCGGACTTCATGACGCTGCACAAGCCGACTGCATCGCAGGTGCTTTGCTCTGCGGGATCTTGACCCAAAAATATCCTTTAGTAATGCTGGACACCAGTCCTTCGGACGCCTCAAGCACGGAGAACCGATTGCGTCGTCTGGAAAGCCTCAGGCATGCTCGTCTCTGGCTGCGGGACACAAGACCTCGCTCGCGATCGCGCTAAGAAGAATGTTTGCAACACACTTCTGTTGGTCTTTATCAAACTGCGGTCGCGATTGCGATCTCGCCTGTGAACAGACACCAAGGGTCCGTTGAGCTTTCGTCGAGTTTCATACTCAGCAAGCTTGTGGTCATGTTTTCAACATTCGCCGCTGTTGCTATTATATTCGGATCCGGGTCGATGGATGCGATGCATAATACCTTACGCAAGTACTTTCCGAGCGTATCATGCAGAAAACAATCCTGAAGTGATCGCAGTGAGCCCAACTCTGGGTTTCCTGCGTCGATTCGGGCTGATGTCTTGATCCAAGTGACATCAGCTGTAAAATGGGGCACTGGGGTTAGCCTTTGCAATGATATCTGGCATGGCGCAATTGCAGAATGCTTCTGATTCAAAGAATGCCCGGGGCTTAATCGTCGGTGGGAACATGCGCACGTTGAAGCTGTGATGTGTGATGGAGAAGAAAGGTTCACCCATGAGGTGGGGTGGAAGAAGGCGGATAAAAGTTGAAGCGAAGCCGGTACCGAGCCGACGGAGGCCAGGTGGAAGGGTACCCTAATAACAATCACACTTTGAAACCAGACGAAGTCGTTTAATGCTTACGCTATCTCTTGCTACAAGTCCGTCCATACTCTGCCATGTCGGCAGTCAATAATCCCACGGACAGCAAGTCAGGTATGGACTGCCACTCCTAGCAATGCCCTGTATCCAGCCTCCGCTTGGCACCAGTTCGAGTGGAGTGTGGAGTATGCCGCGGAGGATTCAATGCGCCGCCTTGAGCTTGCTTGCTGACGACGCACTTCTACAGCCGCCAAGAAGAAGAAGAAGAGCAAGAAGAAGGCGAATGGCCCGAGTCAGCAGAGTAACGCCGCCCTCGACCAGAATGGCGTCAAGGACAGTGTAGTGGAGGACGAGGAGGAGGATGAGGCATCACAATCGACGAATGTAAGCATGGCATTAGGACAATCAGGAGATTGCAAGGCTAAGATGCGGTGTAGAAAGGATTGATGCCACCTCAGAAAGCTGAAGACACGCTGCATATGCCTTCATCGCCTCCTGAGCCCGCCTCGCCCGTCGAGCGCGGACAGCCCGTTCAGAATGGCTCGCATACAAAAGAGTCAACTTCTGAGGCAGATAGGAGGCCAGACGAACCGGAGGACGACGATGACGAAGAAGCAGAACCTATGAACCCTTCCCACGGTATCTCAGCCGACTCCGACGATACAACAGCCCGCTTGAATGCCATGCAGGAGGAACGCGACAGCCTCAAGGCCGAAGTTACCCAATTACGCGAATCACTGGAAAGCTTCCAGAAGAAGCACAGCGAAGAGCTATCAGGTGTGAAAGATGAGCTGCAGCAAACTCAAGAGAGTAGGGACCACGCCGAGACGCAATATAAGAACCTCCTCGGCAAGGTGAACACCATCCGCACGCAACTGGGCGAACGCTTGAAAGCAGATGCAGCTGAATTAGAAACAGCACGTGAGCGGATCGAAGAGCTGGAGACGTCGAATAGAACGGCGGGCGAAGAGAACGAGCGATTGCAGGACCAGATGTCCAAGCTGAACTCCGAGAAGGAATCACAGGCCTCCGAGATTGAGGAGCTCAGGAATCGCACGAACCTCTCACAGGGTAACTGGGTCAAAGAACGCGACGAGTTGGTGCGAAGAGAAGCATACATGCGAGAAGAATATGAAGTTGCCAAGCAAGCCATGCAGGACTGGGAGATCCTCGCGACTGAAGAGAGGTCAAGAAGGGAAGCTCTCGAGGAGCGAGTGCAAGAACTCGAGGAGCAACTAAACGGACAACGAGAAGCTTACGAGCGGGTCAGAGGCGAAGCAGAAACCCAGGGCAATACGGTGGACGGCTTGCAGCGTGCACTTCGAGATCTCCAGGAAGAGCGCAAGAGAGAACTCCGCGAAATGGTCGAGCAATCACAATCTCAACTCGAATCCCTTCGAGCCCAAACTAAAGCCGCCGAGGACGCAGCAACAGATCTCAAAAAGGAACTGGACACGACTCAAAAGGAGCTTGAGCGCGCCGCTCCTTTCGAGAAGGAAGTCAAGGAGAAGAACCTCCTGATCGGCAAACTCCGACACGAAGCCGTCATCCTCAACGACCATCTCACCAAAGCCCTCCGCTTCCTCAAACGCGGCAAGCCAGAAGACAACGTGGATCGACAAATCGTCACGAATCACTTCTTGCAATTCTTGCAACTCGATCGCAGCGATCCCAAGAAATTCCAAGTCCTCCAACTCATCGCCGCCCTCCTCGGCTGGGACGAACAACAACGCGAACAAGCCGGTCTCCTCCGCCAGGGGTCCGGTTTCTCCACGGCAGGAGGTAGTCTCAGGGTTCCCGTCTCCCCCTTCCGACGCACGCCGAGTACGCCCACCCTGACGGGAAACTTCGACCCCATGTCTCCCAGCAGCGAAACGGGCGGGCGAGAGAGTCTCGCAGAACTCTGGAGTGATTTCTTGGAAAGGGAAGCGGAGACGGGAGTCGGTGGGCATAGCAGACGGCCCAGCCTCGCACAGCAGAGTGTCCGAAGCCCGAGTCTGAGTCTTCCGCAACAGAGTGCGGGTATCATGGCTCCTCCCATGCGGAGTCCGGATTTGAAGAGGAAGGAGAGCGCGAGTCAGGCTACTAGTGCTGCGGCGGCCACGGGGACTGGGAGCGGGAGGCAGGAGAGTAGGAGTAGTAGCGCAGCTGGGGAATGAATCAGGCCAGGAGTACATACAGGTAAAGACGGGAGGTAGTGTGCAGTCTCGACTGTTCCTTCACCATTCTTCCATTTTTCATTTTCCATTTCCCATGATCAATTGACGCACTCCATTTCCCAAAGATTGCGTACCTTAAAAAAAAAATTCTCACGCTTGGATCACGTGACGGGTACATCCCCCTCAGTCCTCACGCTAAGGTGCTAAGGTAGCATCACTGCTTTTCGCTCCACTCTTGAACCCACCCGACCGCTCTCGAGCAATAAGTATTGATCTCCATATCCTCCTGCCGTCTCTCGGGAATTTCCGCATTCCATCGAAATGGACCAAAATGAATTGAATGCAGGGAGGGACTAGGTGGGCCACTTCCGCCTTTTACACCAGACTTTAAGATCCAGATCCATAATTCGTGTCTCTCCCTCTCTTTGCATACATCGGATCCACCTTAGCCTGATGAAATTCCAAGTCCTCAGCAGTATGCCTACATGTACGTTTCCATTTCCTCCCGCGCCGTTGCCGTTGCCGTGGTCTCTCCCGGCATCACGTCCTCGGGGTGATTTCTTCCAAATCCCGTTGCTGCCCAAGCAAGCGAGCTGTCTTCAGACTGTCTTGGAGATTCCTCACACTGACGCTCCTGACTGTCGTCTACGTATGTCCTCACACTGACGCCGTGCTATCCAAACGTCACCAAACGGTGCTGCGCACTTCTTTTCCAGACTCCCTGCCCTCACTGTCGCCCATGCTTCGTGCAGCCATGCGCCATCTAGTTCCCGAAAAGAAAGCTGCATGAGTAATCCACTTTTAAAGATTACAGAAAGCTCGTAATGAAATCTTTCTTCCCCTCAAGTGGTGCTCGGGTTACTTTTGCCTGATTTGTTAGCGGACCGCCGTGCGTCCCGTCCCTTTTGGGTTCTCGTGGCAAACGTGGTCTCCATACACACCAATCGAATGTCAGCACTCATCAAGATATCCAAGATCGTTATGAGGTAGCGTTGAGGAGAGACGTCGCGCTTCCAGTATATTGGCAGCTGTCCGGCCCGCCACCCTCTCTGAGGGCATCTGCACATTGCTATTTTACTTCGCCGCGATTCTATTCCGTCGTATCCTCGACGCCGCCTTTGTCTGCTATTCCATGGACAGACATACTAATGGATCCCGACGCCCAACTGACATGAGAGGGATGGATCGCGACATAATCCCGTTGGCGGAGGACGCCCTCAGAGTGGACCTCTAAAAGAAATAAGGGTGAGATGTTGAAGGAGCATGTCGCTGCCCGAGTTGGTAGCTGCCGAGGGCCGGTCGCAGGGAAATTTCCGGAGTAGGAGATTGTTGGTCCACGAAGTTGGCGTGGCATACTGTCGACCTGGAGCTCTTGCTGAAGACCGCAAAGAGGAAGAACGACGAGGCAACTATACAAGGCACTACTGCTGGCGGCTAAAAGGCAAGTGCATCCTACATCGCAGTCCAGGAGCGGGCAGCTGAAAGCTAACGTGCGTGGGAGGAACCAGTCTGCCAAGCCAGACTCGTTGTTGTATATCCTATCGAACCCAGTGTCTTTGCCCAGTAATGGAGTAAGAGACCGACCTGGTGGCTTACAATTGGGTTTGCTGTGCTGATCTCGTGTCATTCGCTACCAGTGTATGGATCGACGACATTCCTGCTGAGGTACCATCCTTTCAGCTCTTCTCGGGCATCGCAAGCCGGGGATGGCGGTCCAAGCTTCATCCAGGCGTTCCATTCGCCCAGCCCAGAAGATACGTTTAGCCATTCGTTCGCAGCCCGGGCGCCCGTGGAATCAACGGAACCAAATCTCATGAGCGAGACTGGAGTGGCTGCAATACTGTGGCTGTCAGGCTGCAGCTGATCATTGTCCAGATTCAGCGCGTTTCGGAGTAATCGTTGAGCGCAACGCAGACTGCACCACGGTGATGGCCGTTGTACTGCCGGATGATGCTCTTACTGGAAAGCTCCCACAAGCGGGCGTAGTGGTCGCTGCAAGCGGTGACAAGATACGCCGAGTCAGCCGAGAAGGCGCAGTCCCAGACCCAGCGCTGGTGACCATCCAGCTCGTTTTCCAGAGGCAGTGCTCCAGAATCCTCGCCAGCGTTTGGCTGAGATGTAGCTCCTTCCTCGCCCTCTTTCTGCTCATCTGGAGGACTGACATTCTCAAGATCCACGGTCCAGATTCTGGCAGTATGGTCGGCGGAGCACGTCGCAAGCTTGCGCACATCGGGCGAAAGCAGGACGCGGGTGATGTAGGTACCGTGAGCCCTGAATCTTGTGACGGGCACGAGGCTGGTAACATCGCGAACGGTGATCATGCGCCACACGAAGACCGAGCCACTGACGCTGGAGCTAACAGCAGCGCACATGAGAGAGCCATCGGTGGCGACTGTCACGGAGGCGACACTCTTGTCCTCTTCCGGAACGAGCTGGTGACTGCACTTGTTCTCGCCAAGATCCCAGATGCGAACGTTGCCCCCGCGATCGCATGAGATCAGCTCGCCTTGGTTCGGATGGATGACGACGTCGTTGACTGCAACGCCATGAGAGTAGTTCCGCTGGATGTGGCCGCTACGGGTATCCCATATCTTGACAGTTCCTGGAATGCGTTAGCACCGGAACATTCAACGGGTGACTGGAGGATACAGTACCGTCCTCAGAGCTGGTGACCATCCATTTGCCTTCGCAGTGGAAGGCGACACCCGTGATATTGCCGGTGTGGCCTTCAAAAGTGAGGACGGCGGCCGGGTTGGTGGATTTGATGTCGTAGAGCTTGACGGTGTGGTGGCCAGCAGCCGCCAAGAAGCGCTTGTCTGGCGAGATACACAGGCGGTTGACTTGCGAGTCAGGGTGAGGAATGGTGCGAGAGCAAATACCACTCAGAGCCTCCCAGAATCTGGTGTAAATAAGCAGATTAGCCCAATTCCACGCAATCGACACCTTTACCCGAAGACGGGTGTGTACCCGAGCACCCATGGCGCGTGAGGAGCAGCGAGTCCTCAGGCGTCGAGCAGCGTTCAAATACACCGCTTTCCGCCCGCTCTCACGTCCGACGAGAACTTACCGAATGGTGTGATCATAACCCGCTGCCGCGCGGTCAGCATGGATGAGGAGCGAAGGGCTGTCAGTCTCAAGGGACGCACCTGTGCAGAGAATGACACTCATCGTGTCTGTCGGTACGGCCTGCGGTGGATGTGAGAATGGATTTGATTGGGCTGAAAGAGATGGCAGGCGCCGCCAACAATGGCGGATGAGATGTTGGCGGCCGGGGAAAGAGCGGAGAAGAGATGGAGATGCAGAAAGGCGATTGAGAATACAGCCGTCGCACGCGTAGACCACGTGTGCGTGCCTCAGCTTTGAGGTGTCGATGGCGATGAGGAGCAGAGACTGCGAAGAAGTGATGGTCCGGTGTTGTTGGTCGCTCTCGGGTGGAAGCGGCATCTGCTCATACGGCGAGGCAGGAGCGACCGTGCGTTTGGCGCTAGACCGGGTATGGCCCGACTGCCGAGTCGATTCAGCCCTATGCACACGAGTTTAACCAGACGACACTTGATGGGAAGATGGTGGATGAGTGCGCTTTGCATGAGTGACGCTTTGCATGATTGCGCTTTGCACGGTGAAGAGCTGCGTTGCAGGTATTGTGTGCTTTCGTGGGAAGCGTAGGGGACTCGATCGGCTTGCGGAATGTCGTAGTCGCGCCTGCCGCCCGTCACGCTCGGCGTCGCTTCCTCAAGGGAAGGCACGAAGGACACCGCGCGGGTGCCATGACCAGGGTCGAAGCATTGGCCGGAGCTCCGATGAAGCTGTGTCTGGTCGGGAAGGAGCACCTGGATAGCCGACACCGGAGGGCGATTTGGACGAATCTGTATTGTCGACAACGGAACCGACGGCAGCCTTGCTATGACCATGTCGTGGCCTGAATGGAGAGCAATGCTGCACTGCGAAGCGAAGTCAGCCATCTGTATCTCACAAATTCTGCCAAGCCCTCTTGCTATAAAACATCCGGTCCACTCACCAACATCCGGTTCATCCGACTATCGTACCGTGTTATCCGACCGTTGCAGAAATCGGAGCGGCAGCACAGATAGTGCTCATAATGGCTGGAGAGCAGTTTCAGAAAGCGTCTGATCCCCTTCTAATGTTTAGACTGAGCGGCCGAATCCCTTTAGGTGTCCTGCAGAGCACATCGAGCTATGGATGTCTTCGCCTCGAGCGTGCTCACATGGATACCTATCTTGTCCCAGCTATTGCATGCACTTCTTTGATCCCAGTAGGAGCCGTATCCCGAACATCTTGTGCAAGCACCGGATATGGAGAGTCTCAAGTAGTCTCTTGGTGACCTTCTGTGTGCCCCTCTGCGGCGGTCCGAAACCCCTGGTCGTGGATATCGCTGTTGTCAAGGACGGGATGGATCCGATGGAGGGTCCAGGCAGAGAAGCAAGCACCGGGGCTCAGGGGCTTCGCATACTCCTGTGTACTGTCCATTAGCGGTATATCTCAGATGTGCTTGCTCTTAGACGGCCCTTCAGGAGGTGTTTCACGAAATGGTGTCTTCGATCATGCCACCACTGCGTAGTCCGAACGGATGCAATGCTGTGTCGCCGTTAAGAGCATGTATGCGCTTGTGTCATTGGCAGCGGATATTGCAGCTGGTGGATTGCAAAGTCGTCGCTCGACGCTCGAGAGTTGTTGGAGGCACCAAGTCTGAAACTCATGCGGCCGACAGATCTTCCTGATGCGCTCCAACAGCAAAGTCTCGTCGGCGACATGATATGAATGACATGCTTGCCCTCGTAGTGGAGGCTGTGTATGTGCCTGTTCACAGCCGTCAAGAGTTGTGGTATGGTCGTGACGCTCTGTCCGTGGGCGCCGATGAGGTGCCCCGGATCGACCGCAGCTTGCCGAATCTTCTCAGCGCAGTATCACTGGCTCCTACCTTGGCCCTTCAGCGTGTACGACCGGCATGGGAGGTCTCCATACGCTCTCTTGGCCCGTCATCGTTCATGTTTGACGTGTGCATCACCATCTGCGACTCGTCGGCGGACGCGCTGGTGTGCCATATATACACATCTAGCAAGACCGTATCGATTCTGATCGACGGCAGTGGCCTGTACCTGGCTTGCGCAAGATACCCGCACATGCGCACTGTTGCCTGCTGTAGGAGGCACACAGTCTAGCGACGCTGCAAAGGGCGGGCAGTAGCAGATCCCACGAGGAGGGGAGCTGCTTGTGCAAGCGCTGCTTCCTCCGCGACTGCAAACCCCGATCGGACAAGCGCCTTATCATAGGGCTGACTGGAAACGTCACCGTCCCGGACTGGACCATGTGTGCACCGCTCGAAGCTCATGGAATGTGATTCCACGAAAAGCTACTAATGGCAATTCGCTTCATCGTGAAAATCCCCCATGGGATTTTCAGCCTTGTCAGGCACACTGCACGCGGAGCTCCACAATACGGGACTCAGGGTCCATTGATCCAGCGGTACGCCATAGCAGTCAACCTCGACGATTTTCCTTTGCTTCCAACACGCATAACGCAACGAAGACTCCAGAGATCATGGTGCAATAAGTTGGAGGAGATGCAGAAGGGCTCTCGCTATCTCCTCCAATTTTTCGCGCTGAAATATCTGTTCTCTTCGCCGCCTTACGAGATTTCTGGTCAAAACAGCTTGCCGGATTAGAGTTATCACCTGGATTTGGACTTCTTTTGCTTCAAAAATTCGCCGACGATGCTAGGGTGGACGTCTCACGACGCCATGTAGATGCTCTAGATGGCTGAGAGCAGGGCTATCCGCTCATACCAATTTCGCGATGGTCACCTCACCGCCGCTGCCGCAACGAGCTCTTCTACGTAATGTTTCCTCCCTGTGAGGACGACGGCACCCGTCTCGACCTTGGGACCTCATAGTCTGGTACTGAGCAGAGCTTCAGCGAGCTGGTAATAGGCTTGCTATCCTGAGAGAAGGAGTCATTCTCACGATGATATGTTCGCTATAAGATGCAGATGCGTGAGGCTTTCTTTCTGGATTCCTTCTGTACAGATCACTGCACTTTCTAGGAGTCTATGCCCCTTGGCCTACACCACTGCGCTTAGACTTCCTCTGATTTGAATCCCCCTGCTTGTTCACTGTCTACCCACCCTTCTTTCCTGTGCGTGCGTGGCTCCTGCTCACTCAAAGCCCACCACCACCACCACCACTACTCCGCAATCAATCTTCAGGAGACCAGCACCATGTCCTCCGACAAGAGGAAGACGTACAAGGGCAACGACCAGAAGATCTGGCGTGCCCTGTTCACGTACCTCAAGGCGACGTACCACTGGCCGGAGCTGACCCGGCTCAACGACAACTTCGGCCGGGCCAAGATGGAGCAAGTCGCCCTGCACCACGGCTGGTTCATCCAGTGGCCGCTGACCGAGGCCGAGGCCTCCCTCGCCAAGGGAGACTTCGGCCTCGAGGAGTGGCTCTACGCGTGGCCCCGCCTCCCAGCGGAGCCCAGAATGGGGAAGTATTCGTACTACCTGATGCTGAAGGAAAAGTATCCGGAGTGCGGCGACGACCTCAAGAAGGCCCACGACCTGGACAATGGGCGGATTGTCCTCGGTCGCAAGGGGAATGGCCAGCAGGCCGCGACTCCCGCCCCCGCTCCCGCCCTCGCCCTCGCCCCGGCCCCTCCTCAGCAGGAGCAGCAGGAGCAGCAGCAAGCCCCGCCGGCAGCTCCTATGCCGCCGGTCCAAGAGCCCGCCACAGGCTATCTGCCTGACATGGCGCTGGGCCTCGGCCACGCCGCCACTCGCTTCGTGGCTGAGGACTTCCCCATGGCCGCGGCCATGGAAGAAAACATGACTGGAGACTATCTCCAGCCCATGCAGCCAGAAGGCGGTGCTCTCCAGACCGCCGACGACCCCGTCCTGGCCATGGGCGAGGAGATGCCCGGGGCCCAGATGGACTTCCCGTGGGAGGAGCAGCCCGCCTACTTCCCGCAGGCCACGGGCGAGGCAATGCCCGGCGGGAACCAGATGGACTTCGCCTGGCAGGAGGCCGGCAACTTCTACCAGGCGGAACTCTTCGGCTTGCCGATGGATCCCCAGGGAGAGCTCCTGTTCCCGCCGCCGCCGGCTCAGCCGCAGCCCGACTTCTTTGAGCCGGCGGGCCCCGTGGACTCTCCGATGGTGGGCTTTGCCCCCGCCTTCGGCCCTGCTCCTGCCCCTGGAATTGGAATGCCGATGGAGTTTTTCCAGGGCGAGCCTTCCTTCGCGTCGGAGGAGTGGACGAACCAGGACGTCTTCGGCATGATGGCCGCGGCCGAGGGAAGTCGCGGGCCCCCGCCGCCTCCTCAAGGGCAGTAGGCCGACCTCGCTGCAGGCCTACTTTACCTTACTCTTGGCACCTCGCCGCCGACAGGTGCCTTCTCCACCCCACCACCCCTGCCCCCTCTTCCGCGCCGCCCACCAGCGCGTCGACTGGCTCTTGGACTCCGGATTTTCAGGAGATGTTTTTTTGTTTTTGTTTTTGCTTTTCTCTTCTGTGTTCGCTGCGTTCTTGTTTGAGATACCCCGTGCGCGAATCACCGCACCTGTTACAGTTGGGATTTTCGGTCTTTGCTTTTCGCGTGATTTCTTGCTTGCTTTTCTTGTTGTATTGCGTTGCTCGCTTGTATTGCATTGCCTGCATTTACGTTCTGAGATTTGAGATTTGGGAAATGGGAAATGGAAGTCATGTGAGAGGGAGGTTTAGTAGGGGTAAAAAATCTCTGCCTGCGGGTGAGACCCCAAAAAGCTTTCCTCGAGGAGGAGAAGAAGAAGAAGAAGAAGAAGAAGAAGGCATGGAGTTAATGGGGAGTTTTTTTGATGGTATTGTTTACAAGGTGATGGAATGTAAATTGTTTGCAGAATTCTTTCGTGTCCATCTCACTGTCTCACTGTCTCACTGCTTCCATGCGCCCCTGACTGATGAATCTACCTCGTCGTCGTCGTCGTCGTCGCAGCTTGTCTCTTCTCACGTCTCGAGTAAGCTCAGCTTCTCAAAAGCCCTCAACACGGGCGCTTCCCGTTTCTGCTGTGTCGCCGACATCGCTTCCCACAATACCGCCTGTCCACCCCAAGGCCTTTCGCCCTCTCCATTCGTATTCGCCGGCAGCTGAGGCTCGAGAGAGGAACAGAAGACCTCTTCCATGCACCCTCTACAAGCCACGAGCACATCCTGAAAGACACCCTCGACAGCGAGCGCTCGCTCCCTCATAGCCCTCCGCATCAACCCTTCCACGAGTCTGCCGATATCCTCTCCCGTCTCGTTCACCCGCTCCATCAACCTCGCGATGGAATTCACGAGGTATTCTTCCTCATACACCGTGCCCTTCTTGCCGCGCGCGCGCTTTCTCTCCTCGCGTCGGCGGTTCTTCGACGTCTTCCGCGTGGCGTTGGTCGCCAGCGTGCCCATCGAGCGATTCGTGTAGCGCGTCATGAAAGTCCCCGCGGTCGTCGAGTCGGTCGGTGCGAGGGAGATGTTGTCCGGTATGTCGGCGTCATAGTCCCCTCCGCCGTCCAGGAAAGCCATGGGATCTTCGGCCTTCTTTCGTCGCAATTCGCGAAGTCGAGGGATCTGGTTGTTCAGCTGCGTCTTCATCTCCGCGAGCATTTCGGTCATGGTGGCAGAGGCCTCGATGAGACCGGGATCTACGAGGTCGCGAAGGAGCTCTGGGCGCTTCCGAATCGCGACTTGTCGAATGGCGTCGGCGAAGCGATAGCCACGA
This sequence comes from Lecanosticta acicola, assembly GCA_963674455.1. Classification (NCBI taxonomy): domain Eukaryota; kingdom Fungi; phylum Ascomycota; class Dothideomycetes; order Mycosphaerellales; family Mycosphaerellaceae; genus Lecanosticta; species Lecanosticta acicola. Next base: position 159,052 of record CAVMBE010000031.1, on the reverse strand, counting down.
CAGAGGAGGCGGACAGCCGATTCGAGATCCCTCAAATGTTCCAGGTAGACGGTTGCTGCTTCGACGTAGTGCTTGGCTTCCTCGAGACCGTCAGCGAGATCCCGCGCCAGCTCTGCCGTCCGCTCTTCGGACATGTCAATGAGGCCAGCACAAGCCAGACATTCCCCCCACATGCTGCATGCTCGGTATGCTTCATATGCAGAGGCGTAGTCTGAAACATATTCATACGCAATTCCGGCCTCTTTGTATCGGTTCCGTGAGCTCAAGAAATCGGCATACATGCGCATGAGCTCTGATAGCCGTGCGTCATCATATCGATACAATTCGATCGCCGTCGAGTAGAGATCATGCTTCTCGACGTATGCTTTGAGTTCTTCGAAGTCTCCGGCACTGTGCAGGTGAGAAAGCGCCTTTTTGTATCGCTTCAAGTCATTATCGATAGCATGTCTCTGCCGCAGAGATTCCATGCTATGCAGGTTCTGCAGATACGGCAAGTATTCGCGAGGATCCTTCTGAGATTGCTGAGCAGCTAAGAGGGCAACATCGAGATCGTATATGCCGAGCGCGGTATCATAAATCTGGTTAACGTCCGTCAAAAAGCAGATGTGCTCCACGGCTTGTTCCAGCTGTTCTTGCTTCCCACTCTTCCGAAGATCCGCGACGAGAGACAAGCCAGCCTCAAGATCGGGCGGATTCTTGCATACATGAGCGGAAACGACGTTCTGAAGATGTGTTGACTCCTGGCCAGACAGAGCTTTCAAGAATGCATCGCAGATCTGGTTGACCTTTGAGGATTGAGACGGCGGTTGATGTGGCTCATGTCCTTCGAGCAACCCATTCGTCTCGTTCCCAACAGATGCCTTGAGCGTCTCTTTGTACAGAGTCTGGGATACGTCTTCCTCCGAAAGAGAACTCAGGAACAGGTCGATGTACTCCACTTTCTTTACTTGCCGAATAAACCGATCAACGTCCATCATGAATTGCTGTGGCGCATAGTCGTGCAAGATATTCATGTCCACGCGTTGCGTCCTACAGATCAAGAAGGCTTTCTTGTAGTGTCTCTGCCCAATCTCGTGACGAATCCCCGCCAGGACCAAGGCCCTTGGATATATTGTTTCGAGATTGCCCCGAGGCATCTGCAGGACCAGCGAGTACGCACTCGGCATGACGGTGACTAGTTTCGCGCCTCTTTCAACGTTTCGACACCGCTCGTCCTTCTCGGGCTCATCGGGAGGTACTTCAAGCTCTCCAGAGTGCAAATGGACAAATTTTAAGAGGTGCGTTCCAGTTGTGTAGACCAAATGTGTTCTCGTCACGACAAAAGATGTACAACTGGATATCTTGAGAGTCTGAGAAGCGCTTTGGACGTGCAGAAGACCACCGGCAGTCAAACCGAAGACAATTTCAGCGTCACCCTCTCGCCAAACCTTGACAGCCGGGCATACTGTTGGGAGCTTTCCGATTTGAGCGCCAGCACTGAAGTCGCAGATCGCTCCAGAAGCGTTTTCGTATATTGTGCGTTTGTGGTTTGTGTCGGAGATCAAAGTCACGCCGTCCAAGTCAACCGTCGCTGCGCTGTCGCGAGTTGGAAGACAGGCCAGCTGCGCGCCCTCCATGTTTACGCCGCTGCTCACGACTAGGACTTCGTCGTTCTCGTCGAGCACAAGTTGCCGTGGAACAGCGAAGGATGAATCGGTGGATAAGGGCACTGCACTCGACAGCTTTGGTCGCTTGGCTGGCTTGCTGCTGTAATCACAGTCCCATATTGAAACGCTATCTTGGTGGAGAACGGCAATTTTGGTCCCTTTCTTGCTGATTGCGACGTCCACAGTATTTGCTGGAAGATCAATTTCGTCAAGAGCCATAGGCGGCGGTACATTAGCGGTCCGTAATGGCGTCAGTTTGAGTCTTTGTCCATCGATCACGGCCACAGTCCCATGATCGTACGGAGGAACAACTGAGCCGCAAGCAACCTGGGAAGCATAGCTCAGAAGACGAATTGATGTATGAGCGAAGCACGCCAACTGCAAAGCTCTTTCAGGGTGCCATGAGGCCACGGCAAAGGAATGGGCCGTCGCTCCAAGCATGATCTCTTGCTTCAGATAATAGTGGTAGTTGCTCATGGTCCAGAGCTGAACACGGTCTTTCAACGATACAGCAATCACAGAAGAGTCGGCGTTCCAGGCCAGATCAATAGCACCACCCATACCATTCATTTCGGTCTTGCTGAGTCGTAAGGCGAATTCGCCGTGTCGTAGCCCGTTGCGCTCAAAGAAGACAACCTCGATTCGATCATCCTGTCTTTGTATGCCAGCAATTAACTGTCCGCTGGGCTTCCAGCTCAAAGCACCTTCAAGGCCATCGACAGGTTCGCTAACGCTGTCCAGAACGCCGTCTCGTGAGTACACGCGAATGATCCTTCGCTTCGTCTCGCCTTCCAAAATGCTGTTAACGGCAACAAATTGGCCATCGCCTCTCCAGCTGATAGTAGTCCGAGCATCATCGAAATCGCTCAATTTGCCTTCGTCAACATGCTCGGGGACAGTCGGGTCCTTCAAAGCCTTGGCTCCACGGCCTTGGAATTGCGTCTCTCGCTTTCCCCATCCGACTGAGACATGATTGGAGACCTTCAAGTCTTCGGTGGAAAGATTGATACTTGCAGTCCCTTCAAACTCTCGAGTCATGAACAGTAAGGTATTTGCCTTTGACGCAATGAGCAACAGCTCTTCGTCCGGACTCCACGCAGCGGCGTTGATTCCGGCATCGACTGACCCGACTATCTCAATCAGTTCCTCACCGTCTTCCTTCGCTACGACAATGTCGCCTCCTTCCAGGACGAGACATGTGCTGCCCGTGTCCGGAAAGCAGTGGAGGTTCAGAACTTTGTCGTATGGCAGATCCGGATTGGGCGAGACGGCATCCCACGATGCGATTGTTATGGCCTGGTCCGGACCGTACGCATCCTTTGGGAGTCGCCTGAGACATATTGTTGGGTTAGACATAGAAGGCCCTAAGCTGCAGACCAAGTCATCGCCGTCCCATGCTGTCGCGGTTATGGGCTCGTCGAATTCTTCCAATGTTATAGCAGCATGCTTGATATTACGCAGATTCCGCATGTTGAGCTTGTTCAAGATAATTTCATGAGTGGCATGTCATTGATGTTTGTTTGTAAGCCAGAGGTCACTGTTTCGAGATTTTTGTTTGAGGCAACCTAAGTTGAAGGCTTGACTAAGCAGGCTCTGATTGGTCTGCTACTTTGTACATGAAAGATTGCGAGGCAGTCCCATTTCGTGGAATGTAAAATCGCTCTATGCATTCATTGACATATGAAACCGCCTCAGTAGTATCACATGGTCATACTGAGGATTCCATGACCTCCCCGACGCTCTATCATGCCCCTCACTCTGCCATCCATGGCCTTCTTCACTTCCTCTATTGGTTCTTCTTCGTTTGCCAGACTATCCGTCGTGTCAGCATACGCACTCTTATCTCGGGTCCTATGCTATGTCTTATCTTACCTGCAATGCCCACTGGCGCAAAGAAACCAACAGCTATCCTTGGATTAGCGCTCCATCCTCTCCATTTCTCCCTTCTGTCTCTTTACGCACCCATGAAAGTCCAGTATCGCACGGCAAACCACTTTGTCAGTGGGTTGAAAGGAATGTTGCTTCGTGGGCCCTCTGGATAGTGGTATGGCGAGCCGAGTTGCGCGCGGGTGGAGTGGAAGCCGCGACGGCCAAGCGTCATTGGGAGGCGGGCGGCGGCGGTTCTGGCGAGCATCTTCAGGTGGTCAGTCTGGTTGTGAGTGCTCCAGGTGGTGATGCGTACTCTGAAGGTGGAATGTGGCGTCGTGAGAGGATGTATCGAGGTCGTTAGAGAGGTAAGTTGGAGCTTCAATGTCGGGAGACGCATGACGGAAGCCGGAGGTTGCGGTTTCGGCCGATGATCACGTGAGGTCGCTCTGTCCAAATCACGACTACGCGTTTCCCTTTTCGTCTCGTTCCTCAATACCACAGACATCTACAGCACATCCTTCGCCATATTCTTGGTACAGTCACCAATGGATGTTCCACTTGCAACGAGGCTGGTGGTGTCATCGCAGGGGCGCTCATGGAGTCCATATCGGTTCTCGAGAGAAGTACTTGTAGGCGAGGCCGCCTCGCGTATGCACCACAGCGGCAATGTCAGCTGGGCTGTATCGCCATCGCATGCCACGCAGTCGTCCTCAAGTCCGTTGTCTCTTGTTGAACGAAGTCAAAGAGAGACGATGCACGAATTTCGAACATGGTGACCTTCAACTCGGTCGGCGACATCGTACCGGTCACTGTCCTGGTTAAAGATCTTCTTCAAGCGCTACACTCCAGCAAGGAAGCCGCGACAGAGTATCAGCTCCTCGCTCAGACGCATCAAGCAACGCCCGAGCTACATGCTCTGTGTGGATTGCTCAACGAAGTGTGGACAAGAGCCGGATATGCGTGAACACGTGTTCACAGATCACATCAAGGAATATGAGTAGGGAATGCAACACGGATCGAGTGCAAACAAGGTCGAAAAGGCCATAAGGATCGTGCAGTTGCAGCGGGGAAGAGATGCAATCGATCGCTTCCGAGCTGAGATCGCAAGTCACACTAATGCGCTTCTCATGCTGGTTGCAACCACTTCAGCGTTGGTGAACACGGAGCCACTCACACTCAGGTCTTACAAAATGCTTATCAGGTTTGAAACACTGATCAAGGTCGCCCTTGATGGACTTGCGAGGCACATCGGAGGATCTGATGCAGCCCATCAAGCTTCCCACGATCACCGGAACGCCTTCTCTCGGGGCTCCGCCATAAGATAGACAGATATCTTGTCGATGACTTCTTAGACTCCGGTGAGCAACTCTGGTAGCGACTCAATGTATCGCTTAAGCTGTGCGAAGATTACATGTTGAAGCAAGCCAAAGCCACCAGCAGCAACTGCAAAGCTTAAATGGGGCAACAAAGCGGTGTTGAACTTGTCGAGACTATTCATGGCCGAGATCGAGAACTCGGAAGAACGAAAAAGATTATGTCGGGAACGAGGCTCTGGGGCATAAGAGTTGACGCCAACTGTGAAGAGATTCTCAGGCAACCTGAGCGAAAGCGCATAGAGAATGAGGTCAAGTTGGGAATCAAGGGAAGGAGCCTTCCGAAGGGGCGCAGGCAAGTGGCAGTGTGGTAGCTCCTTCCCTTGATTCCCAAGACGGCTCCCAAAAAGGCGCAGATGATGAGTCGGCGGAGCCATCTCGTGGCACCAGTGTCAAGGAAGATGCCGCAGAGGTGCCTTTGCCCGATTCAAAAGCGGAATCGGACTGTCACGGGCCCAGAGCTGCATGTCAAATTCAGATGCAGCTGTAGAACCTGCTTGGATGCCTGGAATCTCTCCAAGGCTGTGAGGCGGCTCTCTCTCATTGGAAGACTTCTGGAGCTACAACTTAACAAGTACGAGCAGCGGCAGCGGGGCAGAGTGCCCTGGCCATGCGTTTGGATGCCCGGTACTATCTCGAGCAGGGGAATGCTGTGCTGATGATACAGCTTCGTGGATGTACTGAGTATCGGGACATACTGGGGTTAGGTGGTTGTTGCTCTTGGCAACAGGCTGAGAGCAAGCATTCTGCTTTGAGAGGCGGACATCAGGCAGAAGAAAGAGCCATCCCGAATCTTCATTTGGCTTATAACAAGTTGTGCACTGGCTGCAAGGGGAGAATCAACGCAAAGCTCGTCCAGGATTCAGCCCTCCACACCGGTCGTACCGAGGGTGCAGGATGCCACAAAGGATGTTTGCTCTCTGAAAACGTCTTTGTCCGTGAACGTGGGCCTTCCATGTCTTCGTTAAGATTGCTTGTGAATCCTTCATGCGAGCCGGCGGCAACTGCTTCGCTAAGCGCCTGCCCGGCACAGCCAGCGTTTGACCGATCAACCACGACCAAAGAATGCTGCGGCTCACGACCTCGGACTTCTGTCAATATGACTGGTCGGAGCATCGTTCTGAGATCTCATTGCAGGTCACTGCGGTCTCTCCAGATAATGCAGTTCACCTGGAGTGAAGTGTGACTGCGTCCGCCGTAAGCCAGGCGCTGCGAGCAACGCTATGTTGTACAATAAATTGCCGTGGCTCGACAATGAGACTGCCAAAAAACTTGCGCCCAAAGCTATTCTCATGGTTGCTGAGTCTTTCGGTCTTCCTGCTGTCTTCATGGTAGAGCCACGAAAGCGTCTCGACACCCTCGGGGGCAAGGCTCAGAGCGCATACCGTCCCGTCGGTTATACCTTCATGTGCCACATTAGATTAAGGCGCAGCCTTGCTTAGTGACAGAGCCTCACCTGAGGCCAGTGTAGTGGATTATGTGCGAAGGTTCATATATGTTGCAGGTCACTCACTTTCACGTTGTCGGCACACGTTCAAGGACATTTTCGACATGCCATCTCCTGTCAAGCCCTCGGCGCTCAGAAAACCTATGTCTAAACCTGACTGGACCATCACTAGCGATGAAGTTGAACGAGGATGCATCCTATGGCTTGGATCCGTTGAAGAGACAGTACAATCTCAACTTCGACGTACACCAAATGTTGAACCTATCCGAAACGTCAAGACCAACAAGTCCGCTAACGCAGGAATGTACGAGCATCCAATACTGGTGGTATCACGGCCAGCTTCGGATCCTTCTAGGATCTACTTCTTACCTGTACGTCCATCACCCTTAGCAGGTTCGCCGACTGATTTCTTGCAGATGACGTCCTTGGGCAACAAAACTCTCGACCAGAGATACCAGGGCCGCAAAGCTCCCTTCCACAAGTCAACGTTCGTGCCCATCGCACCCGCACCAGAGCATCCTCACTTCGTAGCGGGCGACTCACGCTATCGAAAGCTTACCCTCGTGGGCGGCGATGAAGCTGAGAAGGCCACATACGCAAATGTAAGAGAATTGTATGTGATGGACTGGAGGGATGCTCAGCTCTACTGGGGAGCTGATCCAACCGTGAGAAAGAGATGGCAACTCGATGAGGCTTCGATACGTTCGGTCTGCTACTTGGCGGGGATCTATACGGGTTTCAGGGTCGAAGAACAGATGACGACCGGAGAAGAGCGTCGTGATTCCGCAGTGGGATTGCATGAACGTTGCGGCTCCTGGAACCATTCGACTCTGGAGTTCTCGGCGAGAACATCTACAATTACGATCACTTCTTTACCGTCACCGGTACAACGCCCTGCAACCCAGACTCCACCCATCACTCCCTTCTCAGCAAACACGACCAGACCTATCTCGCCACGAATCGAGCAGCTATACGACGAGAGCCTTCCACGACAATACTCGACGCCAGCAGAAGTAGGACCGTACACCGACTCCTACGCAAGCAACGTGGCCGAAGAGCGCCAAGCTCTCCTACCCGGACGCCTTTCTGGAAATTCAGACATGGAGCGGGCGTGGTGGATCCACGGACTGTGTGGGTTCTGGCTCTGTCGGTGAGAGAGAGTCTCGATGATGGGCAAGCATATAGAGATAGACAGATTACCACGGTATCGATAGATTTTTTTTGTCGCCGTGTTCTTCGAACTCCTCAGCTCACAGCGCTCTTGTTCGACTCATTGCTCCAGGAAGCAGCCACGCGAGAGATGCGAGCTTCCTAATGCCCGCCGCTCTCCTCTCCCAAATCGAAATACCTTCAATCCTTCACCGAGTGTGAAATCTACTGTAGTTCTCCCGAATGCTGTTACGATACGTCTTGAGGCGTGAAAGATGCTTGCGAGAATTTCGGACAGAATGAGGGGGCCAAGCCTGCTATTTTGGAGCAGCAGGCTTTTTTGAGTGAACGACGACGGGAAGCATCGAGGTTGTCGACGGGGGAGGGTAGGGAGGAGGAGGAATGGGAAAGCAGGAAGTCTTTGATGGTGGAGGAGTTTGAGAGGAGACGGTTAGCGATGCAGTTGAAGAAAGAGAAAGGTTGTAATGAAAATTGTGAGACTGGATTGGGAGTGGTACTGGAGAGAATCGAAGCAGGAGATGGCGAGATGTATCACATGAGTGGAGTTTTTCTGCTGCTAAGTAGGTAGTGAATGATGTCGGAGAAGTATCGATCCTGGGTTTTGCTAGTCCTCGTTGACTTATCCCTGACAAATCTTGTCCGCCATTCCATTTCTCCAACTGAAAATGTGTTTCGAACATTACTATCACTTCTCTTGTGGACACTACAGTCCTTCCACAATCGAACTCTGCTTACTAGCCACCGCGCAGCGACAGCAGCATTCCTGGTACACCTGCGAGCGAGACACCCAGCCAAGAGACCGCGATTTCTGCTGTGGCGAACAATGTTGTCGCAATGCTCGCAACCAAGCCAATGATGCGCATGTCGCAGCATCCACGGCTTTTCAAAATCTCGAGCGGCCGCTACTTTGCTGCTATCGCAAGAAGTGGCGACGCAGACAGTGGAAGCTCTATCAGGAGCACCTTGAAGCGCGAATGGCCCAGTTTGACACTTACGACAGACATCAAAGATGCGCTGCCCTGCGGTGTGATGGCAGTCGCCATGGGAGATCGCGGAAATCGTTGGAGTAGATGATCGATGATCGATGAAATCGCAGGTAGCAGAACACACCGTCGATTTGTGGAATATATTCATCCCTCATCGTTGTCAACTCTTCACACGTCCGGTATCTCTTTCCTCACCCTCTCTCTCAGTGGCCTCGTGCAGGGTTGGATGGCTTTCGGAACGGGATATCTCAGGTTTAGCCACCGACTTTGGACGACACCAGTGGCTATAGTCGGTATGAGGTATAGCAAAACTGCCGCAGGTAGATGACTGGCAAAGAACATGAACAAGAATCCGACACTGAGTCGAACTCTCTGACCTGTTGTAAGGTTCTCGAAAAACCTGTTCGCTCCGAAACCTTTCCTCGGTGTTTGAGCGTATAATTTGTCAGCCGCCTCCATTGCAGCTCGAACTTCATTGGCAGGTTTGACGCTGGCAGAGTCCACAGAGCGTTTAACAGAAGGCGCTGACGATTCAAGACGCCCTTCCTGGGCACGCGTCTCCCTACCCGCGTACCCTCGGCCTGATTTGCCATGCTTTGGCGGCTCTCGCGGTTGTAGCAGGGCCGACGCCACAATGACAGCGCCCATGGAAAGCGGGAGCAAGTAGGATGAATCGGCAAGAGTGAGGTCCCGGCACCAAGCAAGCCCTTCGACTTTGAGAGAGGGATCGACGAGGTCGGCGTAGGAGTTGGTATCCAAAGCAGACAAGGGAACGTCCGTAGCGGCTTGAGGATCCCCGAGACCACCTGCGGAGTCTGCAGATCCAGCTTGTTGCACCTGTTGTGCCCGTTGTGCTTCCCTCGCCTCCCAGAGTCTTTCGGCCATGATTTCCTCGGGGCTCATGCTGGCACGAGGGTCTACCGCAGGTGGCTTGCCCGTCCGCGAATCCCATAAGGATTGCAGCGGACTGACAATGATAGATAACAGACCTTCTCTTGTTCCGCATTTGATTCTGACAGCCTCAAGAAAGGTGATCATCATGCCAAAGTTGAAGAAGGATCTCCAAGTCACGAGAGGAACGCCGCACGACTTTGCGACAGACCATAGTTGAGCAAAGCCGTTGATAGGGGACAATATATAAAGCGCTAGGCGACGCCGGTCGGAACGAGTTAGCGGACCAATCTGTCTTTCTGTCGCCTTATTCACCCAGTATACGAGTCTGTTACGAGCTCTCAGGTATGACAGAGGCGCTAGGTGGGATCGAATGATGGTGGTTTTGTGGTTGGGCAGAGAGGCAAGGTAGTAGCCTAGTACTCCGCGAACCAGGACAGCGGTGACGGGCAAGGCAGCCCACCAGGGCAAGCCGAGGACGTGGATGGCATCGAGAAGGGCGGTGGGCGGAGCAGTTACGGCCTGGAGCAGCTTGTCGGGGACTTGAGAGACGGTGGTGGAGATGTTGCGTCGAGCAGGACTCAACGGTTGATAGGCGGAGGCTCGTATCGAAGACTGGTACGCGGATGTTCGCAGCGTGGGCGGAAGTTGGAGAATTCGGTATCTCAGTGCATAGTTCGACAGGAGGGTTGCCATGGCGTGCACGTGCGTGCACGTGAAGATGCAATGCGAGTGAATAGATTTCGAGCCTCATCAGGACGGGACAGGAGAGGAAGCCACGCGATTGATGACATAAGCTGCGGGAACGGTCGGATCGTGCCTCGCCGAAGACCCTGCGCTGCGCCTGCGGCAATGATGACGGAGCACAGGGAACATTCAGGCACGCGGATGGAGAACACGCGGAGCCGGTCTCGACACCTGTGCATCTGATCTGACTTGGGCCTTGCTGTTACCAACCACAAGACAACATGATCACCCCTCTCGGCCTCTCCGCCATGATATAACATATCGCTGCTTCCCTGCTGTTCCGTGTCGGAGGACAGAGATCGCTCCGGAGGAAGAACATGGCCTTACTCATCACCCTGCTGGTTCTTCTGGCTGCCACCGCAGGCTTGCTCCCCTTTGCATTCCGTCTGGTGGGAAAGCTGATTGGCCGCAACATCCGAAGCAGGACGCAGTACAAGAGGGAAATCCTGCTGTCCAGAGCGCTCGCCGAGGCAGCAAACCAAGCAGCAGGCCAAGAAGGAACCCCATCCAAGCCCGCTTCGTCCTCCACCTCGCTCGATTCGGATTGGGAACAGGTGCACGACGGAGGAGAGAAAACACCCACGGGACAACGGACGACCGCTCCCGGTGATTCCTACGACGGCGTCATCGGCTTCTTCCACCCCTTCTGCAATGCCGGCGGAGGAGGTGAGCGCGTCCTTTTCGCTGCTGTCCTCGCAACGCAGCAACGATACCCGAAAGCATTATGTGTAGTTTATACTGGCGACGATGCCAGGAAAGAGGAGATTATTGAGAATGTCATGAAGCGCTTCAACATCAACCTCAATCCTGCACGTATTGCATTCGTCTATCCTACAACAAGAGATTGGGTCCTGGCAAGCAGATGGCCGCACTTCACATTACTCGGTCAGAGCGTGGGTAGCTTGATCCTGGGTTGGGACTCCTTTAATACTCTGGTGCCGGACGTCTTTGTGGACACCATGGGCTATGCCTTCGTGCTGGCACTCAGCAAGTGGCTCTTTCCACATGTCCCCACTGGAGCCTACGTTCATTTCCCCACAATCAGCACCGACATGTTGCGATCGCTCCACGATGAAGCAGGCAGTGGTGGAGTCAATGCAGGTACTGGAAAGGGGGCCAAAGGCAAGGTGAAAGAAATCTACTGGGAGCTTTTCGCTAAGCTGTACTGCTGGGTCGGCGGGAGCGTGGACGTGGTTATGACCAACAGCAGCTGGACGCAAAGACACATCTCATCACTCTGGGGCCCTTCTCGCACCAATCGAAAGAAGCAGCATAAAATTGAAGTCGTCTATCCTCCTTGTCCGGTCGAAGAACTTCACGAGAAGATTCCCGTCGATTGCGACAAGCAGCGCACCAACAACATACTCTATATCGCCCAATTTCGGCCTGAGAAGATGCACCAGACCATCATCGAGGCGTTTCACACATTCTTGCGCAACCATCACAGGAATACGCCTGTGGAGTCGCGGCCGAAGCTTGTTTTGGTTGGCAGCGTAAGGGACGATTCGGATGAGAAACGCGTCTACAAGCTGCGGCTCCAGGCACAGGAAATCAAGGACAGCGTGATATTCCATGTGAATGCTAAGTGGACTCAGATGGTGGAAGAGGAGAAGACGTGCTCGGTTGGTGTCAATGGTATGTGGAACGAGCACTTTGGCATTGGCGTCGTAGAGTATCAGGCTGCTGGACTCATTTCCGTTGTGAACAATTCGGGTGGACCAAAGGAAGACATCGTCATTCCTATTGACGGCAAGCCTACTGGTAAGTTGGGAATCCCCCACGGGAGTGATCGCACAGAAAGCTGACATGTTCTTAGGCTTCCATGCTTCCACACCTTCCGAATTCGCCGAAGGCTTTGCGCAAGCCTTGTCGCTTTCAGAAGAGGAAGCGTTGGCCATGAGACAACGTGCGCGTAAGAGCAGCTGGCGCTTTTCGGAGAAGGTGTTCCGCGACGCATGGCTCTCACAGTTAGAAAACCTTTTGTCGCTTGTGAGAGATAGAGACAAGCAATGAATATGAGCTGAGCTCTCTTCTTGTTATGACGATGTTTGTTCCTTCTGTTACCATTTGACGAGGTAAGGAGCAGCAAAGCTATCTCCGGCGATCAGAGCCAGAAGCAGTAGCAGAATGTTTATCTCAATGACTGATGCAAATGCTATCGTGGTTGTTGCAAGAATGTCGACAGGTGTTGAAGAAGCGCTGTAGTTGTTTGTCTCCTGCAGGAAGGGAGAACCGACCAAGAGTATTGATACCTTTTGATGGATCAGGCCAACCAACCGTATGAGTGTCATCGATGATCCCGTTGGGAGTGGCCATCAAGCTGTCCCACGTACTGTCTCTGTACAACATCCTCTGAGTTGTCGTTGGGCTTCTCGGACAAAGGCTGTTAACGAAGCTTCTTCGCGCTTGCAAGAGCTTGAAGCGGTATGAGGCGTTGTAAAGCAGCGCTTGACGACTTCACACAAAGCAGCGGCTGGAATGTGGCTTGCAGTCATGGTCGGCCAGCTCTCAGTGTGTACATCCGCTCGCTGAGGCAACAGTATACGATGTAAGGACGTTCAGTCTCTCTCCGACGATCATGGCTCGTCGAGTCGGATCTCCAAAGCTCCATTGATCGGCGCATACACGGCATTGTTCACTACGGCGGTGAGTGCATTTCTCATCCATAAATGGCTTGAATGGGCTTTGGGATCGCGCCAATGCTAGTCATCTCATGTTGAGAATGCTGCATGTATGAAACTCAGCACATACATAGACACAACAGCGAGAGCGTCCCTCACCCAACCCACATACATTTCAATGAGAGTCGTCCCCTCATCCCATTGCAGTGCTTCCACTCCGAATCGGGCTGGCATCTAAACTGAAAATGGCTTCCACGATCGGGAGTCAACTAATACCGAACGGGTATCGTTTTCTCTCCGGGGAAGTTTGTAAGCCGAATGCCTTGTACAGACGTCTCCGTACTCAAGTAATCATCCAGAAGCGCAGGCAGTGATCCAGAGAAGGAGAGAGCTCTGCGAAGTTCGACCCGGCAGTTTATCATAGGGTCCATGGCATGGACCAACTGCCTTTTCCAACAAGAGCCAGTAAACCTCATGGGCAGAATATCCGAGGCTCTCGACATGTGATGCCCTGTCACATCCACTAGGTCATATCTGGGGCCTCCACGGTCCATCATTCCAGCGACGGTCTACCGCTGCAGGAGGGAAGGTATGTTGAAAACAGGTTGCCACCAGTCTCTGAAACCTAACGGGCAAATCGTTTCTCTTGTAGCAATATGCTGTTGCCTTCAGCCCCTACTGTGGAAAGATACTGCTACCTGGGTATCCCCAAGAACATCAGAGACGGAATCCGGTTCAGGAGACACGATGACGTGTTGTGGTATGTGTTGCGATAAGAATCCTTGGTCGTTTCTATGGAGTCTTCACATCGCTCCGAATGTTCTCGCATGTTTCCATATGTTTCCAGGAAATACCATCGCAGTCGTATATCGTGGGGGGGAAGTTGCCAATTGTCAACATCGTATCGGTTAGAGGTGGGAAGCAGCTCACATGACAGTCTGTTTCACTTGGACCCTTGTCGACCTCTACCCCAGACTGCGGCCCGCGCCCGGCCTTGAACCCTATCTCTCGGAGACGTGAGCCGAACACTGCAGGTACATAATGAATGTATCGTTTTTTGCTTGGACGTGTTGGATGTGTTGTGCTTATCATCATGGACAATGCATCGATAGGATAAGATAGGATAGAATGTGAGCTCAAGCAGCTTCTTATCTCCCGTCGTGGCTCAAAACGGTGGTTGCAGGCTCGTGAAGGGCAGCATGTGCCGAGGGGATGACGTCAAATCCGGTAGCTGGGCTGGGTGTAAATAGAGAGCAAACAGGTGCTCCACATTTGCTAACGAGGGACGTTGAGATGCGAGAATTGAAGTCGATTGATACTCTAGAAGCGACGGATATATCTGTATAAGCTGCCGATGAGGCGCCGTTCGAGACGTGGCTTTTAAGGATGGAAGCTGACCCCGCGTGATCGTGTGCCTTCTCTCCTGACTCTCGCGGAGGCTATCGCGGAAGGCACGCCATACCAATGCCGGCCCTCGTGACCAACATTGCGTAGACGTAGCCATGGAACGAAGAGCAATTGGGTAACGTCGCAATAAGCAAAGCATTGGCATTGGCAAGCTGCAAGGCACGCGTCCGGGAGATTCCCCGAAACAACGCTTTGTTCATCATCATCGTCGTCAAGGCAAGCGGCCAACTCGAGCCGAGCGTCACTCACTGATCACGCGACCCTTTGATAGCAGCACGAAGCTTGTAGCTCATAGCTCTCCACGACCTCTTCTTCTCTTCATCCCTTTATCATTCGACAACTACCAATCTCACTCTACTTCTTCACTCGCCATCCAACTCTAACATCCATCAACCGAACCACACACTCACCAACTCTACACCACCCACCCATCAACACTCCGCAAAGAGTACGTGCTTACCTTCCCGTCCAATGCCTGTTCTGCTTGATACGACTGCATTGGCGTCATCATACCATCCACGTGGCATCTCTGTACTGACGTCTCCTCTCAGTGACTCGCACCCACAAGGCCACCGACCGTGACCACGTCGGCCTCGCCAACGGCACCGCTGCTCCAGAAGAGCATCTCCCTCGCTACTTCGCCAAGAGCGGCTACAGCGACGTCAACCCCCACACCACCAAGAAGCAAGGCGGCGGCAAGGCCAACTGGTATGTCTTCCCCTCCTCATCACTGTGTCTACACTCTTCACACACATCACCTCTCCCATAGCACCCTCATACTAACCCATATCCCAGGGGCCAAGCCGGCATGTCCGAGCTCGAAGACTACTCCTACAACATGCTCAAGCCCAAGCGCCGCAGCAATTCCAGCTCCGCCGCAGCCGGCCACTCCGCCCTCAAGACCAAATTCGAAGCCATCGACGAGGACGCCATGGTCGAATACGACGAAGACATCCACGGTCCGGATGGCGCGGAGCTCGAGAAGATGAGCACTTCCAGCTCCGCCGATACCGAGGAGGAACATCTGCAGAAGTAGGACCTTCTGCTGAGCCTTGCTGGTGATAAACCGCGAGGGTTACTGTGATATTATGACTTGTGACTGGCGGCGACAATCGGGCGTTTCTCGATGAGCTTGGAGCGTGTAACGATGGCTGGCGTCTACTCTTTTTTCGCTGGCGATGGGAGGAGCGGCGTTCCGATTCTGCAATGTCAGTATGAACGAAGATCGCGATACTGGCGATGACGAAGAAACCGAGAAACTGTAAAATAGCAAGCGAGGTCGAAGCAACGCGAATTAGAACGACGTGCAACCCATATACAATGTTGTTTCCTGTCGCGTTCGTTGAGGAGGGAGGGAGAGATGAAATTGTTGAGCGGGAAAGCTGGCTGCACGCGTGGATCCCATCGCTTCCAAATCGTGCCTCAGGCAACAACCGTTTCAATCTTGCTTGACAGCACGCACAACATCGACGATCACAGCAGCACAATACGAAGGAGAGTGATAATTACGGTGGATGTCAAGGAAGTTTCATTCCATTCGCTCGTGTACTCATTACCGCTAATGCCGAAAGTACAGTCCTGTATGCACGCATCGCTCAAAGCCATGCACACGACCTCTCATCTCAAGTCCATGAGCCCTCTAGCCATTCACAATAACACCACCGTTGCAGTGTATGGTCTGTCCGCTCAACTGTGAGCTATCCGTGCTAGCCAAGAACACCGCACACGACGCGATCTCGCTGGGTTGACCTGGACGTCCCATTGGGCTGGAGAACTGCTTGATCGCGTCGTCGGTCATCGTGGATGGGATGAGAGGTGTCCAGACTGGACCTGGAGCGAGCGCGTTGACACGGATTCCCTTGTGGACGTATTGGTTGGAGAGGCCGCGAGTGAAGGCTACGATTGCGCCTTTGGTGGAAGTATAGTCGAGCAGATCTGGGCGACCGACGTAGGCGTTTACGGACGCGTTATTGATGATTGCTGCACCTTTCTTCATGTGAGGGAGGGCGTATTTGGAGATGTAGAAGAAGGCTATGATTGGGTTAGCCATCTGGTGAGGGGTAAAGTTTGGAATATGGTAGCTCACGGTGGATGTTGGTGTCGAAGGTATGCAGCCACTGCTCCTCACTGAGCTCATGGATATCATTGGTCATCATCTGATACGCATGATTGTTGAAGAGGATATCAATTCCACCCAACTGCTTCAACGCCTCGTTCACCACCGCCTCGCAGTTTTTCCGCTCTTTCAGATTGGTAGGATACAGAAAGCACTGGCGTCCGTACTTTTCTACCAATTGCTTCGTCTCTTCTGCATCTTTCTGCTCGTCTGGGAGGTAGGCGATGAAGCTGTCGGCACCTTCCATGGCGAAGAGAACGGCCGTAGCACGTCCAATGCCGGAGTCTCCGCCAGTGATGAGGGCTTTCTTGTCTTTGAGCTTGCCGGCTGCTTGGTAGAGCTTGTAACCGCCGTCTGGCTGTGGGACGTGTTCGGTCGACGGGGCTGGGTCCATCTTGGTTTGCGTTCCGGGGAACTGCTGGTGCTGGACATTTGGCTGGTGACCGATGTCGAATTGGGGTTTGTCGGCGGACATTTTGGTGTGGATGAGTCTGCTTTATTGTGGTGTCAAGGTAGATAGCTTGAGAGTTCTCTGCTCGAGACTGAATGGGTAATTGAGAGAAGACGAGAGAGGAAGAGTGGCATCTTCAACTTACATGTATCCTTCATGTGCTCATCATTCTGACGAACATTGAAATCTCGCGTTAATGTGATGTCACCGCGTCCGCACCACAAGGCAAGCACCGCCGTTCGCTACGCCAGTGTGAAGTCACCTCTGCTGATATTGTACAACACGTCTCACGTGAAGCGGCTTGATGATTTCTGGCTGACCTGGAAGATGAAAGGCGGCATGTGAACGTTGCGACGAGAGATGGGACCTATTTGGTGAGGAGAAACGCCAATCCGACGCTTGGGACGCGCCGCGATCTGAGCGCTGCAGCGGACTCTACGCCGGCACGCCTCCCCCAAGAAAGACCCGCCTGTCTTCGAGATATATTCGAGATGCCTCATACTCCGATGTAACGATGACCCTGTCTTACGTGCACACTTTAGGAGCATAATCATTGAAATATGCTCAGGACATTCTTCGCCAGGCCTGCAAAGAGAGCAATTCGACCGACCCGAATAGGAGGCCATTTCACCTCACGGCTCTACAGCATTCTCTTCTGCGGTGCAGACGAGTTCAGCATATATTCCCTCAGAGCAGTACATCGATTGCTGGACCGAACCCTTGACAAGGTCCAATCCATCGAGGTTGTCTGCAGGCCTGCCAAGCGGGTGGGACGGGGCTTGCAGGAGATCCAGGAGCCGCCGATCAAAAGTGTTGCTGAAGAGCTGTCCCTGCCCGTCTATCAGCTTGACACCTTCACCGGCTGGAAACCTCGACGTACTCCCGATCTTATCATCGCCGTTTCTTTCGGCCTTCTCATCCCAGCTCGTTTGCTGAGGGAGGCAAAGTATGGCGGTCTGAATGTCCATCCATCCTTGCTTCCGGACTTGCGTGGTCCTGCGCCAATCCAGCATGCTCTGCTCAAAGGGAGAACCCATACCGGTGTTTCTCTTCAAGACATGCATCATACCAAATTCGATCATGGCAAGATTCTAGATCAAATGCAGTTGGCTATCCCAGAAGACTGTACTGTTGAGCACCTTATCGATACCTTGGGCCCAATTGGTGCATCCATGTTGCAGAATATCATTCTCCGTGACTTGAAAGCATCTCCACTACCTATCTCAGGGGCAGATGCCTCGCAGGGCGAATTGGAGCATGCTCCCAAAATCACTCCAGAGGATCGTCACATTGACTGGTCTACGTGGACGTCAGACAAGATTCTTCGTTATGACCGCGTGCTTGGTCGCCTGTGGGACAGGACTACATATCAATATTGCCACGGAAAGCCACAAGAAGCAAAACGCATTACGTTTGAGGGACCCTGGCGGAGAATCGTGGGGAAAGAGCTGCTGGAGTTTCACACTGACTGGCCAAGATTGCCTGGAAGACCAACTTTGAATTACAAGCAGAAGAAGCCAATGATAGGTGTCTGGACTGTTGATGAAAGCCTTCTCGCTCCTAGCTACGCGACTGTGGAAGGTGGGAAGCCACGAACAGCACTTGCCGGCCTAAGGAATCTCATTTTGAAACATAGCGAGTTGTCAAAGGTTCGCACGTCTCAGACAAGCTGAGACCCGAGAGCGCACAACCTGTATGAAAATGCATCCACGAATACCAAAAGTGTCCAAAGGGATGCCAATAAATCCAAATCGGATCGTGTTCAATCGAAATCACGCCTGCGCATCACCTCGGGCTTACCCAAGCGCGCTTCGACGTCGAGGGGTCTAAGGTCCGCAAATATACCGCACATCCCGACGCGCCGGATCAGAGAACAGAAGAGGGCTTCACAGCACGCTCCAAGGCTCTCGAAGCTCAGACAAATTTGACACGAGTGCTGGTGGCGCGTCTCGTCATCATAAACGCATTTGCTTCGCGCCGCGGCACGCACATGGGCGTTAGAGGCGGAGGGTGAGAGAAACGTCAAACTATCAAGGCAGGCGGTAAGTAGAGTCGGCTTGCAGTCGCTCTACTGTTTGCGTGTTCCTGCGATTTTGTTCACGCGCCTCTGTAGAAAATTTTATCGATGACGGTACATGCTGCTTAACCGCCTTCCCGTCCATGCTTAGCCGGACGGTCCCAAATGTTCCTATTAGAGGGTCTTCTTCGGAATGGTATCCCAATCTGTCTGGTCGGTAGCGGGATGTAGAATTGTATCTACTTTCTAGTACGCCCTAATCAGCACACGGGACTATACGCGCTTTCTCTCGCATGGTCAGTATTTCACAGTTCGATGTATTCGGAATCCCCTATTCTTCAAGGAAGCAACGCTACTACGATGCGAAGACATTAATGGTGCAGCAGATACGGGCCCTTGCTGACATCGTGAGAAGCAAATGCTGGGCTTATGTACCGCGGGCTTGGACCTCTATTACGGGGTGGTTCGCGCCCAGGCTCAAGCATGATCTTCACGGATCCAAATTGACATGGTGAAGATCTTACGATACTATTCTAACACCTCCAAGATCCATTTCTGAGTCTCGACAGGCGTCATGGGCCCTTCATGGCACAATGCCAAAACGACCAACTCATCAGCAGAAACCGGCGGCCATTCGGAGGACGTGTGCCATGGTAGGAGTATGCGTACCATTTGGTCCCGGGACTCCGTATCACACGTTAATTTTTGGCTGCTAAACGGTTCTTTACCAAAACCATCTCCGTCGCAAACCGCGCGCCACAGTCATGACATATTGTGATGCCTCGCGAGTAGCCGGACCGAGTGCTCGTCCACCCGTAGTTTGTATTGGAACATTTTGCCGGCAGCAGCGAATGTGAGGAGCTCATGATCCTGAGTCGTTGTGGTGACGTTGGGGGCGATGATCAGTCCCGGTTTACAGCGTCTTTGCGAATCGATATGTTATCTCGACCGCTGCTACCACCACTCTTGTAGCGACTCACTGCTGCCTTGAACTCGCTGAAACTTGCAAGAAGCCGATGTCGTCCCGTTGTGGAAAGATCCAAGGATGTTTGTAGAAGTGATGTCGAGGGTCGCAGCTTCCAGCTTTGTAAACGGCTTCGCTAGCGGGGAGTCTATTTTGTGGGCCTTCCGCGCGCGCATGTGACAATGCAGCTTCCAAAGTCGGAAGTGAGCCGGAATCATTCGAGCGCAGCGAGCAATTCAAACCGACGACAACAGGAGTAACGTCTCTCAATGCAACTCCAGCTTTCGTCAAACTCGACGCTGCAAGACTTGAAATTCCGCAACATTCTCGAGCGTGCCCAACATGGCCGACTCCACACCAGACGAACGCTGCCCCTTCCTCGAGCTCGCTCAGGAGACGCGTGACGCCATCTACGACATGGTCTTCGAAGATTGCCCACCGAAACTCTCTCGCAACGTCCGCAAGCCTCTGTCAACTGCGTGCGCGCTCATCCGTGTAAGTAGCCCCATCTGAAGCGCTACTGTCTTTAGCTTCGACTCGTGACTAATGGAAGCAGGTCAACAAGCAGATCCACGCTGAGCTCGTCGACCGCATTCAGTATGGCACCACGCCCCTCCACACCGAAGTCATCAATTACAACTTCGCCCACATCGTACGTACTCTCCTTCGCAAGTGGCTCGCACCAACAGCTAAGATGTCTTTAGGTCACCTTCCTCAACCGCATCCCCGACCCTCAGCTAAAGAAGTTGACGCCCAAGAAAGACGAGGCCGATAAGCAGAAGAAGCGCTCTCTCGTAATCACCCTCTCTTTCTGCAACGACATGGCCCTCCCTGACAATGGCCTCACCCGTTGGCTCAACCGTGTCGCCGATCCCGACAAGCGAGGCACGGACATTGAGATCCACTACTCCGTCGGCACGAACAACAGCTCGGAACACTGGGATTACGACCAGGTACGCCGGGCTTTCATGTGTTACAGAATAGGCTCGGACGAGTGGGAAGAATGCGAGAGGATCGCGGCGAAGTTGGGGCCATACCCAGGGCAGGCCGCTGCGTTGAAAGTGTTCGAAGATCTCAGGATGGCGTTCCCCCTGTGGTTCAAGAAGACTTAGGAGTGTCCTCGTACATGGTTGTTGCGGTCGGGGAATCGAACGGAGTGTCGGTTTAATGGGAGCTTGGTTGGTGCTTTGAGGGCGGTTCATCTTTGCCGTGGACTGAGTGTTTGAAGGACGTAGCTGAGCAATTCAAATCCACATATCAGTGATACTGCCGCTCAAACCTTCACCTACAGAAGGACTCACTTAGAGAAGGCCTCTCGAAATTGTCACCAGACAACCAGGTCAACATGGAGCTGGGGAGCAGATACATGTCATCTCTGGGTATTCGTGTCTACCACCCTTTAACTTTCCAGGTGGACCGTGTTGAATAGCATCTCCAAGATACATCACCCTCTTCCTCACCACTCTTCAGAATAGTCGTCGTCGTCGTCCGAGAATACCAAAAGCCTGTCTGAAAGGGGTGCTCATCCTCTAGAAGCCGCAGATCAAGACTTAACAGTCATTCAGCATTCTTGATCAAGCGGATAAAGTCACCTTCCTTGAATTTGGACACAAGAAGACCTAGATCATCTCCGTCCATACTGTCGTCAAAGAGGAATGGGGTCGCAAAATGCCATTGAGTTTGTTCAATATCCCTTATGAAAGGCCACAAATTCCTCCCCTCTGACCTCAGAAAGGCCACTGTATTGGCAGATTATATCGATAAGCTCCGCAGGCAGGTCTTGGATGGGCATGATGATAGACTGATGATGATCGTAGCTACCCAAGGAGCGAGTGAGCTGAAGCGTCGCGTTGTCAAGGATGCGCTACGGAAAATTATTGCCCCCGCTCCGAGTCTCTCACCTCTGTTTGTTCGCATCTCAAGACACCCACAACACCAATGACAGCCCCTGTGACCTTTCACTTCGGCCCGGCAAAACAGCACTGTTTCCTCCAGGACCTGATAACGAACACGGTCAGCGAAGAAGACACACCGTTGGGCTCTTTTGCCTCAGCAAGAGGCGAGGAATCTTCTGCCATGATGACAGGTTTGCATTTGGATGAGACTTGAGCTCCCCACACTGACGACGATCAAGATGTATGAAGCGCAAGAGTTGCACAGTACCTACGCCGAGTACAAACACGATACGAATGCCTTCCTGGACTGGCTGCAGGAGACTGGAACACGTGACCGTGTTTACCGCAGCTCACATATACAGCGCGCTTCAGGTCTCACTGAGCTGCATTGGCCAGAGATCGAGTGATTGACGTGCACAAGGCGATGATCTTCGCCAACGACATTCCCGTCAACTGGCGGAATGTTCTCCGAAGGCTAGAGTACAGAGCCGGTCTTAGAGGCGCGAGCAAAAGTTCAAGGGAGCAAGAGCCCTGGACGCTAAAGCCAAGCGCTGATTCCACGGCGCTTAGAGCCCCCTGGGAAAGGAGGGAGCACGCCATGCTGCTTTCAGAGAACCGACTCGAGCAGCATACCATGCAACCAAATCAAACACGACTTTCTTTGGCCCAATCTCGTCGCCAAAGGCAGCAGCAGAGCCCCACAGAGCTCCTCATTCGGCTCGAACAATATGTGCCCGAGATCTTGAAAGATATGGAGGTCGATTGCATCACACTGACAAAGACTTGCAACGATCTCATGGTCGTAGTTCGGCAAACGCTAGAAGAGAGACATTCTCTGAGTGAGTGCCCACAGATACGGCCAAGGACCGACGCTTGGCAGACTGCCGAGGAGAATGTGCAGAATATGGAATGCACGTGGCTTTGATTGCGAGTCCTTTTACACCGAATTGCGCCGCCGAGGAGAAGCATCGGAAGCAAAAGATCAAGTCGCCTTTCGAAGGTGGGGAGTGTTCACGAGCCGCAGGAGGGACTTTTGAGACGTTCTTCCACGCGCAGATTCCAGCACAGATTTCCGATGCCCGGAGAAAGTTGAAGAGGTTGAACTGGATGCTGGCGGGCTTGAAGAGAACCCTCGCAACGTCTCGTATACGGAAAACATGCTCCTATGGTGCTGTCCGATGTTCTGTGAGCACCTTGCCACGTGCTGTGGGGTGTTCTGTGGAAATACAGACGCAGCTGCGTCTCTCCACCCGCAGGCACAGATATCTCCAACCTAATCTTGGTGCATGATGCAAAATCAAGCGCGACGAAGCTTTCATCGGTGGAGATCACCAATGTCTTCACAGAAGCAATGCCGAAAGCAAAATGATTGTCCGTAGGCTCGCGGGGTTGTTCGCCGCCAAACGAGGTTATTTGGCGTACCCGCGACATCTCAGTTGTCGATTCCTGTTCGGCCATCTCACAACACTGACTTATCCAGTAGTTTGATGAGTGGTTCATGATCTCTTTGTCATCATTCGGGTGGAGTCTCTCCCCGACTGGGTCGTTCCATCTCATCCTGGCACAACGGAGAAGATTGAAGTCGAAACTTTGCGAGATTTCAGACCGCTTTCTCGCTCCGCGACATCAATCTCGAACTTCAAGCAGATCCGGAATCCGGCTTTCAGGCCACGCACTTGGCAATTAACCAAGCTTCGTGGACAAGCAATGAGCTACAAGACGATGAGGTCAATCATTCTCATGACAGCAACGCGAACTGCCGCCGAGACAGCCAGATCGGGGCGTTTCACTCTGAGAAGGCATTGCGCTCTCACGACTGGTGCGGCGTCCGCAGTGGATGACGACGACTCTTTCGGCTGCAATGCGACGGGGAGAGACGATTTGCCGATCGACAGA
This sequence comes from Lecanosticta acicola, assembly GCA_963674455.1. Lineage (NCBI taxonomy): Eukaryota > Fungi > Ascomycota > Dothideomycetes > Mycosphaerellales > Mycosphaerellaceae > Lecanosticta > Lecanosticta acicola. Next base: position 135,556 of record CAVMBE010000031.1, on the reverse strand, counting down.
ACATTCAAGACCGCCGGCGGGATTTCGAGGATTACTTCGAAGACACGCCGACGTCGTTGATGTAGGATCCTGCCAAGACCGATATGAAGCCGGCGACTCACGAAGCTGTTCCCGCCGCCTAGTGTCGCTATGTCGCCGAAACGTGGAGAAGAGACAGGACAGTACACTCTATGAGCGGTCCAAGCACCGCTATTCATTCTGCGCTAACGGGTTGAGAGGCGATAAGTGTATCCGATGGTATACCGCATGGCGCACGAAGACACCTTGTCTAACGCACTATCCGTAGACTACTGCGTCTTATCTCCAACGTGTTGATGATACCATGGAGGCGGAGTGGGAGCGCTGTCGGGTGTGTATATGGAGGCCGATGCCATGCCTTTTTCCTTGAGTACGAACCCAGCCTTCTCTCTCCAGATCAATCGCTTTCTCCAGACAACACACCAACCCATCGACCAGGCGTCGTCAGCTGAGGCCCCTCCGTTCTTTCTCTTCATCAATACACGACTTCCCCAGAAGGCCAATCCCCACCATCACAACCATGGTCAACTTCAGCAGTGCCATCGCGTTAGCGTTCTTCGCCTCCGCATCCGTTGCGCTTCCCTGGAACGCTCCGCATTTTCAGGGCACGACCGCCTCCCTCTTTTGTCCTCTGCAATATCAACTAACGTGACAGCAGGAGCTCCGGCTGGCGGCATACCAGCACCAATCGGTTGGCCCAAGAAGCATTGGACACCTGTGCCAGCTGGTCATGCGGCTCCAAGTGGTGGTTTTGACAAGCCATGGACTCCCATCCCCACGGGCACTGGATCGGTCCCCACACCCACCAGTTCGCCGGTAGCGAAGCGCTGGGAGGCTCTGCCAACTCCTCCAGCCAAGCAATTCGGAGGTCCCCGTGGACCTCACTTCGAGCACTACTTCCCGTTCGGCCCTGGTCATGCTGGGCCTGGGCCTGCTGGTCTTGGGCCTGCTCATGCTGGACATGCTCATGCTGGGCCTGCTCCTACTGGTTCGCCTACTACCACTGGCACTGGCGCTCCATTCCCAACTGCCGCCTGAGAAGGCTATGGCAAGAATGAAAGAGCAGGCGACGAGACGAAAGAGGATTCGTCGGCCGAACGAAGAAGTCGCTGCAGGTCGGTGCTACGAGACGACCTAACGACACCACCCGCGGATTTGAGGCCTGAACGACAAGACTCGATACCTGGTAACTGACAGCATCTCTACAACGACCACCACCACCACCATCGCTGATTAGGATGTACTTTTTATGGGTTTTCGAGCGCTGCCGGCGACTGATCATGCTAGATCGGGGCGGCTACTACTGTTACCAATCAATAGACTACAAAGTTCATGTACCATAGACCAAACGACAGGAAGCGCATTGATACTACTCACCACAGTCTCACCCGTCAGCGTCATCGTCATCATCATAGCTGAAGGTGACAATCTGTCGCCATTATCATCGTCGTGATTCCTCTTTCCATCGCGAGAGTCACCTCGTTCTTGCTCCTTTAATATCTACGACAGTGTGTCGTATCGCCAAGTGAGGTTGCATCGCGCCAAGAGGGTTCTCGCGAGTGGGTGCAGGGAGAAGTTTGTTTGGATATTACTTTTTGGCGGTGCCTCGTAATCGGCGGGAGGGCAACGGGAGAGGCGTTTTTGCGCTATCTTTCCGCTCCGAAGGGGTTTTCGTGAAGCATCGCGTCAGCAAGGCGTCCAAGAGTAGCAATAGGCGAGCTTCTTCTCTTCTGCACGGCTCGTGGTGAAGGAGTCTTGAGGAGGAATGGGTGTGGTGTGTGTGCGGTGTGAAAAGGGAGCGTGTTGTTGTGTTGAGAACGCGCACGCGTGGGAATGCAGCCGTCCACAAACGGTAACGGTCTCGACCCGGATGGGGCAAGCGGGAGGGTATCGCCTGTGGGAATCCAGGCTTGTGATTGGCTGTTGCGTTGGGGAAGGAGCAGAGCTGACGGGTGGTGCTTTAAACGAGATTTGATGAGAGCCTTGTTCTTGTCGTTCGTTGTGAATGGGGAGGCCCTCATCTTGTTACTTCTCTTTCTTCTTACATTCATTTCACGCCGACGATATCATATTCCAGAATTCTTTGTGGATGACGACGGGGAGAAAGAGGCGGCTGGCGGGACAGGATCATCACTGGGGCGTGGATAGGGAACGGAAGGATTGAATACGAACCAGGAGGCGCCCAGTTGCCGTTTCATCTCGACTCGATCCTTTCACACCACCACACACGACAGCGTCACGCATCGCACCTCTCCAGGTCGTGTATCGATAGCCGCGGACACCTACATACCCAGACTCGGCCAACATTCTTTGGCGAGGAGTAAGGGTCGTGGGGACATTCTTCTTGCGGCTGACTGCCGGCGCTCGCACGCATCTGGGCTGCGCATTGGCATCGCTCGCATAGAGTTTGCCTCGAATCTCGCCCTCGCCCACTCACGTCGGCCCTGTATTGCGCGACGTATCCAAGTATCCAGGTCCGCCATGTCTTCCAACACCACTTCCATTGGTACGTCTCACTCCACACATCATCACAACACTCTCCATCCATACCGCTCTCTCTTTTCTTGGCTTCCCTCCCCCAACTCACCCACCGTCCACCTCGTCGCTTCTCGCGGCCGGCGTCGCAGACATGCCCAAACACGCCACTAACACCTCCCCAGCGACGACCAGCACCGCGCCTGGCTCGACCACCTCCGCCGCCGGCACCACCTCCGCCGCCGGCACCACCGCCACCTCCATCGATACCTCCTCTATCGCTTCATCCATCTCCTCCGCTCTCTCCTCCTCACTCGTCTCTCCTTCGCCCACATCCACCGTCACAGTCGAGCCCAGCACCACACGAGCAACCTCCACCTCGATTGTCTCCGAGTCAGCACTACCGCCCACCACACAGGTCATCACCTCGGTCATCACCGCCTCCGCTGCGCCTGGCCAGTCCACCGGATCCGCCGTCACCGTTGTCGTGACCGCGACCAGAGGCAGCACAGTCGTCCCCGTCTCGACAACAGAGGCCTCGACCGGCACCGCCTCAACCACATCTTCCGCCGGTCCCGCGCTCAATACCGGCAGCAACCAGAACAAAGGAACCAGTGGCGGCGGCGGGCTATCTACCGCTGGTGTGACTGCCGTCGCAGTCGTCGTTCCAGTCGTAGTCGTCGCGCTCCTCGTACTAGCCGGAATCTTCTTCTGGCGGAAACGCAAGCAAAAGAAGGTCCAAGAAGAGCAGCGTCGCAAGGAGATTGAAGAGTATGGCTTCAATCCTAATAACGACCCGACACTGCCCACGGTAGCATCGGAGAACGGACAGGAAATGTCGGAGGACCACAGCAGCGGGTACAGGGGCTGGGGAGCCGCTACTGCTTCCAACCGCAAGATGTCCACCACTCTTTCTGGTGGACACACGCAGGGTCAGCTCTCGGATTCAGGCAGTGCTCCCTACCGCGGCAACCCAAACTCGCCCACCGGCGGCGCCTCAGATGGTCACAGCGGTGACCCGCTCGTGATGGGCGGTGCTGTGGGACATGCACGGGAAGACACCATGGCAAGCGATGACTTGGGAGCTCTAGGCCATGGACCAGCCGCTGGAACGAATCCATCAGGCATGAAGCGCGGTCCCAGCAATGCCTCATCCACATATTCTGCAGGCAACCACTCGGACGTCTCGGATGGACCACCTCAAGGCAGCCTGCCTCAGTCTTATGAGGCTTACAACCCGAATGCATTCGGCTACTCCCAACACGGCCCGTACGGCGATGGTACATACGGCGGCGCGGGGGATGTGCAAGAGAACGGCATGCCCATTGTACGGGATGTTTCTGCGAGAAGAAACACCCGGATACAACAGCCTGGAAATTACCAGCAGGGCAATTCGGGCATTGCGCAGAACTTCTAGTGCCAAGTTTCTGGGCATGAATGGATCGATGACTCCTTCCCTTACCACCGCCACCACCGCCGCCGCCGCTACACTTAAGTTTTGTACATAAAAGCGCGCTCTACTCGTTGGATTTTGCTTTGAACGACGGCGGCGGCGGTGGCGGCGGCGGTCGCGAGTCATTTCAATTCTGTCCTTCCTTATTTCTGCTTGCGTGGTCTTTTTTAAAATCGATATCATCATGGCGATGGCGTTTTTATTTTCCGAGAATTCTGGATGAACAGATGAAAAGAGAGCGGAGGAACAGGATACCTACCCAACCAATTAAAACTACCCCCGTCTCGTTTGTTTGTATGGAGGAAATCTCAGCGCGAGAAGGGTTCTCAGAGGACTGACTATCTAACTCTCTGATGGGATGGAGAGAGAGAGAGAGAGATGGGAATGAAAATAGTCCGCGGATCATCTATCTGTAGTTAATGTTAGGAAAGAGAGAAAGGATCCCCTTTTCTCTTTCTCTTTTTTGTTTTCTCTTTTTGAATATAGATATATCATCTTATAGATATCATATCTCTCTCCTGACATGATTTGAGACAAAAGGGCGGCGCCGTGGCTTTCTTTCGATTTGGTATGTATGTATGATTGCATCCTTTTTGACTTGACTTGACTTGCGTATTGGCTAGATATCTAGTAGAGGTTCGAGTGTGTGATTCTTGGAAGAGAGAAGCTAAGGTATGAACGGGTGAAGGGTGACGGGTGGTATTGTTTGTTATGGTTGTAACTTGTGCGGCGATGGATGTGATGCATGGAGATATATGCATGTGAAGGAACTTCCTAGGCTAGGTACACTGCACGTAGAAGAGGGGATTCTTTTTTTCTTCTTCTTCTTCTTCTTCTTCTTCTTCTTCTTCTTCTTCTTCTTCTTCTTCTTCTTCGCTTATATCTATCTATTAAAAGAAAACACAAAAGAAAGGACCTTTTGATCTCTAGGATAATCGGGTTAACATATAATACAGGCCCCCCGAAAATGTAGGTTATGTGTATAACATGTTTCATTTCGTCTTCGTGTCTTCTCTATAAGCTAGCTATAGATATATAGATATCGATACGGACCGTTCGATAGATAGATAGATAGATAGATAGATAGATAGATAGATAGATAGATAGATAGATAGATAGATAGCGAGACTAGATAACTAATTAACCTAGGATTAAGTTTTTTTTTCTTATTATTATTATCGTTATTATTATTATTATTAGTAGATATCTATATATATATATATCTAGGCGATACCTATAAGGATAAATAAACGGACTTAGGGGGTTGTTTATATAGAATATAAAGGTACTTATTCTTTACTTATACTTATTAAGTCTATAACTTAATAATCTTATAATACATAAGGATTACTTATATAAGGCTTAATCGGTATTAGGCTCGTTAGTAGAGAGGTCTAGTAGAGGAAGAGTAAAGCGATAGAGTAGTATAGTAACTTAAGGGATTGTATTCTAAGTAGTAAGATACTATAGTAAGTTAAATATATCGAAAGCTAGAGGCATTCTTAGTGTTCCTATATAGATTTCTAGTTCGACTAACTTGTCCTACCTACTAGCTAGAAACTAGCTATCCGACTAGAGCTCTAGTCGAACGGTCGAACTTGTTACGTAGTCCTCCTTATAGAGTTCGACTACCGGCTCCTCCCGTTAGTCGAACACGTAACACGTAACGTGCCTCGCTATACGCGTAGGGTCTCTCTTCTATTTTACTAGCTAGGAATTCTCGAAGTAGCCTCGCTCCTACTTCGATCCGTAATACTATCCCCCCTCTTATCTTTAGCGCGTCCCGAGCTAAATCTTTCGGTAGGTGTCTTCTTTTCCTCCCTTTCCCGCTATAAGTAGAGAGCCGCTAACTCGAAAGGAGCGTCGTAAAAGACAAGCGTCTTTAATCGAAAGTAACGGTCGCGAAATGCCGTCTCTATGTTCTACCTACCGTATAGTACGATCGTCGAAGGAGAATCCGATTCGGTATATAGTAGATATTCGTTTTAGGTACTGTTCGGAGTGTGTTCGTAAGGGCTATAAGAATTGCGACGTTACGGTAACTTAGACCGAGTAGGAGCGTCTTCGGAACTAGCGTCGTTAACTAAAGCGTAAGTTAGACGATACTAAGGAAAAGGTAACGGAGGCGATAGCTCGTATCTATCGTCTTCGTAAACAACTTCGGTCGGCGGAGGAGCGGGAAGAGAAGGCGATCTCTAAGGAGTTCGCTAAGCTATAGAAGCTGCCTTCGGAGGGTCCTAAGGCTCTTAACGCGCCTTCCGACTTCCTACTAGAACCCGAGGGAAACCCTTCGGAGTTAGAGGACGTTTTCTAGATGCCTCTTACTTCTTAGGCCGACTTGTCCCTTATTCCTAACTCGGAGTTCTAGTAACTGCCTTATAATTCTAGTAGAAACGCTAAAGTAGCTAGCGACAGTTCGTAAGGTTATTCTCCGGTTCCTAGGTATTTTCTAATTCGTCGTATCCTTTCTACTTAATAAGATATCGCTAACCTTCCTTTCTTAGGATCCTTTCGACTTCGAATTCGTTTTCTTCTTCTAGTATATATAAAAATGTTTCCTAGTAAGGTGTCTCGGCGTCGGCTAGTTCTAAAAGAGAGATATAGAACACGGGATAAATCTTCGTATCTACCGGTAATTTAAGTCGGTAGTTTACTAGTCCTCGGGCTTCTTTAACTAAAAATAGCCCGACTTTAACGTAGTCTAGTTTCTTCGTTAGTTTCCGACTTCTTAAGTTCTTAGTAAGGAGGTAGACCTTATCCCCCTTCTTTAGCTAAGGCGCTATTTTTCTTTTCTTGTTATATAGCCCTAAAATCCGGTCCTAAGTGTCTTAGATTACGGATTGTAACTAGTTATACACCCGTTTTAGGTCTTCTAAAGCGATTATTGCCTTTTCCGTATTAGGGTATAGTCTTATTTAGTCTTATTATAATCTAAACGTCTTCGGATTCTTCCTAAAGTTAGTAAAGAATAGTATATATCTAGTAGTTTCGGAACGATAGTTGTTTAGTACAAGCTACGCTATTAGTAAGAGTGTTACCTAATTGTCTTATATAGTATTTATATAGTGTCGAAGGTATTGTTCTAGTGTTTGGTTCGTTCTTTCTGTCTAGCCGTCTGTCTATAGGTAATAGGCTATAGACAGCTTATAGCGTATCCCGATTGTTACTATAAGTGTTTTCTAGTAGTTCGAAGTAAATAGCTTGTCTCTATCTATAATAAACACTTCTAGGATGCCGTAGTATCGTACTAGTCTGTCTAGTATAAGGTATCCGAGTTGCTCTACGCTAGCCTTTTCCGTTATAGGAATAAAGTATATATATTTCGTTAGTCGATCTACTATAACTAAGATTATGTCGTAGGTGACTCCGTTAACCTTGTCCTTCGAGGGTAGTAGTTTAACGATAAAGTCTATTATAACTTCGTCCTATAGTTAAGTAGGTAGAGTTCTAAACTAGATATGTCCGTATTTAGCGTGTCTCGAGGCCTTGTTCTAATTATATATTACGTACTTCTTAATATATACTACGATTCGGTACCTTATATATAGAAAGCTAAAACTTCGCTAGACTAGTTCTATTGTCTTCGTAACTCCTAGATGTCCGTACTCTAGGTTATCGTAATATTGTCGAATACATTCTTCCTCGCGATCCTTTAGTACCTAATATTTCCCTTATTAGATTAGGAATTGTTCTTCGTTGTCTTAAAGAACCTAGATAATATTATTAAATTCCTTCGTATTAGCGCTTAGACTCCCGTCTTAGTTTGTTCTAAGTATGTTATACTACACTTGTTCCTTTCCTTCTATATAGTCGCTACGTCGGCTTAGTACGTCGGCCCGACTATTGTCGCGTCCTAGGGTATAACGGATATCGAACTTGTACTAACCGAGCAGTTCCGACTAGCGGACCTACCTACGTATTAGCGACTTTGTCGTAGTAAAGTAGGTAAGATTCTTATAATTAGAAAGAATCGTTAGTCCTAGTACTCCTTCCGCGTAGACTCTCTAGTACTATAATACTATAACGATTGTAAGTAGCTCCTTATTATAGATGTCGTAGTTCTCTTCTATAGGCGTTATCTTTCTTAAGTAGTAGGCTACTAGGTGTCGCTTCCTATTATGCTCCTATATAAGGCATACTCCTATAGCTATGTCTAATATATCGGTTTCGATCTATACGGGCTTCGTCCTATCGAACAGTCGTAATGTTAGTACTAAAGCGTATTGTTCTTTTAGTCTCTCGAATGCTTGTCGTTGTCGTGTACTCTATTCCTATTTCTTGTCCTTTTAGGTAAGCTCCGTAAGAGGTTTCGCCGTCTTCGAGTAATCCTAGATAAACTTTCTATTATAGTTCGCTAGGCCTAAGAACGATTGTACGTCCTTAACGTTCTATAGTTGTAGCTATTCTTCGATAGACTTAGTCTTCTTTAGATCGATTCGGATTCCTTACGTACTAATAATAAATCCTAGGAATTTAACTTCCTTCTTATAGAACTCGCATTTCTTAGGCGCTGTCTTAAAGTCGGTAGCGCTAAGTCGTTTAAATACTTCCTAGACTTGTAATACGTACTTTTGTAGTAAACCTTTCGTATAGACTAGAATGTCGTCTACGTAGTATATAACGTAAACGTCGAGGAGGTCTCGGAGCGTTTCGTTAATAAGGTCCTATTATAATATAGGTACGTTCGTAAGTCCTATAGGCATAACGAGGAACTCGTACAGTCCGTATCTCGTTCTAAATACGGTTTTCTACTCTTCTCCGGGTACTATTCTAATCGAGAAGAACGCTTCCCGTAGGTCGATCTTCGTAAACTAGTCTACTCTAGTAAGGCGGTCTTATACTTCTTCGATACTAGGTAATAGATACCTGTTCTTAATTGTAACTTTATTTAGTCTCCGATAATCGACAACTAGTCGTAGTTTGTCGGTTCCTACTTTTAGTACGAAGAGAATTAGAGATCCTACGCTTAAAGTAGATTTCCGGATCTATCCCTTCGCTAGTTTCTCCTTTAGCTATTAATTAAGGGATTTTAGCTCTTTTTCTAATAGCGGATAGATAGGTCCCTATAGAGGCTGCTTCCCTAGCTAAATATTAATCTTATAATCCTATAGTCTATACTTAGGTAGGGCGTCTTTCCCTTCCTCTTCCTAAAAGAGTCTCTTATACCCGCTATACTCTTTAGGGATATTAGGTAGTATACGAATTCTACTATTACTCGTAACTTCTTAGCCCTTCTAACCCTAGTTAGTACCTGTCCGAGTTAGTTCTAGTCTCTAGATTCCGGTCGTCGTAAACTACGTCGTACTAAGTTGTCTTAACTTATCTACTAGCGAACGCTACCGCTACGTAGGGTAGATGTCGATCGTACAATCGTATCGCTTAAATCTAAGTACTCCTCCTTTCTAGTCGATCGATAGGTTATACTTTCTTAACTAAGGTATTCCGAGTACGATATTATAAGTAGCTATCTTAGTAACGTCGAACGTTAGTTCCTCGTAGTACTATTAGATTACTAGTAGTAACGGTATCGTCTCTCGTTCTATACTCGGTAGGGGTAACCCGTCTACTACGACAAGTTTATACTCTCCGTCTTTCTTCCTTCGGGTTGCGATCCCGGATCTTTTTATAAATAATTTAGAGGCAAATGTCCCGCTAGCGCCTAAATTAACTAGCGTATATGTCTTACGGCCGTTAACGATTACTTCCGTACGGAAGACTACTATTAATACTTAAGTATTCGTTACGATATTAAACTCTCTTCGGTCGCTTATTCCTAGAGAGTTAATCCTTTTCCCGAGCGGCGTTATTCGAGCTACTATCGGATCTTTCTTCTTGTTTTATAGAGGTCCTCGGCTATCTGTTACTCGGCCGGTAATTCGTTATATACCTAGCGATTTTGTACGTATTATGCCTAGGCGAATACTTCTACGTAGCGTCGTATCTAGGCCCGCATTTCTTAGGTAACGACTTCGTTATTCGGTATAAGATACCCGTAGGGTGTTATAATACTTCTAATTAGGGGTTTCTCCTAGATAATTCGTCTAAAGTCTTCCTCTACCTCTATTCGTAGGTACTTCTAGGCGAGAAAACGTATCCTAGAAAGTATATTATCGAATTAGATAGGGTTAAGGTATCGTTTTCCTTTAATCTTTAGAAACACTTCCTCGTTACTTCGCGCGATCGCGATTACGAGTTCCCGTACTTGTCTTAGGGCGTCTACCGTAAAGGTTGTAATTTCTCCGTCGTCGTCTTCCTCCGTAATATCGCTTTCTTCCGAGGATTCCGGTATCTCTAGTTCTTCCGGAAGCTAAGGTAGCTGTTCGTTACCTTCTTCCTCGCTGTCTTGTTCTTCCTCGGGCGTTAGATTTTCCTTGTCTAACTCTTCCTCGCTAACCGGTATAGGTAGCTCGAGTCTACGTAGCTCCTCCGGTATAGGTAGAAGTCGGTATCTATCGGTCCTTTCTTCGTCGTTATCGGGCCGCGGATCCTATATAGGTAATAGTAGTCGTTATAGCTAGTATCCTACTCCTATCTTCGAGGAATAATATTCTTAGTATAAATCGTCGTAATAGTATCTCTAATAAAGGGTACCGTACTTTTCCTTACGACGTACTATTACTCTAAAGAGTCGGGGTTCCTTTTTCTCGTCGAGAGTAGGCATATTATATGCTCCTCGTCCCGATCTTAGTTGTATTATATTAAACTGCTCGCGGCGTACTATATTCTTACCGCGGCAATCCCGTACTATATGTCCTTCTTTTCTATAGGTATAGTAAGTTAGTTTTCCTACATTTTTCCTTCGAGGCGAGTTCTTACCTCGTATCTTACGACCTTTCTAGGTAGCGTCGAGTTCTATAGGCTACGGTCTATAGTAGGGTTAATATAATTAATTTGTCTTATTAAACCGTAGGTTGTAATTGCCCTAGCGTCGCCTTTCGGAAATGTACCTAGCGCGTCCTAATATTTTCGAATCGTAACGCCTTTCTATTACTCGTTCGTAGAGCTTGTCGTTAAGATCGATTGTAACCTAAACTAGTTCTCCTAGGTCTTCGATTAATCGCCCGTCGCGTATTAATTCGTCCTTAATATTATCCTTTAGTCCTCGTCGGTATATCGTTTAAAGTACTTCGTCGTCCTAGTCGGTAAGTTAAGCGTGTTCCTAGAACTTAGCGGCATATTCGGTAGTAGAGGTACGTTACGTAAGGTACTAAATAACTCGTACGGCGGTCGATTGTTCGTTAGATATACTAAACACGGTCTTTATAGAGGTCTTAAGGTGTTAGTATAACTTAAAGATTCCGTTTCCTAATTTCGTATCGCCGGAGTCGAGGTATTCGTAGAGAAAAGGTTTAACCTAATACTATGTACGTCCTCTTAAAAAGGTAGTAGTAAAGACAGGCTTAAGACGTTCTTCTATAGGGTTAAAGAGAAAGTAGAGGTCTATCTAGTTAACCTAGGTGTTATACTTCTCGCGGTTACTATAGTAGAAGTCCGGCTTACCGACCTTAAGGTTCTTGTCTCCTTCGTACGTAGCTAAAGCCTAAATAGCTTCGTTAGTCCTTAGTCGTCCTACTTTACTAGGGGCGGGAGTTCCCCTAGAACTTCGTTAATTAGACATCCTCGAGGGTGTTTAAAGCTATTAAGTCTATAACTTAATAATCTTATAATATATAAGGATCACTTGTATAAGGCTTAATCGGTATTAGGCTCGTTAGTAGAGAGGTCTAGTAGAGGAAGAGTGAAGCGATAGAGTAGTATAGTAACTTAAGGGATTGTATTCTAAGTAGTAAGATACTATAGTAAGTTAAACATATCGAAAGCTAGAGGCATTCTTAGTGTTCCTATATAGATTTCTAGTTCGACTAACTTGTCCTACCTACTAGCTAGAAACTAGCTATCCGACTAGAGCTATAGTCGAACGGTCGAACTTGTTACGTAGTCCTCCTCGTAGAGTTCGACTACCGGCTCCTCCCGTTAGTCGAACACGTAACACGTAACGTGCCTCGCTGTACGCGTAGGGTCTCTCTTCTATTTTACTAGCTAGGAATTCTCGAAGTAGCCTCGCTCCTACTTCGATCCGTAATAATACTCTAACGAGCGATAGTATCGTACGTACGGTACGGTACGTAAGGCTAATAAGAAACCGAAACGCGCTTTATCTACCCTCTTTTGATACTTTAATTAGTCTTCGGTACGGGGTCGACGGCTCTGTAGTCAGATAGTAAAGGTAGTAGGGAATTATCTCGCATTACGACGGGTTTTCGGAGTCTTAAAGATACTACGATTCCCTCGTGCCCTTAATATTATCGTACGTAAGAGGGAAGAAGAGGAACAAAAGGTAATAGAGGGAGTAGAGAAGAGATCGTCTTTCTTCGTCTTCTTGCTTTTTCTATGCAAATAAGCGCAACGAGAAGATGTGATGCTTCTACTTGCTTGATTGTCTGATTGACTGATTGAGTGGTTGATTGATTGATTGGTGCATTGACTGATTTATTGATTGGTTGGTTGCTGGTGTTCTTTTGAGGCCGTTCACATATATCCCATTCCAAAACGTAAAGGTTCGTTCTATCCATGGCTTTTGTTCGGTCGATACTCAAAAAGGAGAAAGAGAGATGAAGAAAGAGTGTTGGGGGAGACGTATTTCTTCGTTGATTCTGAGATCATCTCTCCAACAGCTATGCTATCAACAAGAAGTGAAGAAGAAAGAAGAATGGATGGCGCTGTGAAGGTATCAACAAGATGCGACGACCAAGATCTCCTGTTTAGATCGAGCGTCAAGCACCTATGCAATGATTTTTTTCCCTTTGCAGATGCGCCAGGCCTGCCGTGTTACGTTTTCCCGTCGTGTCCGTCGTTAGATAGGTAAGTGCTCCTCTGTAGATATGTACTCTTCGCCTGACGCAGAGATTCCACGAACTCCTTGCACGTCCAGAAATTGGACAATGTAAAAGAAGGGTATGTGCGCTGTTGAGCACGTTTTCTTAGTCGAAGCACCATTCCATGTTGGAGACACGACCATCGCCATTGGAGGTAGCATCGTTGAAGAGAGTTTCTGACAGATCGAGGTCGTTAACCTTGCATCCCGGGCAGCGGTCGACGATCTGGCCCTTGTAGGGCTGGCCGTCCTTGCCAGTGATGGTGACCCACTTGCCACAGAGAGGGTTGTTGTTAGAGTTGCCGTTGTTGTAGGAGTCGAACAGAGCCTCTCCAATGGCAATGATGGGCTGGTCTGTGGTGTTGGTGTAGCCGCAGGCGCCCAGGCCTGGAGCGTAGTAGGTCAGGTCACCAGAGTAGGTCTTGCCGGACTGACCCAGGCCATAGGTGAGACCGCTGCCGCTGCCGGTGGTCGAAGCGGAAGATGATGCTGGTGCCGCAGAGCTGGTGGTTGAAGAAGTGTATGCTGGTGCCGCAGAGCTGGTGGTTGTAGGAGTGTAGGCTGAAACAGCGGGAGCGGAAGATGAAGATGGTGCAGTGTAGGCCGAAGAGACCGGTGCCGAAGAGCTGCTTGGGGCAGTGTATGCAGGTGCGGCAGGTGCAGAGGACTCCGTTGTAGCAGAAGAGGCAGGCGCAGAGGAGGCAGGCGCAGAGTAGGCAGGCGCCGAAGACTCTGGTGAAGGAGTGTAGGCAGCTGGCTGGACTGCTGGCGCAGACGAAGATGCCGGCGCGCTGTAAGAGTCTGGGCCGGTTGGTGGAGTCTCGCCGGGCTCAATCCACACGGTCTTGGTGACGGGGACAGTCACGATCACCTCGTCGATCTCGGTCTGCCACACAATGTCACGCTTGTGGGCTCGATGATGTTTGTGGTGAGGCTCGCCGACCATTGGCACGGCAGCAACGACCGAGAGGAGAGCGCCAGTGACGGCGAGGAGGCTTTGGGCATACATATTGATGCTGGGGGAAGATGTCGTCCGGGGTTGAGTAAAAGACTGGCGTGGATCGACTGGCGATTCCGGGAGCTTTGCAGGATAGGATGTGTTTGCTTTGCCGTGCGACACCGAAAGGAGTGAGTGTCGATCTGTCAAAGATCCGGTGGGGAGTGAGTGAGGTGGTAAGGAATGTGGTGGACGAAGCCTTCAAACCCGTGAAGCGTTGCGTTGCGAGGACCAGCAGGAGAAGAGGAGAGGAATGTGGACGGTGTGCCTCTTTGTAGGGGGAAACGAACGATACGAGAGGCGCGCGGGTGCGTTGGTCCCGCGCTGTAGCATTCCGTGCGCTAGGACCACTCCATGATCCGGACGGCGGCTCCGTCCCTAGCGCCGTCGCCAACCGCCCAATCGCGTGCCCGGAGAGCCGTCCCCCCACCTACTCCCACCTGCGCCCACCTACGCCCACCCAGGAAGTGCAGAAACAACTTTCGATGGACCGCAGATGCACCACGTCTCCTCGCAGCAGAAGAGTTCTGGTGCGGGAAGATGCATCCTCGTCACATCGCATTGCATGTTCCAGCGTGTCCGCGATCGTGAGAAGCGCGGCTGAGACTCGCTTCAGCCACGCCTCCTTTCATGTTCCCTACCAAGACGACGAATCTCTCTGCGCAGTTTCATGAGGCCGGATGTGGGCAAGACTCGGGCAAGACTCGAGGCGCATCCCGACGGCCCGGGTCTGTGCCTGCCAATCCGGACGATGCACGCAAGGAACACGAGATCGGACGGCCACGCGGACTCTGGCGGACTCTTCTCCGTCAATTCTGCTTGGACACCCACCAAACGCATCCCGGCTTTCGCCCTCTGGTTTGCCAGCAAAAGTGTCGCCGCATGTGCCAGAGTTGCAATGTGCAAGCAACCGTGACCACTTGATGATGACTGCCGCCCCCGCCCAAGCACGGAATTGTGCCATTTCGTTGAGAGCCCTGCTTCTGCTGCTGCTGCGCCGATTTCTATGACCGCACCCTTCCCTGTCGGAGAGAGGCACCAAGCCCACCACCCCATGTAACCGCAGCCGTTCACGAATCATCACTGCCCCTCGTGGGAGAAGCCGAGATGAATGTGGAGTGTGCATGGGAGCGGCCAACCAAACGTCCTGCCGGTCCTAAAGCTTTTCAAACAAAAAAAAACAATACTACACATGTACTTGCCGAGCACATCCCCTCCGAGCTGCCGGCCGGTGGCTACAGTCTGTATAATGATTAAGCAATACCATCGGGATTGGACGATCATGTGGAGCGCTAAGAACCGCGAGACGAGCTCACCACGTTTCTTCGCCATGGCTGTGAGTGCTTGCTTACTTCTTCTGCGGGCTCGCAATTGGGTGTGGAAGCCTGCCATCTCGGTGATGCTCGTGGCCCAAGACCGACAGTACATGAGGAGTCCATCCAGACTGCATGCACGTCTACCAAGGACAAGATGTTCCTCAACGTTCTTCAAGAGGAGTCCTCGACCATCGATTCGAGGCCCAGATGAGATCGGCCGAAGCTCTGTCGACTGCTTGTACTCATGATTGTGTACCTGTCCGAGCCCATATGAGTGATGGATCTTTTGCTGGTCTTGAGGCTGGTAAAGTTTTCAACCAAAGCACGAACGGCCTGGCTTGGGGCTCGCTTGTGTTCGCCGGATCAATTCGTCATTGTCGCCATCACGGCCGGTGATCGTCCGTCTATCGGCGCACGTGTCTCGGCTTTGCAAAGCTTCCACACCTACCTTTCGCCAATTGTCGACCTCGCGGCTGATGTGACGAGCTTCAGAAGCAGTAGCACGATGGGCGACAGCTGCTCGTAGCTCAATCAAGTCCTGCTTGTCAATCGCACTGTCTCACTCTTGTTGACGTTTCGATGTGTTGCGCGACAGCCTCCCGTAAGATTCGGGAAATGCCGACAAGTGGACGGGAAAGAGTGTCGTATGTCTCAGCCTGCGCCGTGTTGTACATTTCTCTTGTGCTGCGGCACCAGTAAAGTGAGCGGCTACAGGAACCACCAACGTGCAAGTTCACAGCAAGGACGCAAGGGCTACGCGGACTTCGGCGGTGAGTAAATGCTTCCTTTGGCTGAGTTTTCACAGTTGTCTTGATATCACGCAAAGGTGCAAGTGATGTTATGATTCTACTTCAGTGCTACAAGATGGGCAAGTATCGAGTTCCTCTCTCAGATTTTACGTAAGCCCAGCAGACGCCACCACCGCCTAGGTATCTCCACTGCAGTTATGGCAACTAATGGTGTAATTGTGGGAGCTACGGACCAAACTTCCACACAGAGTATTATCGTGGACATCGTGTAAGCCTCCTGTACAGCACAGTCGGTGTGCAGCCGTCACATTGTACAACATGTCATTCCTCGCTATCGAAGGCTACCACGCTTTCGTAACGGGAGCTCGAGGTGGTATTGGGAGTGCAATTGTGAAGGAGCTCGTTGGTACGGCGAGAAGCAGTATCTGCACGACTCTGCACTATCAGACCTGACAACTACTCGTGTAGCAAACGGCTGCAAAGTCACTGCCCACGACCTCAAACCGGTCCCTTCATCCGAACAGAATCCCAACATCTTCCACATCCAAGGCGATATCTCTTCGGAGGAATCCATTTCCTCCAACATTACTACGGCAGCATCCCGCCTCGGACCCATCAACATCCTCTGCGCCAACGCGGGCATCACGAACGAAGCTTCCCACCCCAACATCTGGGAACTGGATCTCGAAACCTGGGAGAAGACCTACGCCGTCAACGTTCGCGGAACCTTCCTCACGATCAAGCATTTCCTCCAACACGCCCTCCAAGCCCAGACCACCTCCGGCAAAGCACTAGAAAACCTCTCCATCGTCGTGACAGGCTCCGAATGCGGCAAATTCGGCCAGGCCGGACACGCCGACTACGCTTCGGGGAAATCCGCCCTGCAGTACGGTCTCGTCCTGACGGTCAAGAATGAAATCGTCCGCATCAATCCGAGAGCGAGGATTAATGCCGTGGCGCCCGGATGGGTGGATACGGAACTGATTGGGGAGAGATTAGATGACCCGAGGGAATTGTGGGCTGAAGCGCAGGGCACTGTGCCTTTGAGGAAGATCTCGAAGCCGGAAGATGTGGCGAGGCAGGTTTGCGTGCTGGCTAGTGAGAGGGTGAGTGGGCATGTGAGTGGACAGGTTGTCAGTGTTGATGGGGGGATGGAGGGGAGGGTCGTTTGGCGGGAAGGGGAGGTTAGGGATGGTGGGGAGGGGTATTGGGGGAGGAAGACGTAGGATTTTCTGGATTTTCCTTTCCTCGATCGATGCATGATGTTGAGTATGGCCCTCAGAACAAGCTAATGTCGATAATCTAGTCTTATCATAGGGAGAGCTTTTCAAAGGCAGATAGGCGGTGAGCTAGGTCTCCAGCATCGGCGACCTCAGGTGGATCTATCTCCCAAGAAAGGTCTATACCTCTCAAAACTCCAACACTTCCATCCTATTCCGTAAAGAGTACGAGGGAAACAAACAAGCCACGTCCTCTCCACTCAACACTCCCTAAAATTCATCATCGCTCTCTCCATCGACTTCGACGCCACCTCAGGCTGGCTCGGAACAGCCTCCCACCCCAAACAACGACACCACCGCAGACCTCTTGTCGGGCTACTTTAGCGCCACAACAGACGTACCGCGCCTCCTCCATCTCTTCCATAGACTCTCCCTTTCCCTCTCCTTCAAAGTCACCTAGTACATAACCCGGCCATTCCATCGAAACTTTCCCCCTTCCAAACCCAAAGCAATCCTAGACCCCGGAGCAGAAGTCGCAGTTCATAAACCGTTATCAAAAATTTTACGGGCAAGAGGGAAAGAGGAAAAGAAAGGAAGGGCTTCTAGAACTGAATGTTCTGCTCCCAAGTCTGGTGTTACATGTATACACGGGTATCTTACAATGCACGCAGTCTGTGCCTTGCCTTCTTAGCAGCGATGATGGCGTCTTCCGCTTTCTTTCCCTCCCGGACAATGACCTCTCCAATCTTGGCAAGCTGATCTTGCGTGAGCTCCTTTGGTGGTTGAGCTTGCTTCTGTGCCGCTCTAAGCGCTGCCAGTTCTTGCATTGGTGTTCGCATGGTCTTGATGAGCTCCTTTCTGCCTTCCGTCTTTGAGTCTTCGAGCTCTTTCTGCTGTATATACTCGTAATCGTGCCGTGTTCGGAATCTGCTGTACTTGTTGCGCAGCTCGTCAATGACGGAAAGAGGCATAATGGGTCGTAATAAGTAAGGTCTGAAAGTCTCCTCTTCGACTTTCAAGCGAGGAGTGTCGATTTCGTGGTCTTCGAAACGATCGTCCGCTTTTGCAGGCCAGGGGATCATGATGTTTGTGCCTGGAATAACGCGTTCGCCTCTCTCGTCTTCGTCTTTCTTGGAGGCCATGCGGAACTTGGATTCCAGACGATCGATGACGACGTCTCGCGGGATGCCGGTCTCAGGGTCAGGTAGAGGGTATACCAGTCGTACGTCGTCCAAAGAAACGTGTCCCGGAGTAGGCACCACATGACGGTCGTCATTGTTCTCACTCCTCATCCACTCCGGCATCCAGACATCGTACATGTTCAAATTGCGGATCTGCAAGGCATTCTTTTCAGGATGGACGTTGGAAACTGTCCCGATTTTACCTCTGTCTCTTCCTGTGAGCATGACTACTCTGTCTCCTGCTGCAATGTGCCACCATTTGACTCTCTTCTTCGGATCGACATCGCCAGGAATCCATTCGTATATACTTATCGACCCATATGATGTTCGTTTGTCGCCGGCGTCCCTCCTCGGTGCTAGAGGTCCTAGTTCCCAGTCCTCTTTCCGTTGTCTCCTTTCCTGCCTGATGAAGCCACGGTCTCTGCGGGCGGTTTGTAGCTGGGCCTGCTTTCGTCCCCAACCTTCTCCTGCATCCCGGAGCCTCTTCTGCTTCTCCAACTGGCGGGTGGCCACCCTTTCCGCGCGCTTTGCGCGCTGTACGACCCGTTGCATCCCCCAGGACGATGCGCGGAGATGGCGGTGGTGGTGATGGAGGTCATGTGCAGCTGTCCAATGCTCAAATCTGATGAGGAACTTCATCGACGAAAACTCCTGGGACAGATCGCGCGCTAATCAGACACGGCTTAGCGTCGGCGCCGGGTCGACCGACTCCACTTCCTCTACCTTCCTCTCACTCCGCTAAAAGCTGAGTCTCCAGCTCTGCCCACTCTTCGTGGAGATATCGTTCTCACAGACCAAGCATTTCCCAGATCGCCACTGCCACCTCAGGGCGTCTTCGAGATTTGTGAAGCCTCAGCTGTGGGCTCGCCGGCCATACAAGCCTATCAAGATGGTTCCTCAGACTAAAAATACGCGCATTAGCACCATTCAAAAGTGGAAATTCAGGATGCGCTCGTAGGGATATCTTCACCGGAGTCGAGAAGCGCAAAGGCTACATCCCGGGAGCGTTTTGGGAAATCCATCCTATAAGCCTTGAATCGTATTATCCTTGGGAAGAATGCTTCGCCTTTTCGACTGGCGGCCCGTATGTTGTTTGTGCACCTTTGCTCTTGAGCGCTGCTCTGTCCCATTGACTATATGGCTTGCATCCTCACCCTCGAGATCCTGCCTTTCACTGCTGCTTTAATTCGTTCTCGCACAATGTCTTCAGTGAGGCTCAGCGTACATACAGCCTTCCAAATACTAATACAGGCAATCTAGGCGTCCGCATGTCAGAGTTTTTCCTACGGTCCTCCGAGCGTAAGACAGTCTGCTGACGTGAAATACAGTATATCCAAACACCGCGCTAGCTTCTACATCGCGCCAAGTCGCAGCATCGACATCTGATTCAAGGCCACCAGTTTCGAACCCTTTTGCTGCTGCTATTGTGCAAGGAATCTCGTCAGGATCGACGACCAATGGCTCTTTACGCTATCATCATCCGCCAGAGTGCTCGGCACTGCGACGCCACTCATAACAGCAGCCTCCGGTGTGACTTCGAGCGCATCGCACACTGTCATCGCCTCCTTTCCTAGCCTTACATCAGGCTCAGCTGTGTTCTACTACAATGCCACAAACGATCGCGAAGCTCTCTCAGAGGCAGTGCAATGCTGGTCCAAGGCCATGGCATGGTACGCATAAAGTCGCTCCTGGTACAACGACAAGGTCGCGGGACACACCTGGCCAGTCACCGTCAACACAAGCACCTATTCATGGGTGAGTCAACTGGTCAAGACTTACTACCAGGCTCACGTCAGTACATACAAGCTCTGTGACGGTTCAGCGCGTGCGGATGTCCGTCCGTATACCACCACTGTCGAAGAGACCCTCTCTTTGATGGTGATGACCCAGACATGGCCTGTCACTTCAACGTATGATCCATCTCCATGCTCCCCATCTAGGCAACAGTGTAATTTGTTGTACAATCAGTCAAATGTCGCCAACGTAGACGAGGACCAATTTTATGCCATCTGCGGCCTTCCAGTCCACGGACAAGGAGCATGTCCCTTTCAGATTTCGGGTACCGCGGAGCTTATACATTCTCTAGTACGAGTCGCATATGCGAATAGCAGCCTCTATGCACGGGATCAATCGACGATCGCTCCATCCGCGACAGCGAACGCAGTTACCACGATTTCGACGTTGGGCCATACTTTCGAAGCCGAATCCGCCTATGGATCAATTGGATCGCTTTGAGCATATTACGACGACTTCCATTTCACAATAGGACCGTCATTGAAAGACATTATTTTTACTTGAAGTGGTGTATGCCCAAACAACATAGCGCACGACCGTTATTCCTTCGACTCCTTCCCAGGCTATTAGCAGATCCTTGACCGCTTCGACAAGCTTGCCGCGCGTGACTGCTTCTGGCAGCACCTACTCCACCGGATCAGCTCCAGCGCCGACTTCCACGAGGTCACTGGCGGCTGCCAAGATTCCATGGTCTGGAGTAGCCAGGCTTCTGTTTGGGGTTTCAGTTCTGCGCCAACTTCTGACAAAAGACTTCTTGGACAACGTGTCTGCAACGGAGTGAAAAAACTTCCTCGAAGTCCGTAGAAGTGACACTCTCGGGAGATTATCGGGCGGGACCCCCCGTCTCACTAGCGAACTTCCACGTGAATTCTCGCCTCAAGGCGACATCTGCCGCACATACCCGAGCTACGTCACAAATCACAACTTGCGCTCTGCTCGATTCAAGTTTACCTCTACTCTTCAATTAGTCTTTGCAACCTGCAGACACTCGACCGTCTAACTCAGCAACCATGTCTTCTAGGGAACTTGCCTTGCACACAGCAACCGCCAGACAGCCGAAGATAATAGGCTTCCACCAGAATTGCGAAAGCGAAGATACCTGGTGGTTCTCGACGAAAGGAATTCTCAACCACGATGTGGTGGCGGTTCGCAATAACTGAAATCGATCCGAAACCACAACTGCTACCCCAATATACTCGCAACCTGCCGTTTCATCAACCAGGAAGGAAGCTAGCCTGATCTAATACGGCGGCTTTGAATCCCCCCTCGACTTCTATATAGCGAGCAGCTTCCTCGAACAGATCGCAGACCACGTCCAACATTGACACCATGTCATCGTCATGCACTTCGCCGACCTCGGTCTTGGATCTCAAGGGGCTTGTCGCAAGCTGGTCCAGGCGGCCAATTTGCTCGATACCTTGGCGTTGGAATTGCAATCTAGCCGCATTGATTTGGGGGGCTGTCGCCAGAGGAATTGCGGCAGAGGGTCAATGATATCGCGGAATTTCTGAGCGAGTTGGATCAAGGCTCGACGTAGTGCTCGGGAGAACAGTGAAAAGAAGGATCTGATGGATGTGCTCCAGCCGTTTGGATTCGAGAGCCACCAATTCAGTTGCAGCCGGTGCCGGGTATATGCCGGGTATATCGCGAGCATCAGAGAGAAGATCTCCCAGAGGCTGGGCCAAATCAAAGCAAGGGAAGGGGACAGCGAATCCCTGATAGGGGCAGGCCGTGAAGAGCTCGGAGGAGTGTGGCGCACTTGACTCAAAAGATAGGGATTGAGAGGCTGAGGAACGACATACTGTGCTTTTATTAGCTCTGTCCAGGCAGCCTTAATCTCAAATCTGCCAGTCTGTGGACTCTCAAACAGTCTCCTATGTGTTCTATTGCAGAATTCTCCCTTCTCATACAACCTCTCTCAAGAACCTTCAGCCCAGCACCTGCCAAACATCTCCGCCCTTCACCGACGTCCGACTTGTCTTAGACTCAGACCAGACTTCTATTCCGCCTTGACCTCATCGCCGGTCGATTGCTTATCCTCGCCCCACCGCTTGTCGAAACAAACCAAGAGCGGTCTCTGCTCATCCAAGATCCTCTCCACCACCAACCAAACCTTCTCCCTGTCCCTCAAACCCTTACACATGACCACCATGCTACTGATAACCATCTTGTCTCCTATACCCAGCATACTCAACACGCTCGGAAAGTTGCCAGTCTTCTTCCACACATGCTCCGGTGAGTACGCAAACATTCTCCGCCCGCCTTCCCAGATGTACTTGAGGTAGAGCTTGAGATTGCTCCAGTTGGGCGTGTCGTCCGTGAACTCGCAGGTGAGGCTCATCTTCTTCGGGTGAAGCTTCAGGCGGCGCAGAGAGCGCGTGAGGGTGATGAACGGGGCTGGATCGTATTGCTTGACGGAGATGCGGAATTTGCTGTTGTAGTAGAAGACGGCGAGGGCTTCCTGGCGAATGGCTTTGCAGGTCAGAAGCAGGCCGGGACGATCGTATCCGGATGGGCGGATCTTGATGGTGCGGGAGTCGTGCATGGCGAGGAGGAAGATTTCGTTTCTCATCTCCGCCGGCAAGTCGAGGAGGTGGCACTTCGCTTCCGGCTCTGTGGCAGGACGGGTTGAGGGGCTTGAAGGCGTGGTGTCGGTCTCGGCCTCAAGATTTGCAATCGTGAATGAGGCGTTGACGGTACTGAAGCTGTTCTCCATTTCGTTTTCTTGAGAGGGAACAGCGAGAAGGTCCGCTTTTGAGAGCATCTGCTCGATATTTGGGTTGCCGGCATCCATTCCGGCGTCTGCGCCTTCGCCAAGCACTGCTGTCGAGCAGCGGATGGTATTGCTGGGTTGGTGGATGGATCTGATGAAGGTTGTTGTTCTGGCTTTTGTTATTGTAAAGTCGGATGTCGGTTGCAAACGCGATGTTGGTGGAAAGAACGACTTGCGCGGGTCAAAGCGCTAATACCACGCGAGCGAATCAGAGCGCATTCACATGAGACATGCATGCATAACGCGTCTGCAATTCACCCAGAGAATCTCATCATTTGGGGGTCTCGGTGTCTAGAATCTTACACTACGCCACGATTCAAGCTTCACAAGGGGGTATCTTCATTCGTAAACATCGTTGTCGTAGGCTCCAGTCTGTATTTGCGTCGCACACCATTCCTCACTCGCCAGGTTCTTCTCCTTCAATCTCTGAATCTTCTCTGGGTCCTTGTGCCAGTCGCAGGCCCAATCGCAAGGTGGTGCTGTTCT
The DNA here is from genome assembly GCA_963674455.1 of Lecanosticta acicola. Taxonomy (NCBI): domain Eukaryota; kingdom Fungi; phylum Ascomycota; class Dothideomycetes; order Mycosphaerellales; family Mycosphaerellaceae; genus Lecanosticta; species Lecanosticta acicola. The sequence goes on along the minus strand of CAVMBE010000031.1, from coordinate 112,219 downwards.
CTCACCAAAGTAGTCTGCTATTGACTTGTGTCGGCAGGTGCTGGTGCCTTCGCAATACGCGATGAGCTTCCTTAAGCTCTCCGCACGGTTGGACTGAGCTTGCTTGTCAATCTGCTTGCCGTTATGCTGCTTGTCCATTTCTCTCCTCTGCACCATTGCCAGCTTGTCTCGGTCCTCACGCTTGTAGTACAGGATACAGATCGATGCTTTCCCGTCTCTACCGGCACGGCCTGCTTCTTGGTAAAAGCCTTCGAAAGACTTGGGCATCTGCCAATGAACGACGAATCGCACGTTCTCCTTGTCAATGCCCATTCCAAAAGCGGTTGTTGCGACGATGACGTCGTAGCCTTTGATGTTCTCAATCCATCCCTTCAGATGGTCATCCTTTTGCTCGGTAGACATGCCGGCATGATAGGCTTTAGCGCCGATCCCATCTTCCTGCAAGCGAGCTGCAAGAAATTCGGTATCTTTTCTGAACCAGGTGTAGATGATGCCGGGCACGTTAGAAGCTCGCTCATTCCTCTGACTGAGTTCTTGCGAGCGAGCTGGATTGTTAGCTCTGCGGTCGTGCACGTTTCTCAAAAACCGAAGAAAATCATCGTAGTGGTCGATGCTGTCGTTTGTAAATCGGATTTCATAGTGAAGATTAGGTCGACTGGTCGTCATCGTGTAGCTCTTCAAATTGCTTTCGTCCAGAGCCAGCGTAGTGACGATGTCGGTCCGGACTCGGTCTGTAGCAGTGGCTGTACAGCAGATCATCGGCACATCTGGGAACTCGTCTTTGAAGAATCGTAGCTCCTTGAAGCTCGGGCGGAAGTCGTGGCCCCATTCGGAAATGCAATGTGCTTCATCGATTGCGATCCGGGCCAGCTCTCTCTGCTCGTGGATGATTCTCAAATATTTGCGGAAGTAGTCCAATGTGCAGTACTCTGGGGTGACATAGAGCAGTCGTGTCTTGGGATGGCCACTCTTGAGATCGGTAAAGATTTCTGTCCTTTTCGAAACAGGAGTCGTGCTGTTGATCGTCTCTACTTTGATATTCGCCGCTCGGAGAGCATTGATCTGATTGTTCATCAAAGCCAGAAGAGGTGAGATGACCACAGTAAGGCCAAAGTCGACGACAGCGGGGAGTTGAAAGCAAAGACTCTTTCCAAACCCGGTCGCTGCTTGTAAGAAGACATCGTGGCCTTCCAGTGCTGCGCAAATGACTTCCCGCTGGACAGGCCTGGAGGGATGTGAGTGCGAAGTGTCTTCTATGCCTTCACGTTTGACATACCGGAAATGATCTCTCCCGAAGACCTTGCGTAGTGTGAAGTCTATGTCGACCTTTTGCCCGAGCTGCTTCCTCTGTATGCCGGGCATCTTGACGATCGGTTCGCGTGTCAGTAGAGCCACTCACCTTGCAAGGCCGAGCAATTACTTGCTACTTCGTCGCCAGTCGGTCAACAGAATATGTACATGGCTGTTGTAACGATGTACATCAGCAGCCCAGGATATTTGCGTGGCAGCAACCTCTGAGCACTTTCCTCGTCCGAATTGTGGACGTGTTGATGGACAAGTCGCGTCCCGTGGAAAGTCAAGGATGCACGAGAGCACGGGCCATCTCGCGAATCTCGTATTGAACCACCACCGACTATCAAAGCCAACGCCAAGTGGCTCAAGCCTCCTTCATGCGTCTGCCAAAAGACTTTTACAATTACGTTGGAGACCAAAGAACGCCATCTTATGAGACAGAATATGACCCGGTCACTTACGAACCTGGAAAGCTCTTCAGTCACCCGGTGTTCTGCTGTGAGCCAAGCCGGACCGGTGAGAGATTGTACTGGAAGAAAACTTCGGACCATAAACTCGGTGCCTCATTCCTTTCGTTGAGAGACTACAAGCTTGTGGACCGGTGTACAGAAGAGGCTGTGACAGTAAATGTGGAGAACGGGATGAGCACCCAGGCTGTGTACGGCAGCGTCCAGCTCCGCCGCGAGATGAAAGAATCTTCCTCTATCGCGTCGTTGACGGTATTGATGTCGCTTCTGGAGAAAGAGAGGAGGGCGAGAATAACAGGGGCGAGGGCGAGTCCAACTGGCAGGAAAGTGACGTCGTAAGCCCTCAGTTGACTTGCGGCACTCCACGATGTCCTTGCCTTCGGTTCTATGGCTTTTGCAACATGTACTAACCTCAATCTCCGTTTACGCTTGTAGCTGTGCTGCTGTCCGACTCTCCTTCAACAAATCGTCGTCGCACTCGTGGACAACATGACCTCGATCGTGAGTCCTTCCGCACATCGACCTCCTTGGCTCGGCGGCAATAACATTTGGAGCCGCGAATCATAGCTTCAAGCTTGCGTATCTTCCTCACTATCCTAGAAATTCGCGAAGCAGCGCAATCTTCTCAACGTGCCAAGTTCCACCGTACCAAGTTCCGCCGTACCAAGTTCCGCCGTACCAAATTCTGTCGTCCCAAACTCCCCCGGTCCGGTCTATCATGTCATCCCAAAATGGTCTCGCAGCGGACTCCGGCGCAAGATATCCAAAGCGTCTCACGCGCTGAGCCGCATCCGCCAGTTGTTGCAGATACCTTCTTGGAGCCTGTGGCACCTCCCACGTACGATCACGCGGATCGCCGAGGAGAACCGCCCAGGGCTGCATCAAAGATGCCCTCTCCTCTGCGTCAGGAGCCAGTGACCTGACCACACGAGCTTGTTCGTCTGACAGGAAGTTGTTGTAGGTCTTCATGGCTTCCGCGCGGATCTGGCGACAGACTCGAAGAATGGGTGGCTCGACCACGTACCAGGGAAAGTTGACAATGTCTCCTCTCGCGGGCATAGCGGATTTGCGAGACGTAATGGTTTCGGGTTTCGCATCGCCCTCTGCCATCGCAACTTCGTAGATGGCGAGTCGGATCTCGACTGGGATCTTCTCGAGGAATGTTGACGGTGGGATAGGCTCACTAGACGCCGCAGCAGCACTTCGTCGTGGAGCGCCTGCGCGAACGATCCTTTAGACCCGTCAGCTAGCGCATTTCAATGCAAGGCTTCGGGTGTAGCCCACAGATGTGCATCTTCATCGCTCTGCCGTGGAGCAGTACGCATTGGCTTGGGTGGGCTAGAGCCAGGATCAGCTCCAATGCGCGCAGCCAAAAGCAGACTTATCACTCACTCCCACGAAACATCGTCTGCGCTGCCGATCCCCAAGTTTTCGTAGAGCTCATAGTAGCTCTGGGAATCAGGAACACCCATGTCATCTGCTTTTGAAATGGTCAGTGTGGATGTGATAGCTCATTAAGTGGCGTTGTTCGAATGGCGAAGTTGCGAGGATTCAAATAGTCGATGAGAGCACGGACCAGGTCGCGTCGTTAGGGCGTCTCAAATTCACTCCCATGTGAATGTCTTGGCGCGTAAGACGCCTAGCAACTTCTCCAGGACTTAAAGCAGGTCTCGGACTTTGTGGTGTAAGACATGTGAAGCTTGTTAGGATTGAACACAAATAGTTGGGGCAAATTTTCTGGTGCTCTTTGATGAGCTCGATTGCCTGGGTGTCTTGCCTGACACTGTTCTACTGCCCTTTAGCTACACGAGCTCCGACCATTATCTCTTCCGTTCCCTCTGATGCTGCAGGTTGCTAGGATGGTCGCGAGGATGCATGTTCGCGAGGACAACACTGGACGCGATGTCAAGAACAAGCATCTCCCGCTAATCGAGAAACTCGCTCAGCAATGGAGCCAGCGAAGGCTCAGAGCGGGCTTGAATCGCACGACTGATCATATCATTCCACACGGGTCGTGCAACCATCTGCGGTGCGACGTACCCAGAGGTTCTCACGCGCTTGGCTGCACTAGCAAGGCCACGCAGATACTGCGCGGCGCCCGCGGGAGGTTGCCAGAGTATCTTTGATAAGCCTTCTTTTAGGTCTACAAAATGGAGGCGGTCCCACGCGGCGGGGAACAAGGCCGTGATGACACGAGCCTGCTCCGCCTTCAGGAAGTTATTGTACGGCTTCATGGCCTCGGCGCGGATCTGGCGGCAAACCCGAAGTAGCGCTGGCTCCGTGGTGCTCAGTGGGTATTCGTTAATTTCGTTCTGCCTTTTAGAGGATTTCCTTCGGGCCGGGACGATGTCAATGGTTGTGTCAGGTTCGAGTGCGTACTCGTAGATCGTGAGCCGAATCTCTACTGGAATTTTGCGAGGAGGGCTGGAGAGTTGTCTGGCTGCAATATGAGCGCGGTGAACGTGCTCGAGGTCACCATCCTGGTATGTGCGTAAGCTCTGTAGGTCTGATTAGTCGAGTCCTTACTACCGAGTGTTTACGGGTTACCGCTTACGGAAGGCCTTGTGTCAAAGGCGAAATCTGTCGATAGTGCCGATGCTAGTGTCGTGAGTGAACGATGCTGGTGATGCGCAAAAGCTGTTGGAGGTAGTGTGGCCGGACGGAGTCTTGAAGTTGCTGAAGTTGTGACCAGCTCCTTAGGGACCAACCAGAACTCGCGAAAGCACATACCTCATTACGTCAGCACAGGCCGTCACTTCCATGTGATGGGGAGGTGGTCCACTTATAAGAGCATAAGGTATAATCGATGGTAATGCATTAATTCCCAGGCTCAGGCGCCTCTAGTGTCTACATTAGCACAGAAGTGTCTAAACAGTCATAGTCGCGAGTAATCATTTCACTCCGACAGAAACTGCGGCACGCTATTCTATCCCATTATCCATCCAGCCGGACATACCAATGCCCATCTCTACCTCTCGCGGCATATTCAGACGCACTAGGCGGGACAGCTCTCTGGTCATCCACCGCTCTTTCTCGCGGACCCAACGACCCATGCCCGATCAGATTAGGACACTGCACTTGGGTACCCAAGGTCGATCCCGTCTGCCCGCTCTGGGCCCCTTTTCTCTTTTGTATAAGTGAACTTTGGACTTTTTCGGGGAAGCTTTCAGAAACTTCGCTCTATCAGGAACTCAGAGTATTACTTCATCGCCTCGGCGCGAAATCGACGACAAAGTCGAAGTTGTTCTTGGACCGGTGTCGGATGTCGGTGTTTCGGCTTCGTTCGTTGGGGAGCATTTGTCGGTCAGACAAGCTCCGAAAGTATTGCGTGAGCTTCTGTGCGAAGCGGAGAGACATCAGTGACGGCAACGCTGATGCAAGGGCCTTCGCCTCCTCCAGGAATCTTTGAGTACTTTCAACATTTCAGTTTCGGCTTTGCTATCTGACTGAGAGTTTGCAGCGTTTTGCATACCGCTCTCTCTGAGCTTGAACAAACTTGCTAAACCCACTTCCCCAGCATGTTGCAAATGGATTGGATCATCCTCGCGTCCTCCATCGGGTCTCCATCTCCTCCTCGACTGCACAATGATGGTGAAGTCGGTCCTATCATCTTTGAGATGCCAGCTTCTCCTCGGACGTTCAAATAGCTGGACCACGCGCTTAGGTCCCCCTGAAAGCCGTTGATTCTGTGAAGCGAGGTCGCAAAGTTCAGCTCGAAATGTTTATCACCAATCCACAGCCTCTCTGGGAGGATTTGTCCCAATGTATCCCAATCCTACCGTTCGTTCCAATTCCTTCTCAGCGCCCGGAGGATTCGTCCCAATGTATCCCAATCTTACCATTCGTTTCAATTCCTTCTCAGCGCCCGGGAAATCGGCCATTTCCCCCCATGAGTATTTGTTCCCGGAGCCACCAAAGCAGCTCTGGCCCGCCCACATGGCATTCCCAGCCTCGATATTCCTCTGCATCTCGCGGCAATGTGCTATCCTCGCAGCATCCGTTTCGGCTATGCTGACGACAGACTCGCAGTACAGCTTCATCGCTTCCACGCGGAAAGTGCGGCACACACGCAGAAATCGTGGCTCCCAGAAGTCGCCCGCAATGCCTAGGTCCGACGCCGGGTACGGCAAGATCATCTCTCCGTCTAGCACGTACTCGTAGATTATGAGGCGTATCTCGGGCGGGAGCTTTGCAAGAAAGAGAGAGCGCGGCTTCGTAGAGTGAAGGAAGTCGATGATCGCGTGTTGCGTCTCGCGATCGAGTGTCGCCCAAGGCGGCTTTGCAATCTTGGAAGGGAACTCGAGGGATCGACTGAGCAGCATGGCTTCGACCATATCTCTATTCTGCTGGGCCTTCCAAGCTTCCTTGGAAAGGGTGCGATTGTTGAAGGTAGGCGCCGTCATGTTTGTAGATTTTCTTGCGGCCTGTTGTGGAGTGGAGAAAGAAAGTGGTGTGGATGGTGTAAGATGGTTAGGTTGCAGATGGAAAGTGGATGTGCAAGGTGAGAAAAGGGATCCATTTGAACTGCGGCCCATGTGAAGGCGCACCATCTGCTTGTCTTAGCTTCTTGTCTTAGCTGCTTGTCTTAGCTGCTTTTCCTTTTGTTCTCAAGAAGCGTGAAGCAATGAATAAGTAGCGCGTTACCTACAATAATGCCCTCCTGCTCAGACTCGTCCAGTTGCTCTGTCCGCCGCAGCTCTCTCGAGACCAGGCCACAATTGTTTGTGCTGCGATTGCCCACCTCTGGATCTCCCGGCTTTGTTTCTCATCCGGCGGTGGCATATCCCAGACGCACAATCCGACGAAGCTCCTGTCGAAGATACCACACCCTATGCTGACAAGCCACTCTCGTCATGCGATAGGTCCTAGTGTAGCCCCTACTTTCCACCATGAGATCTTTGTTCTGATTCTCCAACTCGTCTTTGCGGCGAGTGATTTCCCCCTTGAGAAATGTGCCATACTCCTTCATGGCCTCCATCCGGATCTCGCGAGAGGCGCGCAGGATCGGCGGTTCACGGGAGCTCTGCGGAAATCCTCTGGTGTCGTTGTCTTTCGGGATCTGCAGCCTGGATCCGTGGAATACAGGGGCCGGATAGTGAGAGATTTCGAAGCTCCCGGGAAATGCGTGGACGTAGATCATCAGGCGGATCTCAACGGGTATCTTGTCCATGAATGTGCATATGGCAGATTGGACTTCAGGTTGTGGGTGCGGTTCTGGCTTTGGTTTGATCTGTCGTGCAGGTTCTGATTCGATCTCTTGAGGTCCCTGGGGTTTCTTTCCGCGGGCTTGGGTCGGCGCTTTCTTCGCGCGAGCCATCCTGCCAGTGCTCTGAACAGGTTGGTCAGTATTTGGCACTAGCTGCGCAGGATCGTCATGTTCACTCACATTTGGCCAATTTGTTGCGTAACTACGGTGGATATGCCTATCTACATGTGCTGAGAATGCTCGGAGATGATGTTGCTGTGAATCTTGGGAAAGCGCGTCCGTCAAGCGTAGTGGGGCAAAGCACGAGCCGACAAACGGGGCGCTGTCACATGAACGGATGTCACAGGACTAGGTACAGAACTGCACCTTTTCACATCCAAAGCGCTCCTCCATCAAGATATACCATCGAGACATACGAGATCTGGTCCCCCGTCGGAGTGTCTTGCAGCTTGCTCGGCATATACACAACACTCTGACTGCTGAATCTCCTCCCGAATCTCTTGTAATCCGCTCCGACTTCAAATCCCAAGAATCCTGGAAGGCTTGATCAAAACGAGCGCAGAGCTTGTGGTCGACTGTGATTCAAGCTCGAAGCGTCGACGGTGACTTCAAGATTCCATCGACCGGGTCAAGCATCTATCATCCACCGCCCGTCCAACGACGCCAGAATCGCCCGGTAATGGGTCGAAACTTGCTCGGCCAGACTCCACGGCTGATCTCTCAGCTCGCACGCCGTACACATCATCGCAAAAACCGTCGTGACAATGCTGGAATCGCCCCTTCGCGCACTCGCTTCTGAACTCGTACCCGGTCTCGTAATTGCCCCCTGATGAACCCGACGGGTCCATTCCAGCAGATTCTTCCAGTTCGGCGTGAGTACGCGCTGCGTGTAGAAGTCCACAGTGTACCTCACGGAAGCGTTGGAATCCGAGAGTCTTCCCAAAAGTGTCTGCGGGTCGAGAATGTGGCGGGTGAAAGAAGACAGTGCGTCGGAGTTCCAATTTGGTACCTGTATTTGGAAGAGGCCTTCTCCGTAGAATATGCAGAGGGTTTCGCCGCGGATCTGGCTGCAGGTGTTAACCAGGCCTTCAATGTCGAATCCGGAAGCAGTAACGGTGATCTTGCGGTGCGCTGGCAAGACGAAGCGATAGATGCGATCTCTCAGTTCAGCCGGAAGCTCCAGCAAAGGACACCCTGCATCTGCTAAGCTTGACTGCATCCCATGGGGGGATGCCATTTCGCCGGTCATTGTCAGCTTTGCAGAATGCTCTTGTCGTTGTTGCTGAAAAGTCGGAGCACAAAATTGGTCATCATGGATTGCAAATGGATTTAGAGTTAGTACTAATAGTGGCAGGTAAGCAGAAACCCGAGGCACACTTTCCTTATCGAGTCATAGGTGCCAGGTCAAGCTCTATGCATCTCACACCGTGAAGATACATACCACGCTATCCGAACTTCACACCTTTCGCAGGATCCCAAGTCCCATTCGCTGCACCTCTCGCTTGCTGTCCACCGGCAGGAGGCGGCCCTCCAAACTTGATGGGCATGCCTTCCTGCCAAGTCTGATTCACGGTCATCGCAGGGCTCTGCACAGCCGCAACAGATGGCGGCTGCTGTTGAGGACGCTGGGGCATGGGAGCCGGGATGGGTTCCTCCACCATACGAGCGGGCGGAGGGACATGCTGCGTCTGCTGCTTCGCCTTCTGGGTCAACAGATTCTGCTGGTTGTTCTGCTGGAGCTGCAAACCAGCCAAAGCAGTGGCCACATCAGACTCCAGAGCCTGTGCTTCGGACCGACGGGCATAAACGAAATTCCTACATTCGTCTCGGAAGCGGGTCGTGATCGCAGACAGGTCATTGTAGAACTTCCGTCCAGTCTCCAGATTCCGCATGATTTCCTTGTAGGAATTGTACGCATTCTCCAAGTTCTGCAAAGCTGTCTCGCGCTCCTTCGAAGAAGCGTCACCACGCTTGGCGCTTTGAAAAGATATGTTGGTCTCTTTCACTCTGTCAAGAAGCTGCTGCTGTTCCTTCTCTTCCTTTTTGAGATCTTGCTGATCCACGTCGTACTTCTTCAACCGCTCGTCGAACAGGTTCTCAAACTGCGATGCCTGCACAGCCTGCATCGGAAACTCGCGCTCGAGTCTGGCTGCCTCTTTGAGAAGGTCAGGATTGACGTCGTCCTCCTTCGCCTTGGTGCGCAGCGCCTCCACCTTCTTCCGCCGTCGACTCTCCAGTCGATTGACTTCATTGAGGGAAGCACGTAATGCATTGGCCTCACGTTCCACCTTCGCCGTCATCGTCGCTCGTCGGCTCGAGGGTACGTAGTCTTCCAGATCTCGATCTGTGCCGCCGAGCAGGCGTATGAGGCTTTCGTTTTCCCGCAGTTGCTTTTGCACCATCTTATCAGAGGAATCTGCCTGCTTAAGGTAGCCCTCGATATCTGTGACCTGCTGCGCTAGCTTGGGCACAGCATCCTGCCACGATGGGCGATTCCACCGCTCCGTACCATACCTTCGCCGCGCTGCCTCGTCTTCGCTCGCCTCCGTCCGCAGTAAATCAAGACCCTCCTGGTACAACACTCGATTGTTGGCTTTCAGTTTCTCAGTATCAGAGATGGTTGCATGCAGTCTTTGTACGCCATTGGACTGTCGTATGTCCTCCGCATGGGTTGCAAGCCCGGGTGGCAATCCTAACGGCTTCTCAAGTGCTTGAAGCGATCCTGGGAGGTTCAAGCTTGACAGAAGCTCATGTATTCGCTGGGTCATCGATTCCAGCTCTGCGATGATGACGTTGCTGACAAGTCGATCTCTCCTGTCAGCGTAGATGGAGGCGGCGACGTGTACACTATACGGGACGAGTTTGGCAAACAAAGGCTTGCCTAATGCGCCGTGATCTCCCAGCATTTCCTGAGAGTTGGAGACTTCCTGGGGTATTCTTGCCGCGACCATACTTGCGCGATCCAGTGGAGTCAGCTCAGCTTTGGAAGGCTCGGGCTGAAGATATATGGTGTCGTTGTCCTTTTCTGCCCGCTTCAAGTCTTCCGATACACGATTTTTCAGTCCATTGAGATCCTGACGGACGTTCTGATTCACATGTCTGCTCTCATTCAGGGCCGTGTTGACCGCATTGAGACTGTCCCTCAATCTTGCAACCTCCTCTCCGTATTTCCTCTTTTCCAGTGCGTCGCGTGCCGCACGGTATTGGGCAGCCGCAGCAAAATGATGGTGCTTCGCATTCATATGATGTATCCATTCGCTTCGTATGCTATCCGTCTTCAAGGACCATTCATTCGCCTCGTTGTAGAGATCGCTCACTTTTGCCGCGAGCTTTGCAATCGTTGCATCCTTCATCCCGTCTTTGACGGCTTTCTGCCAGAAACATTCCTGAGCTTGGGCAAGCATCAAGTGTCCCAAAGCTTCTAGAGTCGGGCCATCCATGTCCTCGGGAGGACTGCTCCTGAGGTCGGGGATCACATTCTCCTTTATGTGGTGAAAGACTCCTGCCGCAAAGCAGAAGTTGTTCGCCGCTGTCTTGAGCCCATCGCTAGTCGATCGATTCGAGGAGAGCGCTACTTGAGAGTACATCGCAGCCAGGTTGAACAAGACGTTTGCAAGCTCGAATCGGATGTTGTTCTCCGTCTGCGGGTGGTTGGTGTGATACCCCAAAGACGGATACCAGGTGAAGTCTGCTCCAATCTATATTCTCGCATCAGTATCTGACCTCCATAACCTCTCTGCATCTCCTCTTACATCAACGGGAAACTTCCCACCCATCCAAACCAACTGCGCCGCATATTGCTGTATCTTCTTGACACCACTGCTGTGTGGTTCAAGCGCATTCACCGCATCTTTTCGTAGTTGCTGGATAATCTCTAGATCCCTCGCAAAGGTATCCGGATGTTGGTCGTACTTGGTCGAGATGTACTCGCGGATTGACTGCGACAGATCCAGACTGTGCGTTCGTCGGAAGGGAATCTGGAGAATGTTGCCGGACTGCATGTTGAGCTTGAGATTCTGGTCCGGATCGAGAAGGCTCATGTCATGGCGAGGAACTACATGTACAGACCTGTACTGCTGCCAGCTTTCTAAGTTGATGCATGCATCTTGGTTCTGTTTACGCAGTGAAGTCATTCACGCAACGGCGGGGCAATTCCGTTTTTGTCCTGTGCTGTCGAGCCGCCCGCCGTAGAGCAAGCTTCAGCCCATCGCAACGCCCCTCACCAGGCACGAGGGGGACGTGGCTTCGTTCAATTTATAGAAAACTTGCTCAATCCTCACCGGTATTTGATCGCAACACCGAAAAGACAAGCGCGAGCACGCGAGCACGCGATCTCCGCCATTGAAGTATAAGTCGGGATCCGTTTTTCTCCTTTCGCCTTTGTCTGTTCTAGAACTCCCAGCTTACTTACAAATCCACCGGGGGAACGCTCTCAAAAGCTACTAGCAACTTCAGCTTCAGTCCAACGATCTACACAGCAACGACGAGACCAACATGGCCGAACACAACTACAAATTCAACGTCACTATGACTTGTGGCGGCTGCTCCGGCGCCGTGGAGAGAGTCCTCAAGAAACTCTCCGGTAAGCTCTCGAGGCTCTCCCTTCCTCTCCTCCTCTGACCCTGCTCCAGGTGTCAAGAACTACAACGTCTCCCTCGAATCGCAGACCGTCGACGTCACGACCGAAGAGAGCGTGCCCTACAGCACTGTGCTCGAGAAGATCAGCAAAACGGGCAAGAAAGTCAACAGCGGAGAGGCGGACGGTGTTTCGCAGTCGGTGGAAGTCGGCGCATAGAAGTGGCAGGGACAAGAGCGATTGTAGATGTGGCATGAATGAAATGATATGAATTCTCCGGCAACGGAAAAGCTTTTGCGGATTCGACATGCACATCATCGAGTTGCGGATGCCCCCACTACCCGAGCCGGTCTGCGCAGTGATTATCGGCAATCACGCTTGGAGAACGAGAACAATCCCGGACCCTGCTGTGAGAGCTCGCATGATATTAGTGTGCGTACAAGCACACTGGCAAGACGGTATCTCCGCGACTGCAAGAAGGCGGTAAGTAAATGCGATTTCCTGTCATAAAGCTACCTATTCATCACGTCACAATCGTCTCATACAACTTCTGGCGTCATAGTATCCCATATACACATGCCCTAGAATCTGCTCTCGACCTTCTTCTCGATATCTTGAATGGCCCAGTCACTCCTCATCTTCTTACTCCTGACAGCATCCACCTGGCTCCTGGTGAAGCCCTTCGCCTCAACAGCAGGGTTGTAGCCAAACCCGCTCTTCTTGGCGACTTCTTCGTTACTGACGCTCTTCGGTGCCTTGCCGTCGGCACGCTTGTAGACCGTCACAACCACAGCGCCCCCGAGACCCAGGTTGTGCTGCAGAGCCACCGTGGTGCCAGGGACCAAGCGGTTGTTAGCCCAGCCTCGCAAGTGCCAGACAAGCTCTGCGCACTGAGCGATACCAGTAGCACCGAGCGGATGCCCCTTGGAGATGAGACCACCAGATGGATTGATGACCATCTTGCCTCCGTAAGTGATGTCTCCCTTCCTGACCATCTCGTGCGCCTTCCCAGGCTCGCTGAGCTTCATCGCATCGATCGTAATCATCTGATTTGCAGAAAAGCAGTCGTGCAACTCGCAGACTTTCACATCATCAGGCGTAACACCAGCCTCCTCCATAGCAGTCTTGGCCGCGTACGCAGACATATGGTAACCCATCAGATCGATCGAAGACCTCGAAAACAAACCAGGAGCGTCCGTGGCGAGAGTCTGCCCAGCAATAAGAATAGCATGCTCTTTCAATTCCGGCCTCGCGTCCAAGAAAGCCTGGCTGACAACCACAGCAGCCGCACCTCCGTCCGAAGTAGGACAGCACTGCAACTTGGTAAGAGGCTCATGGATCATCGTCGAGCTCATCACCTGCTCCAGAGTATAATCATCCTTGAACTGCGAATAAGGATTCCGCTTGGAATGCTCGTGGTTCACCCGCGCAATCTCCGCGAAATCCTCATTCTTCGCTCCGTACTTCTCCATGTATTCCCGTCCGGCATTGCCAAACAGCTGCGCGGCTTCGGGTGCATTCGTTCGTCCGCGCGTCTGTACCATCATCTGCCCCGTGGTGCCGGTGGGATTGGCCCGGTCGAGGAAATAGCTCTGCAGGGAACCCGGGTTCATCTTTTCGAAGCCTACCACGAGCACGGCGTCGGCCATGCCGCCGGCACACATCGTCCGGGCCAGGTGCAGGCCTGTAGAACCCGTGGAGCAGTTGTTGTTGACGTTGTAGATGGGGATTTGCGTCATGCCGAATTGGTAGAAGACTCGCTGGCCGCTCGTGCTGTCTCCGTAGCAGTAGCATGCCACACCGGCGTCCATATCATCGTAGTTCACTTTGGCATCGAGCATGGCCTTGATTCCGGCTTCGAAGCCCAGTTCGGTATAGTCGACCTTGCCTCGGGGCTTGATGAACTTGGTCATCCCCACACCGAGGACGTAGACCGGGGCCTTGTTCTTTGCTGCTTTGGCGGCCATGGTTGCGGTTATTATGCTGCGTAGAATTGTGGAGAGACAGGTAAATGGAAACAAATACTAGAAGATCGCAAATGGTATTTAGATGTTGTCTCGAGCCGAAGAGGCGAGGTCAAGAGCTGCAGCCGAAGCTTTGTACATCCGTCTGACAACCTCGGCAACGATTCTACGAGAGAGTGAACCCGAGCTTTGGAGTCGGCAGAATATGAGAAACGCACATGAACAGAGGGGCTCTCTCTGGTCTGATGTTATGCTCGCCAATAGGCCCTGCTCGGGTGAAACAACTGGAGCAAAGAGACGGCAAATGCAGTTGAGGTCAGGGTAGGATGGCGAAAGAGAACGTCTTACTAATGACGGAATTCGGCCGAACTGGGAACAAACCGAAATACTGTAGACATGTGGAAAGCAGGACGAAAAGCGTGTGCCGTAAACGTAGAAACTTGTTGCTTGTATCTGACCTGTCCCGGTACTTCCGACGCAGGTCAGCACAGTGTCGTGAACCCCATAGCATGCTCAGAATCGACCTCGCAGGTCTGATGCCTCCAAGCAGCTCTGCGCCATGGTGCTTCCTGATGATGCCGCTCTTTCAAACGCCTGATACCCCAGCAGCCAGCAACGCAACGAGGTAATCGTCTACGAACGTGGCTTCTCCTTCTTCTCCTTCCACAGAGCGCTCAGACCCACACCGGAGACCTTGACAACCTTGAAACGCACACCGGGAATATCACCCTTGGCCTTGCCCTTACGACCGAAACCAGCGAGCAGGACCTCGTCGTTCTCGTCGACGAAGTTCAAGCAACCGTCGTTGGGCACTGGTCTACGTCAGTGCGTGTTCCTCAAGTCCGTAGATTCGACATATCATACCGAAAGCAGTGACCTTCTTGCCGTTCTTGATGAGCTGCACACGCACGCACTTGCGGATGGCAGAGTTGGGCTGCTTCGCCTCAACACCGACCTTCTCGAGGACGATTCCCTTGGCGTGGGAAGAACCCTTCAATGCATGTCAGTCTGTGTCCTCACTTCACGCCCATCTCTCTCGATTCTCCCCTCATGCAATCCGTCTCTTCATCATTTGTGATGCTATCGGGCTGTACGTACTCCGAATGGCGACGACTTGTAGGCGGTACCGAGCAGTCTCTTCTTGTAGTGGAGATCGGCCCATTGTTGTTCACGGCGGGTGTTGCGCAGCTTGCGCGCGGCCAGCAGTCCTCTTGGCTTTCCCTTTCCCATGGTGACTGCAACGAGGTGTTAGTACGATCCTGATAATGAGTCTGAGGTCGAGTTCGCAACGGGTAATTCGGTGTGCGGGCTGGGAAAGGAGTCTGCGTAGGCGTTGTGGAGTTGTCTAAGCTCCCATCGCTGCAAGATGTCGAGACTGATCGGATATGGCAGTGGGCGACTCACCAGATGTGTTGTCGTGTGATGGGTGTCGGCGTTCGTTCGCTGGCGACTTCAAATTTGGATCTCGGAGCAGAATTTCAGAGGTGGACAGGGCTTGGCAGAGAAATTTGCGCTAATCCAAATGTGGGATCTCATCGGGACCCCATAAAATTTTGATGATATCGATGGGCGCTTAACAGAGCAAGGTAAGGTAGGAATGCATGTGAAAGCTCTGTCGTATCATTGCGATCCCAACAAGGTCATTCGTAATACTCGCAGGCTACTTGCTATAGCATATATCTATAATCAGGACGCTTGTCTCCCAACTCCGTTTTCTCATGTTCCGTCAACCCTACATTCAGGGCCGTGTTGTCTCTCTTGCGATTCTCAGCCAAGCAGGCAATGCCATAGATAATGCAAGCGATGATGCTCAAGACTGTAAAAGCAATACAGATCGAATAGCCAGGGACGTATTTGGGCGAATCTTTCTTCAAGAACGCCCAGACGGCGATGATACCACCAATGTTGCCGAACTGTCCACAACGTTAGTCTAATCTCACTTTCTTATAGGCACAGGTACCATATGACTTACTCCGATTTGCCAGGCACTTCCCACTGATCGTCTGTGGTGACCTCCTAGGTTCATGTTGAACCAACAAACGATGACAGGCATCGCCGAGTAGGTGCCCGACGTAACCAGAAAGAGTGCCCCGTACTGGACGTTCGTGTTATCGTGGACGGAGAGCAGAATCGCAAATCCAGCAATTGCGATGCAAATACTGAAAATGGCAAAGCCAAACCGATGTTTTGTCCGATCGGACATCCACGCCACGATCATGGACCATCCAAAGGCAGCAGCCCAGGGAGGCACAGAATGTAGTTGTGTCTGAATAGTTCCGTAGCCATACGTTTTGATAATGCCTGGTGCGAAGTAGGCGTATCCGTACGCGGGAACGACCAGACCAAAGTACATGAAGCCGGCGACGATGATCTTATAGTCTTTAAAGACGTTGGCGACATCTTTGAGAGTGATGTTGCGTTCAGCTGCGGTTTGGCCTTGGTCGGCTGTGAGTCTGGCCGCGACGTAGGCTTTTTCGTCTTCGTTCAGCCATGTGGCTTGTTCGGGGAAATTTGGGAGGATGAAGAAGAAGAGGAAGGCGAATGCTACGGTCAGGCAGCCCTCGAGGATGAAGCTATCCACCTTGTCAATGTCAGTTTGGATATCCTGAGAGATCAAAACTTACATCCATCTCCAACCAGCATAACCACTGATTCCATCCATCTTGCCAATAGCCGCAGCGAGCAGCCCTCCAAAGGCACCAGCCAGACTCGTAGAGCTGAAGAAGAACGAATATCGCGTTTGCGCTTCGTGGCGACGATACCACATGCCAATCAGATAGAAGCATCCCGGAAACATGCCAGTCTCGAAGACTCCCAAGAAGAATCTCGTCGCAAGCAAACCACCATAGCTCTTCACAACCCCCTGCATGATAGTCGTGAATCCAAAGAAGAACATATTCGCCGACAGCCAGACCCTGGGACTGAACTTCTTCAGCAGAATATTACTCGGGATCTCCAGCAATACGTAGGGTACGAAGAAGATGACCAGCGCGGTGTTGTATTCGTTGCCTTTGAGATTGAGTTCCTTTGAAAGGCCGAAGACGTTCGCATTGGCGATGTTCTATGGTTCAAACATTAGCCATTCTCCAGCAATAGCGTATCCGCGGTGTTGACACGAGCACTCACCACCCGATCCAGGAAAGCCAGCAAGTAGAGGATACACAAGAATGGCACTACATGCCAATCGATGCGCATCACCAGTTTCCGCTCCGTCGTATGGGATGGACACGGCACATGAAGGTCCTCATCGTATGCGTCCGTCTGGTACGGCACGTTCGTAGCTCCATGGTGATCCTGGATGTGTTCATCATCCAGTGAGGAAGGCGGCGATGCCTTCTCGCTATTCCAGAGTAGCTTCATCTTCGCCTGATGATGGAAAGAAAAGAGGTGAAGGAGAGGGAAGGAAATGAAATGTCTCACCGCGCAGCAGTGGTGACACCACCGGCTGAAGGACTTGTAGATTACCACTCGGCAAGAGTGAAGGTACTCACGGTGTGTGCCGTGTATGCCCTCAGCACCTTCCTCCGACTCGCCCAATCATCTGCAAAGCGCCAGTCGAAGTTTGCCCTTTCCCTCTCTCCCGCGTGAGGTTCTGCATCTCCACACCGGGGTCTCCAATTGGCCGATCCGGGGGTCCCGGTGGTGGTCGTGATGACCAACCTGCAATACCAAACACGGGGACACGAGACAATGGAACTCGATCTTCACATGTGAGAAACCACTGCAACTCCTTCGCTGCAATTTGTTACAGTGCTCCGATAGCATAGGCAAGAGGCCACTTCTTCCGTGTGGCATGGTAGCACACCATACTGGACACGGATCGACTGGTCTCACGGCATAAGCGACACAAGCTTGTCAGCACATCGTATGCTTACCGAAAATAGCCACGAAGCACGAGGTTGGAACCGCGGCGGAGCAGACGGAAGAAGCGGAAAGTCCTCGAATATCACGACTTTTGAATTCGAAGTAACGCCAGCTTTTCTGATGCCAGAGTCGCATCGGCCATCAAGCGGCATAGTAATACAGAAGCAATCCGAGAAAGCACTCGCTCAGGTTGTAGGTCCCAGGTACTTTATCCACAGAATCTCATCATCGCCGTATCACCAACATCAAAATCATAATCTCGGGTTTCCGCGCTCGACTCTGCCGCTTCGGACAGTATCAAGTTCACCGTCACGGGGACTCGATCTTCTGGCGGTATGTGGGCTTCGATGTCTTGGCCGTGTTCTGGACAGATTCAACCCCATGGACATCCACCATTCCTCGGGTACGTCGTCGCGCGCCGCTAGCCTTTCCACGATACGGCGCATGGAATCGAGCTCCTGGACATCGCCACTCAGCAGCGCATCCGATACTTCGCGCTCGCTTCGCTGGCTCGGCGGACTGACGGGATGAGGCTCAGGTCCGTCTCGAGATGTGAAAGTGTTCACATCAGGGTGCGAGTTAAGGGGTTCGTACTGTGGCGGCGGCGAAGTCGAGCGCGGTCGCAGCGTGTCTGCCCCAAACCGGCGGAAGTAGTCGTGAACTTGACTCCTCGTCTCCTCAATCACATCGCGAGTCTCTTGACTGTATCGGTCTGGGCGAGGTCTTGGTGGCTCGGGACTGTCTTCAACTCGAGCTGACCGTCGTAGACGTCGATTCCGAACCCGCCTGCTTGCTGCGAGCATGTCTTCAAAATGCTGGACATTCTCCGGCGCGGTATGACGAATCTGCAGGATGCGTTCGCGGCCTTCGTCGGTCTCTAATGCCTCCTCGATAAGCCTGAAGCCAATGTCCACCAGCGCAGGTTCGGCTGCGAGAGCAAACCGGTTGCCCTCTTCGTCGCGCAAGCGTTGATGAGCTGCGATCCTGGATCGACCCTCGGAAGTGCGCATTTCATGATAATACATGTCTTGCGCAAATGCCTCCGTACTAAACATATCCTCATCCGTGCATACCAAGTCGTCCGGATCCACTGAAGAAGCTGAATCGCTCTGCTCCGCGCCATTATCCGTTTCGCGACGACTGCTGCTATTCACGCTCAGGCCGTCTGGCTCTGTGATCTGCGTGGAATTGCTCGAAGCATTGAAAGATTGGCTCGCCGCTGTGCTGGCAAAGCTGCTCTCCGCACTGGGCAATGTTTCGTCTGGTGTGATGGTAATAGTCCAGCCGTCCCCTGGGCTTGGACTGCGATTTCTATCCCCCAGACCGTCGACTGGAGATTCTGCGCGCCAAGTATTGCTGAGAGGATGTGATCGCCGCCGGGTTGGCATATCGCGATCTCCGTCGTCCGGGCCCGATGTCTCCAGCGGCGGCGTTGGAAGCGCACTTCGTCTCGAAGAGGATGATTCATTGCGCGAATGGGGACGGTTTCTTCTATGAATAGGCTCTGGGGAGCGAATTATACGCAATGGCTCTCCGGGATTGAGAATGATCGTGTGCATGGGTACACTGGGATCGTTCCTATCTGCAGGAGGCGTTGGCGAGCGTCGTAACCCATCTGCAGAGTCCTCCAGAGCCTCGTTCTCGCGTCTGATTCGATCGCGCTGGCGCTGCAGGGCGTCTCTGCGATTGCGCAACTCGGCGAGATTACGCCGGGCGTCTCGTATCTCTCTAGACTCCCAGCGGCCATGAGGCTGTCGACGTCCTCCTCGCTCTTCTTCCTCGTCTGTCATGGTCAGGTCGACCACATAGTTATGCGACTCTGGGACGGGTGGCGGAGGAAGGCCATCCCTGTTCCTGTTGGCTGCTTCGAGGAGGCTCGAGATGGGCGGTACGCCTCTGTCTTCTGTGCGCCGGGGCTCGCGCAGCCCATTGAAGCCTGAGGATGGCGGCGGAGAGCGTTGGAATCGCGGCGGGATGAGCGAAGGGTCGCGTGGTAGGCGCGTACGGATTGTGCGGCGGCCATGAACCGACGGCCGCCTACGGATAGAAGACCGCAGGGCAGCGGTCGCATCTACTTTGACGACATTTCTGGCGGATTTCTTCTCTTCTGGATCGCGCCAGATGCTTTGGCGCACGTCGCGTTAGCCTGGAGTTACGATGTGGCTCGTTCGCGATGCTCGCGCAGCGCAGGCCACGCGCCAGGCGGGGCCGAACGAGATGTTTGGCGGACATGACTTACGGGAGCCCCATGGCGAAGGAGGAGGGGGAAAATGTAGAGAGGTGCAGTCGGCGCCGGCACGCGACCGCGATGAGGGGAGAATAATGGGGTGTTGTCGTGTCGCGTTTGTGGAGATGCTCAGCCTGGCAAGGCAACGCAGCGGGTGAAAGTGAATGTTTCCCGTGAGCCTCCACTGCAGCCAGCCTCCAGCCGCCGGGCCAGTCCGCAGTCCGCGGGTAGAGTGCACGTGCCCCTGTCTGTGTACAGTACAGTACCACCGTTTTATTTAGAGCTTCTCTACTCTGTTATTAGAAATCCTCCACCCACACTACTTCAATTCTCTCCCTGGTTCAGACTAGGTGGACCCAACTCGATCCGAGGCACCATGCACCCCCTCCGCCAGTTGGTGGTGAGAGGAGAGTCCACGACAGTGACAGTACCAGTGCCAGTGCCAGTGCCAGTACCAGTACCGACATGACGGACCCCGGAGACAGACCACAGACCGCACGGTGCACTTCCTCCACAGCCAAGCCCCCAACTTCGCATTCCCTTGTGACGGGAATACCACCACAAAATGATGAGACTCGGCCTGGAGAGGGCACAGCATCTGTTGGCGCACACCGCCATGCCATGGAATCCAATTCACGTGGCTGGCACAAATGGAAAAGGCTCCGTCTGCGCGTACATATCCGAGATGCTCAACATCTACAATCGCTCCGAGTACCGAAAGAAGACCGGGCAGACGATCATCAAGCATGGAAGATTCACAAGCCCACACCTGATTGACCGATGGGATTGCGTCTCCCTGAGTAACCCGGAACGGGATCATTGCGAGATGCGGACTGTAAGCCAAACAATGTTTGAAGAACTAGATAAGAAGGTGCTGCTCCGAGATCGCTCCCAAAGAATCAATGCCACTGAATTTGAGCTCCTGACCGCCACAGCTTTCAGCTGCTTTTCCCGAGCTGGGCTGGACATTGCAGTGGTCGAGACTGGTATGGGTGGTCGACTGGACGCTACCAATATCATCGGCCGGCGAAAGAAAGCAACATCCGAACTTCGCTTACGCCGAATGCCACTCGTCACGACCATTACCAAGATCGGAATGGATCACCAAGCTTTCTTAGGAGACACCATTTCAGCAATCGCTCGCGAGAAAGCGGGAATCTTGAAGGCCCAGGTACCGGTGGTTTACGATGCCTCGAATCCCGATGAGGCTATCAGAGTCATCATCAAAACAGCCCAAAGAGCCCGCTGCAAGCACATCATTCCAGCTGGAGACCGAGTGATGGTAAAACATCACAGACGGCAAAATACCGCCATAGCATTCGAGTCGACATACAGAGCGCTGGTAGGGCTTGGGCGCATACCAGAGTTGCTAGAGGAGCATATCGAAGAGCATGACGAGCTCGTGGAGCGAATGAAAGAAGTGTACCAGCATGTCCGCTTCCCGGGACGGCTGGAATATGTCGACATTGGACCCCTGGTGGGAGGAAAGCATGAGGTGCTCCTAGACGGCGCACACAACGCCCAATCCGCAGAAGTCCTCGCCGGAGAGGTCGACGGTCTAGTGCGAGTGGTACACTCGGCGAGATCCAAAAACATCACCTGGGTTCTAGCTGCATCAGACGGCAAAGACATCGCCTCAATCCTGAGCATCATCATCCGACCCGGGGATAGCGTCTTCGCCGTAGAATTCGGCCCCGTCGCCGGCATGCCCTGGGTCCAACCCATGAAAGCCTCCACGATCCTGTCCCACCTCCAAACCAGCGAATCCCCCCCCTCTCCAGGTCAGATACAAGAAGACTGCGGCGACTCCCTCACGGCCGGAATTCAAAAAGCCGCGGCGCATAGCCGCGAAACAGGCAACGGCATGGTCATGGCAGGAAGCCTCTACCTCGTCGGCGACGTCCATCGCCTCCTCAGGAACGCAAAGGAATAATTATGAGCCGGAACATATCTGTACTTTCTTAATACTCTCTGCTCAAGTAAGACCCCCCACCGGGCCAAGCGTCAGCACAGACCACAGTCATCCCAGAACCGAATGCCCGGGTTTGACCATCAGCAGCAGCCTAGCGGATCCACAGATGTGCACCGAACCTTCCACTTCCACTTCCACTTCCACAAGCGTCCCCCCTGTGATGAAAGGGACTGAGACGAAAAAAGGCCCTTCTTATTATACCTACCTACCCCGTAGTAGAATGAACTCTCGCTATTCGAAACAAGAAGATCGGAAACGGGAAAAAACTGCTTCCCTACTACAGATTGAGTTCAGCTTTAGACCCTCGTCACCTAGTGCCGTCGTACGAAAAAAGAAATATAGCCTGGCTTTTGTTTCGAATGGCAAAGACCCGAGCGAGCGGCTGGCTTGCTCTTTTTCCGGAGGAGAAGAGGGAATCCGGAAAACATGACCCGTTCCCCCGGTTGTCCAAATCCAGACACCTCATCAAACTTTGACCATCTCCAAAAGATCCAAGTAAAGTGATGATAAGATCCAAGATCCATAGATGATTATTTCAATACTAGGTATCATACTCATACAACATACATACCTACTTCTTTCGACCAACAACAACAACAACAACAACAACAACAACAACAAAGACTCTACTCTAACTCTACTCTACTCTACCTAGTAACCTTTTCTCGCTCTCTCCCGTCTGCTCTTCGTTTCGTTTCTTTCCCCATCCTCTTACTCACTCACTCACTCACTCTCTCACCCACCCGCCTCAATCAATCAATCAATCAATCAATCAATCAATCAACCAACCAATCAATCAATCAAATCGACACCACAAAAATACATCTACATCTACACAATACCTACCTTACCTTAGTAGTAATTAATAGGAAGACTACTGCCAAGAGTGAGAAATACCAGACAGACAGACAGACAGACAGACAGGACAGACGGACAAGACTCCTCTCTCTCTCTTTCCATCTATCTATCGTCGGTCGTCGGCCGTATCGCCCTGGATCTGATCTGATCTGTGATCTGGGAAAACAATCCCTCTCCAAATCGGACTGACTGACTGGCCTCCCCCCCCTCCCCCCAAAAAAAAAACAACAACAACACAACACACATCATATCAAAAGATATAAAAGCCATCCATCCATCTCTGCTTTCCCTACCCACCCATCCTTTCTCTCTCTCTCTCTCTCTCTCTCTCTCTCTCTCTCTCTCTGTGTGTGTGTGTGTGTGTGTGTGCCCTCCTCTATCGTCGTGTTTGAATCAATCCAAAAACAAAAAAGTTATATGCTGATGATATAACAAAACCCCACAGTACCCGCCCGTGATGCTTCGCAATGTTGATCCCTTGGATGATGCACCTCGAATTGCGCCTTCGCTTTCGCTTTCGCTTTGCCCTTTGCCCTTTGCCCTTTGCTCCCATGCTCCCAAAAGATGCATATACAGTTAAGTTGTGGAGGGGAAAAATTTCCGAGTGAGTAGGGCTTTTCCCTCTTGCCCAACCCCCCAAAAATGCCCCTACCGTCTAATACGCCACTGGTACTCCCTCGAAAAGATGAAATTCTGTCCGTTCGCCCGGCACGGATGATGATGATGATGATGATGATGATGATGATGTTGATGATGCTGCTGACGCTGATGCTGCTGCTGGCGAGCCTTCCCCACAGCCCACTCATACTCTGATAAGTCTTCACGCAGCCGTTCTAAGGCTCCGCACTCTGGGAACTCAATCCCAACATGCTCGCGACAGGTTTCCGCTTCGTGCGTGCCTGCTGCAATCTTGGCGCTCCCTGTATGCTCCTCGGCTCCTTCATGAGCGTGGAGTCCAACTTTGCAGGAGTCCTCCCCGCCTCTGTCCTTACGTCTCCCGGGAACCGACTGCCAGGAGGCGTAGCAGCCGCTGATCGCCACAGATGGTCCGAGGTATCCGACAGGAAATGGGTGTTGGACTTGTTGAAGAAGGACGTTCGTCCTCTGTTGCGCTTCGAGAGGATGATCTCGTCAAATAGCTTGATCGACGGGTCTTCGGCGCGGCTGGACTCCCGGTCGTGAATGAATTCGTTAAAAGCTTGCGTCTGTCGCAGCATGTTCATGTATTCGCTGTCGCCATGTGGAACGCTTCGGAGGAACTGTTCCATGTTGAAGTGATAGGTCAAGCCCTGCTTCTTGCGCTCGCCCGAAGCGGGGTGCATATAGCGACGATAAGTGTAGAAGAGAGATGCGAAGCAGCGGACGAATGCTGCTCTCACCTGGTCTGCTCGGAAAGCCATTGGGCACACGACGCAAACCGTCGGTGCGCAGTGGGCGTGGATGGTAATGCCACAGCCTAGATTTCGTCAGTGAAAGAAGTCAGTGAGGCTGACTTGTAAGACATACCGTTGCATCTGAACACATCCGCATCGCACTTGTCGTCGCAGACAGAACAGTAGACCTTGCCGTCACCGGCGCGGCGTTGCAAGCAGTGGCCTTCCACCCATTTGGTGGCTTCGTTATCGCGCACAGGCTGGATGGTGGGCGTTTGCATGATTGTACTCGCCGCCATTGTGCTGGCTGCATATACACTCGGGGCATAATTCGAAGGTGCTCCGAGTGTAGAAGTCGACATGCTTGGATGGTGGCCAAATGTCGGTGCACTAGGCCGTCGGATTGTACTGAGCTGGTCCTCAGTGTTAGTCTTGTCCTGGAGCGGATGCCGAGCATTAAAGAGGGAAGTTACAGCAGAATTGCGCCTGGCGAGGCCATTTTGAAAATGGCCAGAACGCTTCTCGCGGAGTGAGGCCTGGAGCGCAAAGCCTGAGTCGTTCCGAGACTCTCCTGAGCCCGGGAAGCTGCTGGAGATTGGTGACGTTGCCGTAGTGGGCGACGGTGGTGAGGCTCCTGATGATTGGCTCGTCGCTCCAGTGCTGGTCGAGCTGGTTGATGGCCTGTCGCTCCCCCTGGTCGCGTCTGGCCGCTGCGACAAGAAAGCGTTGAACACGGTTTGCCGCGACAGGGCGGGCAGGCCGGAGACGTCCCCGAACGTTGTCGAGCTCTCACTGACGTAGTTGGCGATAGTCGATGGCACCGCTCTGGGGTTGAAGACCTGCGGATTCTCAGAAGAGAAAGCATCGCAAGGGAACGTCTCGATGGCATATGCAGGAGGTCCGACCGGGACGCCGAATCGTGTGTGGTGCGGAGCCGCTGCTTGCAGGAGAGCGTGAAGCTTCCTCCTTTGGGGCCGAGGCAGCATGGTGGGTGGCTCGGTGCTTTCAATGGTGTTCAGGTCCAGATCCACCAGGCAGAAGTCATCGTCAGGAAGCTCCAACTTTTCGTACCTCCGCTCCACGCCCGCTATGTAAGGACAGGGCGCCTCGAGCGCCTGGATGAGACGGTACGGCAGCACTGGGATCAACACGCCAGCCCACTTCAGCGGGTAGAGTAGGCTTGTCAATGCAGCACAGGCCAGCTGCAGCATCGCTGTGTGCGACGAAAGCAGGATGATCCGCGACTCAGCCAGAGCGTACTCAAACAAGGTGATGATGTTTGGAACCGTCAGGCACCGGAAGAGTGCGTACAGATCCGTGTTTCGTGAGCCAGGGATCTCGTTGATCGCCTCTTTCCGCGCATACAATCGGAGGTCCCGAATCGCAACCTCAACCTGGGTTATCGATGTGATCGGGCTCAGTGCTTCAATGCATAGGTTGCACACATATCGCTCCAATGGCTGCCACAGTCCAACCTTGGGCGAACTGGCCGGTACACGCAGCACCGCCCCGTTCAGCATGGGCACCGTGATAGCTTTCAGCCACTCCTTCCAAAAGCTGGTCAAGCTCGCGTCCCTTCCCAAAATGCCGTATGCACGAGGTATCCAGAATCCACTATCGCCTTCTGTCAGGCCATCAATTTTCGATGCAGCACCGTGCCGTACCGGTCGTAGTAAATCTGTCATTAGGGCAATCTTCTCCTCGACCGTGCTAATCTCCTCTTCCAACTTCTCTCGCTCGTCAGATCCAGATGCAACACCAGGCAATTCAGCAAGCAGCCTGCTCAGCTTCGCTCGCTCGTTGGACAACCGTTCGCCGAGACTGCTGGCCAGCTCGCGCTCCTCTTCGCTCATGTTTGCTCTTCTCCACTCCTCGCACTGTCTTTCCAACGCATCCGATGCTGCATCATGAAGCGGCACCCATAAAGTCACCACCACACCATAAAGCTTGCTATTATCCGAGTTGGTCATGGCAAAGCCGTGCCACGTCGATCTGGGCCGTTCGTCCAAGGAAACCACCGACACATCATTCGGAAATGCGAACATGGGGACATAGTCCGGAAAGGGTGTCCTCCGTTTGGACTCATCGACCATCGTCTTTGTAGGATACCGATCAAGAAGTACTGGCTCATACCTCCGTTTGAGAGGGTGCATATCGGGCGTTGTCTGAAACGGCTGAGGCGCCGGGATGACACTGTTGTATCCACTCAACCTCTTCGACTGCCGTGCCGTGCGTGTCGAGGAAGCTCTCTTCATGCTGTTCATCGTAGACAACCTTCTGCGCAGACTGCCAACACCCCTCTGGATCCCATTGACGCTCGAGGCGCCAGGATCATCCTGCCCATGAATTCGGACCGTCTTTGGCCGTGTTCTCTTCTGCGGATTCTGCTGAGTGACTGTGCCAGCGGAGACATGAATGTCCTCGAGAAAACTGTCCCTCTCCGAAGCGAACTTCTTAAGCGCCTCTTCGAAAGCATCATCGTCCCCCAACAGGCCCTCGTTGACCTGCACGGCCCTGATTGTTGTGCTGCTGCGATTGCTCGAAGGTATCTTCTCATCCACCGAGTTGATCATACTGCCGACGCTCTTTCTGGCCTCGAAGCTATACCGGGACCTCCTGTTGACGGTGTCGGTGGGCGAACCGGGTGTCGTGGGACGGGTGTTGTGTATGCTGTCAATCTCCAGCTCCCGATCCTCGTCAATGGTGTCCTCGACCGGCTGGGCAGCGGGTGGGGCGGGCGAGAGTCTCTCATCGTACACCTGCGACGACTCGATTCCGGCAATGAAGAAGTAGTCGGCAAGCGGCGCGGAGGTGTCGCCGGTAGATGGAGGGCTGGAGGCATTTTTACTCTTTTTGGCGGGAGCCATGGAGCGAGGAGGAGGAGTAGCCAGGTAGATTAGGCGGAGTTACTCAAGGAATGGACGTGCTGGTGGTGCACGGGTTAGCGTGAGTGTTGGTCTGGGCAGAAGGGCGCTCTACTCACGCATCCGCCCAAGGGGAGAGAGAGGTGTGGTAGGCAGAAGGTTGGGCCAAGTCAGAATCTGCTCGAGTGCGCGTTTGGGGCTGCATATGATGTCGGTAGTGGCACAGCAGCTGGGCGCAACAGGTGCCAGTCGATGTATGGCAATGTCAATGTCAATGCGTGCACCCGGAGCGGTTATGAGCGCGGCGAAGGATGAAATGGCGGGCGGTGTCACGTCAACGGGTTTGGGTGAGGTGGTCGTGGGAGCGCGTATCCGTCCTCGTGGGCCGTGGGCCGTGTGCCTTTGTGTAATATGTGTATCTTGGATTTTTCGTTTCGGGTGGTGCCCGTGTGGTAGGTTTGGCTGGGGGAGGAAAGATTTGGGACGCGCACGGAGTGGATGTTCCGGCTTCTGCGCTTTCTATGCGCGGCAACCGGGAAGCAACGCGCTGCGCTGCACGGCACTGTGGACGCACGCCGGTCGTCTGGATGTTGGGCCGTGGTGTGGTCCGGGTCCTCTGGCACAGGCACAGCGTAACGAAGAGACGCGGGCGTTTGGTGATTATTTTCCGTCTCCGCCGGCCGCAGAGTCGAGGGGGCTTGATTATTAGAGGCGTAATGGCAGTGGTACGGCGGCGGGTGGTGCGGAGGGGAGAGGAGGAGAGGGAAGGGAACTGTAGTGTTGGAGGAGACGAAGGTGAGGTGTAATGGCGACGACGAGGTGGGCGGAGATGGATGTGATGTGGTGCATGTGCAAGGCAGGGCAGGGTGTTGACTGATGGATTCTTCTCCACCACATGTTTGCCGCTGGCTGACGAGGCCGGTCCCTGCTGTGCCTGCGCCGTGCAGGGGAATGCGAACCGTGCGAACGGAGCGAACATCTCTCTCTAGGTAGCTGTGGTAGTATAGAGGAAGCTAGTCAGGTCAGGCATCCACACCACCCACCACCCACCACCCACCACCCACCACCTGCACACCTGCAACACCTGCACAATACAATCCAGTCCAGTCCAATACTACAATCACAGACGACCTCTCGGCGGTAGGTATGTGGTAGTGCCGACGGGTGTACAGTACCCTCCGGATGTATCTATCCCGTCTCCCTCCTGTGCCTCCCCGATCGAATCCAATCCAATCCAATCCAATCCAATCGAGCGAAGCGAAGCGAAGCGAATCCAACCACACAACCTGCCTGCCTGCCCAGCAACAATTCTCCTCTCAACCTCATATCTGCACCACGAGCCCGTCGATGGATGACACGCCCGCCACCGCTGTACCTGCATCTGCATCTTCTGCACTCCTGCACTCCTGCACCCGCGTCAACAATCATGCACGTCACCACCGTCAAGGCGAGTCAGACCTGTGAGACCGTGAAACCTCCCACATACCATTTTCGCTCGCTGCACGCCCGCCTGGCACCGATCGGGATCGTCTCTGACTCGCGGCGCATACCCGATCCGTGCCCCCGTCGTCCCTCCTTCTCTACCTTCTCTAAAACATCTTCAGGGTCGAGGGTCTCCCAAGCAAGCGCCGGCTCGACGGGAGATACGGCATCGTGTAACCTCAGCGCTTAGCACGCCTCACATCACATCACTCGCCTCTCTCTCTCTCTCTCTCTCTCTCTCTCTCTCTCTCTCTTGTCGAATCGGGAGAAACATCTGCCATCTCAGTAAACTCGGCCAAGGACTTGTTAAGATGGGGCGCCAGTGTGCAGTCCGTGTCGCCTCGGATCACAGATACACTTTTACGTGTCCTTCCGTCCAACACGCTAGGGTCCGCTGAACCGGCAGGCATCATCCCAACCCTCGTGGTCCTCCTGCCCTAACCCCTGTTCCCAGCGTCCAGGGAAGCCGCTTGGCCCGCCGCTTGCCGTTTCACCCTTCAACGCGCCGCAGCACCACGCTAACCACCCTCAAACACCCACCCTTTTACCCTCTCTCCTGTTCCATCCAACAACACCCGTGTAGCACAAGACCATCATCGCAAGAATAGATGAGCATCTACTACCGGTACAGATCTGGCATCCACGAAACGCCGGGTCCCGGGAAATCCTCATTCGTCTTCTCCACTACTCTCGGACCAACACACTTATCTTCTCACAACAAGATCGCACAGATTCACTTTCGACGCGACTGGGCGGACATGAACATTCCTCGTTCACATCAGTCCTATTATGCTTATCTCGTCCGAATTATGAGCATGATTACGTCAACCACCATCCTTGGCTCTAAAAGAGAGCTATCTATCAATTAAGACGCCCAGAGAATGTGCAGCCAAAACCTCTCGCGCATCTTGCCTCTCAATCATGATCCTAGGACATCAGACTACCGGAAGACTGCTGAAACTTACCACGCGCCAAAACTTTCTCTCCCAAGCACTCGACACGACAACAAATGCCCGCGCTGCTTGATGAGGGATCATCGTCTGTGAAACCAGTGACTTTTCCGAGCAGATTGTTGAATGGTACATCTCACTCCAGCAGATTGCACGACCCAACTCCCTCACGCTCGGCACTTGGGCGACCACGTTGTTGGAACTTCAACGGTCATGGAAATGAACCCCTGCCTCGTATGACCGTTTCCGGGCGTTGCGGAAGGCCCCGGGACTCTGTGAGAACCCATTCGAGCATTCCCTCGCCTTCGACGGCTTCTGCAGCTCGGCATCGTGTTCACACCTCCAAACATTCACAGCAACACTTCCCATGGTGAGTAATGCCATCGTGACCCAGCCAGCAACACCGCTTGCCATCGTGGTCCAAGTCAACGACGCCGCTACGTCCTCGTCATCGCCCTCTGCTCGATAACCATCCCGTCGTCAGATTTCCCTTTTCGCCCATCGCACTCCTCCAGTCAATGTCCAACTGTCCAAGCGGTACCCTCCCACCACCCTCGTCCGACTTCTCCACCTCTTCAAGCACAAACATGACCTGCTCCACATCCTGCGGTTTCAACACAACCGCCTCCCTCCCTTCCTCCCCCTGCATATCCTCACTCCTGATCCCCTCCTTCTCTCTCAACCCAACCCGTTCCAACACCACCGACGCCTCCCCCACATTCTCCAACTGTGCTTCCAAGATCCACCGCCGCGCGGAAACCCCCGTCTCCCTCTTCGACTCCGTGATCTTCGACCGTACAGCCAACAACTGCTGCGAGACAAACTGATACAATTTCCTAAACGTCCTCGCGCGCCCCGCCGTCGCCGCTTCCCCGGTACTCGTATGCAGCGTTTCGGTATACGTGACCGTCACCGCCAAGACGTGAGGTCCCTCATCTTTCAATTCATACCTCAGAGTGCGTTGGAGGGTATTCCCCGGAAGCAATGGATTCCCGTCTTCGAGATCGCCCTCGGAGCTCTTCTCGAGCTGCAATTGGTGCCCGTCGGGCTTGCTGGGTGTCTGCAGTTCGGCGGTGATCTTCACGGACGTGATGCTCTTGCGGTGCGTGGCCGTGTCCGGGGAGAGTTCGTTGTTGGCGCAGAGGGTGCAGGTGAACGTCTCCCCGACGTACGCGGCTCCGAAGGCGGCGGGCAGGGTGAGGAGGGGCGTGAGCGGGAAGCCGGATTTCGGGTCCCCGTTTGGGGAGGCGAGGCCCGCGGAGGGTGGGATGTCGATGGAGGAGTTGTTGGCGAAGTTGGTTGGAGGGAGGGGGGTTTGGGATGCGAGCGAGGGGCGGGAGAGGCGGAGGACTTTGAGAGAGACGGCATGGGGTCCGCTTAGGGTGCCGCTGCGGGTTCGTGTGTGCGTGGCCATGAGAATAATGTGTAGTGGTGGGGGGAGGTCATGGTTTCGTGGTGAGGTCTGAGGTGTGGTCTGTGGAAACGGACGGGAGGATGGTCGAGACGACGGCATCTGTGTGATGAGGTGTGCCCATGCCCCATATTTCGGCAAGTTCGGGACCCTGATGGTGTGGGGCTAGCGCGACCAACCAATCTCGTACATGGAACTTGGAAGTCTTTCGTGAGCTATAAGGTATAAGGTAGCATCCTCTAGTAAAATCTCAATATTGCTGTCACGAAGAACAGCCAGGCAACTCACGTCTTTGCAGAGCATCCTCTCAGTCAGCGTGTCAAACAGCACTGCATCGAACACGTTCGCCTCCTCCCAAAGCTGGGTACGACTTGGTTGCTTGAGCTGGCCATCGCCTGGGTGGAAAGAGAAGAGTAGCACAGGCTACTTATTCTCAACAGGGCACGACAGTTCTCAAGAGCCTCCGTACAAACCACACGGATCGCAATCAGCGTACCCGCCATGACAGTTGCCAGGGCTCGCAGGTCCTCAATCCTCCTCCCCCTCCTCCTCCACGCCAATCCCAATCCCAATCCTCCCCAACACCTCCTCCGCCCCCTCCTCCTCCTCCCCCTCAACTCCCCCCCTCTCAACATCCTCAAAAGTCAACGCATCCCCATAAGAAATACACAACTCCTCCCCCACCGCAACATCCCTCAAAGCCCAATAGAAAATCACTCCGCGCTCCAAATCCCGCTTCCAGCCTACATTCTGCTGCGATTTCGAGTGATTGAACATGGAGCCGAGGCCGAAGACGATGGCTTGGGTTTGCGTAGTGGGAGTTTTCGGAAGTTGTGTATCTTCTGTTCGTGGTGATGAGGATGATGATGATGATGTGGATGCGGCGGCTAAGGGCCAGTTGTAGGTATAATGGTATAATTCCGTCTTCTCGATGTGGGTTTTATTTTCGGTGGGGGAGAGGATCAGCACGGGGGAGATGTCGATTGTGGTTCCCGAGGGGATGGGTTGGCTGGCGAAGACTCCGCGTCCTGGTCGGACGGAGTTTTAGTTCATGTGTTGTGTGCGTGTGTGTATGTATGTATGTGTGCTTTTTTTTTGTTACTCTTGGCATGTGATAGAGATGCTTGTGCTTGTGCTTTGTGCGACGGAGTTGAGTGAATGATATTTCACCTACCTTTGGGGGTATTTTTCACCAGGCGGAGATGCGGGAAACGCTGCAGTGGGAGGTGATCGACGACAGGAGACATTGTCTCCTTCAGAGATGTCATGTGTCGTTCCAGGGTCGATGAGATGTGTAGGTTCATAATCTGACCAAAGGACGGCCTCAGATTTTCAAGTCGTGCGCTCGGAAAGCCCCACTTTAGAAGCTCGACGACGACCTCACACTGCTCGCAAGACGCCAATCGATTCAGATGTGGTGCAGAAAAGAATATGCAAATGTAGCAAATGGGAAGAGTAAAAGCCTCTCGTACTCAATAGCAGCGATCCTGTCTATTCCGATGCTCTTCGGCCGAATTCTCTTGCGAAAAGAAAGTTCCAGCTGCACACATCCATCCTGTTCTCGCTGGATGGAAATGTAGACATCAGGCGTTCACTCCGCAAGAACACGTCCATATTTAATACAACCACCAACTCGCAGGCGAGAAAGAAAAGATAAGGAACCAACAGCAGTGTCGCTTTCATGTCATCGTCAATCGCGTTTTCCTTGACCAGCTTCGGGCTCTACTCATGTTGCGCCGTCGTCTTCCTCATCGTCCTCGCCCTCGCTCAAACGCCTCTCAGGAACGTCATGCAGAATACAACTGCCTCCCAGCTGTTGCGAACATAGACCTACTCCACTCTCGTCGCTTCGCCGACTTGCAGCGTCGCGCAAATCGGCTTCAGTCTCGGCATCCGCATCGATGGGCGGGAGCGATCCAGTCGTTCCAGGCCTTGGTGGCAATGGTTGCAAAAAATCCTAGTCTTTACTTCCGACACCGTTGAGCTGTTCAGGTACCTTGGTCTCCTCTTCGGCCCTCTCTTGCGCATCATTCCGGAGGTCATACGCAAGCTCGAAGCACTCTGCTAGCAACGCCGACACAGAAGATTGTCCTTCAGGGATGTCGTTACCAACCATGAATTTGCCGTCTTTTCTCATGTTGTCAATCGAGTTGAGTTTCATACTATAAGGATACAATTCCCGCGGGCTGTCGACGCCTCCCGACTTCTTGACTTCGACTAAGCATCGCTTCAACGTGAGAAGCTGATTGTAGATGGGCATCAGCGCTTCGGAGACCGGCTCGGAGGATGTGATGTATTGATAGATGAAGGCGTAGCTCTTGCGCAAGAGGTAGAGAAGCGTTCGCTGGGCATGGAGGTCCGCCGGCTTGCCTTCCGCATCCACAAAATTGCCATCGACCCGTGATTCATCCACCCGATCCAATTGCCGTTGGTAGTCGTAGAGATCAGTTTCCCGCAGTGACCAGGCTTGTGTGAGGTTCATTTGGTCGAGTACGTCTCTTGTCTTCTTAAGCTTGACGAAAGTCTCTTGGAATCGAGGATCGATCTTGCCCTGATTCTCTTCTATGATCTCCACCCAAAGAAGGCACCTCGCCAGTAACGACTTGACGACAACCTCGGGAGGCTGGACACATGTCTCGCAGATGTTGACCATTCGGAGACGCTCAGCATATACCGCTTCAGCACTCTTTCCGTCGTGCGCATCGCGGTTCTCGTGTAGTTCGTTCGAGATCTCAATGAGCTGCTTCTCGAAGTCCTTAACCTCCTTGACCGGGAACTGCGAAAGTCAGCACAACAATCACAACATGTTCTCTTGATCATACGTACCTTACTCCGGCAATTGCAAGCCGAAAGCGATCGCAATATCGAAACCAACTTCTCGTACATCCGCATGTAATTACCCTCCAGCCTCTCGATGTGCGCTTCCAGTTCTCTGAGAGTAGTCTTGCACACCTCGATCCTCGCCTTTAGCAGAGGGATCAGATGCTCTGAATGTTCCTCCTCCTGCCTATCGATCGTACCTTCCCACTTCTGAATATGCTCACTGATGCTCTTCAAATCCGCAGGAAGATAGAATCCGGCTTCTTTCAGATGATCCAATAAGCGCTTCGTCGTGCTCACTGCCGCATATATGCCGGGCGCTTCTCTGTTCCGACCGATAGTGAGGAAGAAGAGCGATATGAGACGGAAGCAGTCATCGAGAACGGTATCGACGCGATTCTGTTCGTCGCGTTTGCTTTCGCGGACCTTGTTGAGAAATTCGACTTGTTCAATGAGCTGCTTGTAGTATTTCACTACATCTTGCGACCTAACGTAGGTGCTGCGATCTTGTTTCAGCAGAGAAAGATGATCCCGGATGACGAGAATGCGGTCCAAGATGGGTTGTTCTTCTTTGGGCAGAGGCGAGCGTTGCCAGGGCGAATCGAGGCCGGAGGCCATGGCAGGGTTGGTCAGATCCTGTCGATGTTCTCTTGTCTTCAAAAGATGGTCCTATGGCGATGTGTGGTGTCGTGCTTGGGTGTCTTGTGCGTGGTTGTACAGAAAGGAGATGCGATATCCGGTCACTCGGT
Source organism: Lecanosticta acicola (assembly GCA_963674455.1). Taxonomy (NCBI): domain Eukaryota; kingdom Fungi; phylum Ascomycota; class Dothideomycetes; order Mycosphaerellales; family Mycosphaerellaceae; genus Lecanosticta; species Lecanosticta acicola. Next base: position 78,143 of record CAVMBE010000031.1, on the reverse strand, counting down.
TATGCAAGCACCACCGCACCACCACGACGTCATACCCTTGCTCTCATCACGTGTGGACTTGCGGGGTCGAAAGTCTTCCATGCTGCCTCAGGCCACAAGAGCACGGTTTGTGCCGAAAACTCTTGGCAGCAAAAATTCCGGGGCGCACTGTTGGCATTACCGCACCTCGTTCTCCTACCAACAAGACAACCACAAAAGACGAGAAGAAGTCTTTCACGGCAGCAGAACGTGTTAGCATCTCATCACCCACCCAATCACCAAGTCGTCAATTCAGCAAAAATGTCCACCGCCGAGCTCGCCTCTGCCTACGCGGCCCTCATCCTCGCCGACGATGGTGTTGAGATCACTGTACGATGCCCCCATCGCAAGCGCCATACGCAGGACGTCCAATTTGTGTCATGTTCCATTACTTATTCTCATCTCCTTTAGGCCGACAAGCTCCAGTCCCTCATCACCGCCGCCAAGGTCCCCGAAGTCGAGCCCATCTGGACCCAGCTCTTCGCCAAGGCCCTCGAGGGCAAGGACGTCAAGGAGATCCTGACCAACGTCGGCTCCGGCGGTGGCGCGGCTGCTGCTCCTGCTGCTGCTGGCGGTGCCGCTGCTGGAGGTGACGCCGCTGGCGCCCCTGCTGAGGAGGAGAAGAAGGAAGAGGGTAAGGCCTCGAATTCCGGGCAGGCAGAACATGCGCTAACTATGCGTGACAGAGAAGGAGGAGTCCGACGAGGACATGGGCTTCGGTCTCTTCGACTAAGCGCATCACATTCCGCGCAATCGGCAATCTGGCAACCGTCAAGATGGGAACGCTGCGGCGACGGTACTGCATCGCACGGTGCACATGAGGAGCGGGTTGAGATCCGGATCAAGTCAGTGTGCAAGCTGTGCATTCGGTCTGCATTCTTCGCTGCCCTTATAGTACAATTGCCTCGTCGCAATCAAGCGCAAGCCCAATCACGTTCGCCGCATATCCTCCCTGCTTCAGTTCCTCCCCCGCTGCACAAGTGTCAAGTCTGCCGTTTCTGTTCCCTCGTGCTGTCGTTACGTCGTGATGCGCCTCCAAGAGCGCTGTTGTTACAATGCAAATGCAAATGCGCGAACGGGTATCTTTCCTCCAGCCCGTTCGCCTTGCTCACCGATCGCGCCAGTTTCCGTCATGTTACAAAAGGTAAGCCCTTTCAATCCTCCTTGCGCCCTTTTTGACTCCCCCGCTATGCTCGCTCCTCTGCACTCCCCCGCTGCTGCTCCGGCTGCTCATAAGGTGAAACGTTTGTACATACCTCACGGAGAGATTCACTGCCTGCGCGGGTAGCTAGGAAGAGGCAAGATGTTGTCGTTTCTCTCTGCTGGCATACGGGGCCGTGTTTGGCCTTGCGGCAGATACTCTGGCGAGTGAAGTGCCGTTGTGGAAATTGGTGGGACAGTCGCTTGCACCGCCGGGCCAAGGGCAGCACCAAGAGGCGTTGCTGGAACTGGAGTGACTGGCCCAGAGACTGGGGCCACGGCCGTGTTAAGCGTCGGTGGGAAGCCGCCGTGAAGACTTGCCAAAGGTGGTGGTCTCGTTGATTGAGACGGTGGCTGCGAAGCAGTCCGGTTCGCGTCCTTGACCGCATACTGAAGCGGCTTCAAGGTGCGGCGGATGTTGCCGATATCGATGCGCTGGTTGGCAAGTTCGACTATTGCCGTGACAAAGTTTGTCCAATCCTGCGCGAACAAATTAAAATGAAAAAGTAGCAGCTGAGTTGTTCGACTTACCCTTCCAAAGCTCTCTGTCATCTGCGAGAATTCCTTCTGATAGCGAACGGCATCGCCGACCTTCATGGTCTTCAGCTTGACCTGGAGCTTGTTGTTGGTTGCAACCACGAAGTCGCACTTGTGAACTGCTTCAGCATAGTATCGCGAGGCATGCGACTGGCCACTGGCATCTGCGTGGGCCTTCCTGGAGGCGAGGTCTGCGCGGACTGGTGGAAGACTCTGCGAGGCGAGGTCACAGCAGCTCTTCAGCTTGAAATATACCCGGTCTGGGCCCTCGTCATGCTCTCCTTCGGTCGTTAGGCTGCGCATGGTATTGCTCCGGGAGGGAAAATTACTCTGCGATGGAAGGCTTGTGAATGAGTCGTTGGAGCGCGGAATTGCTGTAGTCATAGAGCCCATCGAAGTCATCGTATTAGTCCGGCTGCTACTATTTAACGGCACAGGTGGAGCCATGCCGCGGAGATTTGTGACGCTTCCAGAGCTCGGAATCACAGTGGGGCCTCTGCGTCTTACGCTGTTTGAGGGTTTGGGCTGTGTTGGCGTGACGGTGCGGCTGCTCCAGGCCTGCGAGGCACGAAGAGTATCTCGCGCCGATCTTGTGTTAATCTTGCAACCCAGCACCTCGCAAATGTTTCGCGACTCCATGATGGTGCTGAAGGCCATGTTCATGACGTAGCGAGCGTGGAAACTGTCGACCTCCTTGATGATGCGCTGGCTGTTCCGGGCCACTGCTCTGATCGCGAGGACGTACGATTTGAGTGCGGTGGTTGCAGTGCGGACGATGGAGGCCAGTAAGGCTGGGTTGAGTTCCGCGTTATCTTCGATGACACTGTTAGCGCCAGTAACCAGTCTGTCCAGCTCTTCGACGTGCGACTGCGCTATATAAAGTTGCCGCTCCAAGGCAGACTTCTTGGGTGGTCCTAGAGTGAGCTTTTGCACAATGTCCGACATTGGCCTGTGTAAGTAAAATAGCATGAAAAGCACACGCTTTACAGCCTTGGTCGATGTGATGGTTGGCAGTGTCGAGTTGCGGCCCTCTGGTAGACTTGCCAGCTGGCGTGACAAGCCAGTGCGACTGACGGCTCCTTCGACAGGACTGACAGCGGCTGAACTTTCGCCACCACTGCCAAGTTCGAGATAGTTGCAGTAGCTGGAGGTTACGCTGGGGGCGCGCGAGTGAGGTGGTGTGAGAGCAGGGGCGGCAGTTTGACCGCTTCGTGCCGACAACTGGGAGGACATCTCGTTGACCGAAATCAATTTCGTATTCTTCCGAGGAACGTAGCCCTGGCGTCGATTCTTGATGTTGGCAGATGTTGCGACTGACTCGCTCCTGCTTCGACTCGCACCATTGTCAGCGAGCAGAGGCGCAGGACCAGGGCGTCTGGTGGGCTGCGCGGTGTTTGTTGAGATGCCGCGAGCGTGAGACCTATGCGGGATGGGCGGTGGAGCTGGCGGCGAGTCGGACGTTACACCAGTGATGCTCTCGATCCCGCTGATGCTGGGTCGTACGGGGAAGCGACCGCCTGTAACACCACGCTTCGGCGGCTTGGGTGTCTCCACGTTGCTCTCACTATACACAACATTAGTTTGGTTGTTTCAGTACCTAATCGACAGGCAAGTAAGCAGGTCCCACCTCAGATCTTCCTCGGACGTCGACTTGAGCCGCTCACGCAGCGCCGCCGCCTTCATGAAGCGCTTGACTTGCTGACACATGTCCTTGTCCTTTTCAGATTCAATGGTGGATACTGAGCGATCACCTGCAGGCTTCAGAAACTCCAGCGGAGGAAACTCGATTGGGTTCTCGTCGAACTTGAGCTTCACCAAGTTCATCTCGCCGAGCGCAAAAGGCAAGCGTTTGATCTGGTTGCGTGCGACGGCTAGGAATTTGAGATTCGTCATGTTCTTGATCTCCTCGGGGATGCCGTCGATGGCGTTTTTGCTGATGTCGAGTATCTCCAGCTTTGAGAGCGAGAGTACCTGTACCACCGTCAATCTCCACATCCCACCAATGTCACTTTGTTTGCCATACCGCCTCTGGGAAGTGTTTCAGCTTGTTCCATCTGAGATTGAGATATCGAAGGCGGTCGCATTGGCCAATGGCGAGCGGGATAGAAATGCGCGGGTTGTGTGAGAGAGCGAGCCTGTTCGATATCAGTCCACCGCCTCGTGACTCCCCCGTGCTTGCTCGTCATGCATCACCTTTCCACCTTGTCCTTTATCAATGAGATGACCTCCGCAGGCAGCGCGCCAATGTTCTTGTGGCTCAAGTCGAGGGTCGAGCCGGTGGGCAGCTGCTCGCCGGGGGTGGTGGCGGAGACGGGAGCCTGGCGCTCCTCGTCGGCATCGAGCTCATTCTTGACGAATCGGACGAGTTCGTTCGGGGTCATCGGCGTCTTGGAGGTGGTGCTGCTGCTGGTGTCGGACGCCATGGCCGCATATTCGAGGTGGCGAGGTGCCGAGAAGGAGCGGGGAGGGTGTGACGGGCGTCGGTATGGAGGGCGGAGGTGTGCGCTGCCGGAGGGGGGGTGGTGGAGGGCGTGCAGCTGCGGTCCAGCGCCAGCATCAAGGGAAGTCGCCGCCGCTGCGAATGCAGAGACGGCGTTAAGGTTCCGTCCCCGCCGTTCCTGCATCGCGCTAGCCAGCATCATTGCCGCGACAGGGCTGAAGGGGACTGGAGCGTCGGTCGCAGCACAGATGAGGGCCGGTCACTCTGTCGTCGAGAGACGACACCTCACAGACACAGAAACAGAACAGAACAGAGAGAGGTATAGACGGCCGACAGACGCAGACGCAGACGCAGACCGACCCGACGGACAACCTAAAGGTGAAGTCGCTCCGGTGATCCACCTCCCTCGCGGGCACGCGCCGCCTCTCGCTGTTCCGCCGGTCGGGGACCCGCTGTGCGGCTCCTGATTCGCGCGTCGCCGAAGCGCTTGCTCCGCCCGGGGCTCTCCTGCAAAGAAAAGATGATGGCAACATGGCTCCATGATTGCCCGTCACCACCTCTGGAGGAGCGCGCCAGCCTTCGCATCATACCGCGCACCACCGACGACGGCGAGATGGCTCTCCAGCGCACCACTGGACGCTCTGTCGCGCCCTGTTCAGACCTACATCTCCGCATCGCGTGACCCGTTCCTGAATCTCTCCGTCGAGCATTACCTCCTACAGAAGACCGCTCCGGAGTCTGCCGTGCTCTTCCTGTACGTGAACCGACCGAGCATCATCCTTGGCAGGAACCAGAACCCATGGGTAGAAGTCAACCTTGCGTTGCTCGACGTATCGCGGGACCGACCACAGACCGAGCCTCCTGGAATTGGCGCCCTCGATCTGGTACGCAGACGTAGCGGCGGCGGCACCGTCTTTCACGACCAAGGCAACGTGAACTGGACCGTCATATGTCCCTCTGCGCAGTTCACGCGTGATAAGCACGCCGAGATGGTGGTGCGGGCGTTGCGAAGTTGTGGCGTTGCCAGATCCAGGGTCAACGCCCGGCACGACATCGTCCTCGATCAAGGCGAACGAGGTGCCGCTACAGATCCCGAGGACACGCACTGCACGCCTTACGAGGCGACAGACTTTGATACGCCTCGCCCTCTGAAGGTCTCCGGGTCGGCGTATAAGCTGACCCGCGATCGGGCCCTGCACCACGGCACTTGCTTGCTGTCCAGCCCAAACCTCCAGGTCATCCCAGACTATCTGCACTCTCCAGCCAAGCCATTCATCACTGCTCGTGGGGTGGAAAGTGTCAGCTCGCCCGTTGGAAATATCTTGCTGAGCAATGATGAATTCATTGGCAGCGTCCAGGAGGAATTCGCTAAGCAATATTCCTCCCAGGGGGACCCCATCAGTCTGGGCGACGAGTTGCTGGAAGAACAAAGCATTGCCAAAGGCTACGACGAGCTCAAGTCGCCGGATTGGACGTTTCTCCAGACGCCGCAGTTTACAATCTCGACTAGATCTCAGGCCGTCCTTGATGTCGACCTGGAGTTAACTGTCCGCTATGGAGCTGTGACAAATGCCTCGTTGACCGTCGATAGAGACAGCGGCGCAGCTGCCGCCGTGAGCGACCTCAGAGGGGGTATCATCGGCCAAAAGATCCATGAGATTGTCGACTGGGGGGCTGCATTCGGTCCTGAACTCGACAAGCTTGACACCTGGCGAAGGGAGCGGCTATTGAAATGGCTTGAGAGTATGCTGCCGAAGCCGTCGCATTAGACTTGAGCTGCTGTTTTCAGAAGCATACCGCCAGAGATGAACGTCACAGCGGGTCGGATAGCGTCAAATCAGCGGTAGCGGCCGGAGAGATATCATCCAAGTTGCGAAGACACTGTCCAGGTTCGAGAAAGCCAGAAAGCGAGATATTGGGACGATACTGAGAAGATGACAAGGGAGACCGGGTCGGGCGATTGTAAGTTCCGCTCTTCATTTGAACTCCAGTAAATATGTCGCAACTCTCTGAGCGCATGCGGCATCTTCTCGTACCATTAATAATTACTCGTTCTACAACCGCTCGTGAATGTCTCTTCGCGCCAGCTCCAAATTGAATACAAACAAATTCCTTTCCTTCCCTCTATCGCATTTCTCTGCAACGGAAGATATCCACCCCGAAGATCAATCGACCACTCAGAATGCCTCCGCAGGATATCGACTTTGCGCCGCCGATGACGGCTCTTCCGTACCAGTGCGAACCCAGCACCAAGTCACCTTCTCGCCTACTCGCACCCCCAGCCGAAGTGCAAAACCGCATCTCTCGCCTCGTACTGCTGCTGAAAGCTGGAATCGAAATCCACCAACTTCGGCTTTTCAATGGAAAGTTGCCTATACACCTCCCGGCAAACCCGAAAAGAAGTCTGCCTTCAGAATTTAATTACTCCGAAACCACCGATTCCTCGTCAAAACACTACACTGGAACACGAATGTAGATCTGCGTTTTTTTTTTTCAAAATACTCCAGCGCTGTGGCTTGAGAGAAGGCTCGAACCATGGCGTAGCTGAGAACAAGTGAGTGAACATGCGATCGGGGAACTCGAGTAGGGATGAGCCGCATTGGGGAAATCTACTGGAATGGGCGCGTCGTCGACTTCATGCTTGTGAGCTTCCCGCGGAAGCGTTTGGGGGGGTTTCCCGATCGTCGAGCCTAGCAGGCTTCTCCATTGGACTCTTCTCGCGGTCAAGCGTACGGCGCTTGATCTTATTAGACGTCAGCCGCGAGGCCTCGTGGAGCAAGTTCTTAGGGCATTCCCGAGCTATTACTAGGGACTGTGGATCGCAGGTGGATGGAAGATTGAGGCCAGGTTGATGGAGACGAATGCAAGCACCTCCGGCTGTTGATGATGATACGCAGCTGACGAAGTTGAAGGCAAAGGTATGTCAAAACCTTTTCCTTCATCTGCTAGCTGCTTTGTGTAGCTTTTTCCGCGGTGAGAAGGGCTTTAAGACTTGAATCCCGTACTCTGACGATTTTGAATCATCGCGAAGGATGTCATTGACTTCTCCTTTCTTTCAAGATATGTGTGCAGGTTGCGGATGTCTTCTCCCTTGCACGTGCCCTCTTCTTGACCGTCACATGAACGCAAGGAGCGACTAGCGCAAAACTCTTAAGTTTGAAGTGAATTCTAGTATTGGATTTCTCTTCCCCTTCGAAGGAACGACAAACAAGAACAACACAAACAAAAAGCGTTCCTGAGTCTCACGCACAAGCTACAAGGGCATCATGTTTCCTTTCACCAACACTTAGAATCCGCCTAAGCGCGAGGAGGCACATCATCCACCGCCTTGTACTTGCGCGCCAGTCGGGCAATTCGAGCGCCCTACTCAGGCTACCTGACGATAGGCGCGGCGATCCACTATCATCATCATGCAAGCAGATCCGCTCGGAACGAAAGCGCTAAAGATCTCCTTCTCCTTTCACGTGGCAGAGAATCGTATGTAGCGTGGATAAATGCCGCGATACAATTAATTTATCAGACAACAATCATGAAATCTTTCTTTGAGCAAACGAGTGTGAGCCGCGATCCACGCAGGACAAAAACTCGCAGTGGCGACCTCCACGGACGCGTCGGATCCATCTTCCTCTGAAATTCCGTGAGCACAGACAGAGCTCACGAGGAGGCGAACAGCGCCATATCTGAGAGAGCAGAGAGCAGAGAGCAGAGAGAGCAGTGGTAGGTCTTCGTCTTCGTCGAGATGCCAAAAAAAAAAGTGCTTGCTTGCTATACTTGCCTCGCTTGCCGGAATAATAATGCATACACAAGACGCTAAAACCCGAGAAAACTCGTATGTCTTACCTCACCTCACCTCACGAGAGAGAGCATCAGATTCCCCTGTATTAGATAACGACTTGAGTTCAACTGACGCTGAGCGAGATTTTGAACATTTTAGAAATGGAGCATGAAGAGTGAAAGTCAAACACCCACAAGAAATAAAAGCGATAGCTTCGGAACGTCTCCCGCGAGGGCTTCATTCTAAGCTAGTCCTACGGTGGTGGTTCTCCTGAGCGAAAGCATTACCCAAACGCCTCCTCGCCCACAGTATGCGTCCATCCATCATCATCATCAAACCAACATCGCACGCTTTCGACCTCACTCCTCCTTCACAACAATCCCCCACTCGTGATCCTCCTTGCCGTACATAATACTAACCAACCAACTCTTGATCAGCTTCGCATAAGCACCCGTCTCCCCCTCTTTCAACGGGACTTCCAGATCTCGTCCGCGGAAATTGATGAGTCCGACGGGAGCCACGAAGAAAGCCGTCCCAGCAGCGAAAGCTTCCACCAATCGTCCTTCTTTTTGTGCGTCCACGATGTCGGCCATCGTGAAGCGCTGCTCGACCATCTCCGCGGCTTCCACGTCCCCGACATTCTTGCTCAGTCTCTCCTTTGCCAACTCGAGGATCGAAGCTCGCGTGACGCCCTCGAGGATGATGCGCTCTTCTAGCGGGGCGGTCACGAGCTGTAGTCTTCCCTCTCTTGTTCTCCACACAACGAAGAAGTTGGAAGCACCGGCTTCAGTGACATAGCATTCCTTGCCGAACAACCAGAGGACTTGGTCGAAACCCCTTGATCTCGCCTCTCCCTGCGCAACTAATGAAGGACCGTAGTTGGCTCCCAGCTTCGCGTATCCGAATCCACCAGGCCACGCGCGGATCGTATCCTCATTGCTTGCCAAGAGTTTCAGACCCGGTCTCGCGACGAGTCCATTCGCAGACCCATTCAAAGCAGGAGGGATGGACTTGGTCATGTCCGGAAAGCAAGCAATGATGACATAAAGCAGTGCCTCCCTCGGTCTCTGCACGCCCAGCGCCTCATCCGTCCCGATAAAGGTCGGACGCACATACAGGAAATGTCCCGCTCTTTCCTTGGGAAGCCACTTATCCCCATCCTGTGCACAGAGGGCCAGAATCATCTTCTCCAACTCTTTCGGGTCGAAGTCGGGGAGAGCGATTCTTCGCGCGGACTTGAGCATTCGTTGGCAGTTCCTCTGCGCTCTGAACAGGCGCAGTTTCCCGTCAAAGCCGCGGTAGAGTTTCAGTCCTTCGAAGCATTCGGTGGCGTAGTGCAGGACACTCGCCGAAGGCATGATGCTCAATGGGCCGTAAGGCTTGAGTTCGGGGGCTTCCCATCCGCGCTCTACGGTCCAGCGAGCGGAAACCATGTGGTCGGTGCACGTCTTCTGGGACTTGGTCTCGGCGGAATCGGGCGCGGGGACTGCTCGAGGAGTAGTAGTGAGGGTGTAGGTCATCTTGGAGGCGTCCAATTCTGCCGAAGACGAAGCTGGCTCGAAGGCATGTTTGATGCCGGCTTCGGTGAGCTTGCTGGCAGAAGTAGTAGTGGGAGTGGAAGTTCCAGACATTGACTCCGGTGTGAGAGCAGCTGGCGGCGCCATGTTGTTGAATGTGAGGGGTGTGACTCAAATGGAAGAAAGATTCGACTTGGGAGGAGAGGAAGGGATGCGCTGTCTTGTTTGATGTTTGAAACTTGTTTGTAACAAAGGGCAAGCGATTGTCGAGCTGCGAAAGGGATCGAATAATGAGGAGAAGGGCAAGGTGCGTCAAGGAGGAAAGTCAAAGAAAATTAATGGATGAGGTGGGCATCGGGATGGGATGACTGTTATCTACGATGAACCCACCCTTCGCTCCTGTCTCCGTCCCAAGGAACTCCAACCGAGACCGCCGTACGCCCTACAACAGGCGGTTATGCACGCGTGGCTTTGCGAAGAGCCGGCAGTCAAGAAGAAGGAGAAATTTCTTGGATGCAGTCATGGTTGCAGTTCTGGTTGCAGTTAGTAAGTCCTCGCGTCGCATTGGAATGCAGGTACATACACTTTTTTTTCCTCCCGCTTCGGCTTAAGCCTCACAAGCCGTGCCTAGCCGACCTTCAACCCACTTCCGATTCTCGGCACACAGGTTGACAGGCATTGCAGAGATCTCGACCGAATGCCGCAAATGACACGGACAATTGAAGTCGTAATCAGGAGACTCACGCTGAACCCTCATCATTATTGATATTCATGCTCATCATTCAAAATCTACATCGCCGTCCTCCACGTCAAAACGCCAGTGCAGTGCAGTGCTTCGGGGGTATCATTTCGCCATTTTCTTTCCGTGGCATTTTTCCTTCTCGTTCGCATTCCTGGCATACTTTCTCCCATCATCAGCAACATCCGTCATCATGGCTGCTTCCCGCAGCAGTAGCGTTAGCCCGACTGACCGGCCTAGAAACAACCAAGCACCCCAGAGGACCCATATCCTACATGAGTCCCCCCAGCGTCAACTTCCCCAACCCCGCCATCTCACTCTTCACTCCGCTCCGAGTCGTATCCTCAAACTCCCTCACCACATTCGCTACCAAGATCTTGCGTATCGCTTTGTCTGCCTTGGCGAACTCCGTCCCGACACTGCCCGAGCAGGACTCGGGCCCGCTCACCAGATCCATCAGTTTCGCGTACACATCGATGAGCGTATCGCAGAGGGTGGCAAGCGTGGTGCCGAAATCGGGTTCGAAGGGTAGGTGCGGGGTGAGGAGATATGCGAACTCGTGGCCGGTGGGGTTGATGGGGGACGCGTCGTGCGGTGAGGTGGAATCCGAGGGACTGCGCCCTGCGACGGGCATGCCAAGGAGATCGGCTTGGCGTGGATCGAGGGCTCCGGCCATGGTGTCGACGCTGGTGCTGGAGCGACGACCTTTGCTACCGCGACTGCCGAGCCCGATTCCGCTCTTGAACATTTGTCCGACGCGCCCGCGGCTAAAGCTATTGCCGCTGCTGTCGTAGCCAGAGAGGTTCTGGTATGTCTCGAACTCTTGCAGGAGCGAAGAGAGCGCTTTGAGGTATTCGAGTGCGTTGCCGGAGTTCATGTCCAGCAGTGCGGGCAAGCTGAGTCCAAGGATGAAGTAATTCGTCGCTCTCCTGCCAAGCTTGTGTGCTTGCAGTGAAGGCATTGCGGACAACGAGGTCGGCGAGTAGTGTAATGTGCTAAAGTAGAAGATGTCGCCCTCATGCAGCTTCCGCAAGTAGTCAATCGTCGCCATTCGCTTCGACGAGGTTTCATGAATCGAACTGTATATCGTATTCGCGTTCAGGGTCCCGCTGCCGGCAATCGAACTCGTAGTGGGGGCATGCGCCAATGTTGCGCCATTGGGGGCTCCGTGTGAAGAAGAGATATCGCGCTGGAATGCGGTCTGCGCATTGACGCCTAGTGTAGTTCTGCCGCCGCCCGTGCTGCCGTCCGAGGGCGCAGCAGACGCTTTCTTGCCGGCCGGGACATTGGGCGTAGAGCTGACGAGCATATGCGGAGAGTCGTTCGGATTCGAAGCGTCGTTCGGATGGCTGGTCGCGGGAGGTGTGCGGGCGCTGTTGAGGCTCTCGAGGTATGCGGGGTTGTTCAGGAGTGGGAGGGCCTCTGTCGACTTGAATCTCTGGCTGAAGCCCTTGGCGGTCAGGGAGATCTTGCGCTTGAGCAATGGCGCCTGCGACTGCGGCTGCTCTTTCGCTTGCTGTGGTTGCTGCGCACCCGAGATGGTGCGGGTGGGGGAAGCTGCCGCTTCCCGCTGTTTCTCTTTGCCCTTGGATGGGCTGAACGCTGCGATTCCCCCGGGGCTCTCGACGGGAGATGTGCTGCTCAGCGGAGTGAAGGCGTTGTTACCGCCGCCCGACGGACTGCGCGTCTTGTGTCCGAAGCTGCTGCCGCTGCTGAGGTTGGTGCGATGGCTCCGTAGGCTGATGCTTCTCTTGACGCTGCCGCCGAGTTCGGTGAGGTTGGAGGTGGTGAGGGAGAGGATGCTGCTGTCACGGCGATGGGGATTCCAGCGGCCCCTGTCGTGGATGTCGCCCGCAGCGTTGAGGGGGGTGGTCGTGGTGGTGGTGGTGGTGGGAGTAGCGATGCCTGGTCCAGCTCCAGCTCCGGCACCAGCACCAGCACCAGCAGCGTGGGCGCTGGTCAGGCCGCGATTCAGAGTCAGGTCGGTCGTACTGGCATTGTGCGGGATGTTGTGCGGGTGGTGGTGCTGGTGGTTGTGCCTCTTGCCCGTCAAGCGTCCCAAGGTCGAGGTGCCGAAGGAGGGCATGGCGGCTCGGGCACACGACCAGCTCGCTCACTCGCTCGTCGAAGTTGACAAGCGGTGCGGTGCGGTGCGGTGCGGTGTGCCGCCTTCGCACAACAAGCCAACAATGGTGAAACACTGGAATATCGGTGCACAGTGCATCCCAACTTCTCGAATCGCCGTCGGCTGCCCGTCTGATTGGCCATGCTATTTCAGGGGCAGCAGCGCACAGCGACTTCGCGCTCCACTCTCCCTCCACTCTGACTGCGGTGTCGAGGCGATCGGCAGAGTTCGATGGCGCAATATGCGACCTGCAAGGCCCCGACGCAGTCAGACCGGACCTGCTTCTGCTGCTTCTCACTCTCGTCCTCTGTACAGCAACAACAGCGAACAACACTGGACATCTTACTTGTGAAGAGGTGGAATTATCGTCCGGCGGTATTCTTTCCCGCGGGAAAAGGGCGGTTTTGTGCGGCTGGGCAGGTTTGCTGATTGGCCGGCGCGGACTCGGTCGCTGCACTGGGGATGATCTGATCTGAAGAGGGGAGGAAAGAAAGGTCGAAGAAAGAGAGAAGGATGAGGCCGTGAAGGAGGCCTTCTCGCTTCTGTTGTGGGAGCAATACTTGTCGTGTTGCGTGAGGGATAATAGCTGCGCCTATGTGACCACCCATTCACTCACAACACCGCCAACATCTTCCAAACACTGGATGGAAGCTTGCAAATAGTATGTTGTCATTCGTTACGCTACATGTACTGTTTCTCCTAATGAGTCTGACCAGATCGTACAGCTTCGAGAGCATCGCGGTAGCCTGCCTCGTATCCTGCTTCATATGCTCCACCCATTCCTTTCGCTCGAGCAGCGCCCGAGGTTGGTTGGTTCGCCGGACCTCCAGCATTGAAGGGAGTCGCACCCACACCACCACCAGTAGCAGTAGAAGGTTGAGTGTTCCTCTTCAAAGTCCCGTGTTCAGCGCCATGCTGTCCTGTACCCTGATGGTGATGCGCAGCAGCCCCCGCTCCCAAAACACCAGCACCCGCTCCACCAGCCAGAGCAGCATCACGACCATAGTGATGATCTTTCGGATCCTGCTCGGTCGTGCCTCTGTTCTTGTACGAGAAATTCTGCCCATACGGAGCGCCGGTAGTCGTGCTCGTGGTGGTCGTCGGATGGTGCTGTGTCGTCGTAGTGGTCTGATGCGAAGGACTGCCGCCGCCATATTCTTTACCATCCATGTGCTGCAAATTCTCCCGATCGGGCTGTACGCGCGGATCCATGATGTTCGCCACATTACTCTCATGCGGACCAACCGTCTTCGAAGCAGGCCCTCCATGGCTTTGATATTTTGCTGCTTCATACGCACCGAGACCGCCGGCACCAGCTACGCCGGCATCTGTTCCATAGTGGTGTCCCTCACCGGCTCCCAATTTCTGTCCCCCAGCAGTCGGGACTGCTTCCCGGTTTTCCAATTGACTATGTGGTCCCGTCTTCAAACCGGCAACCTGATTCGTCACGCCTCCGTGTGGTGAACGCTGGACATCATCAGTAGCATTCTGACTGTCGAAGCCCGAATAAGCCGCTCGGCTACCCAGATCGCCTGCCTGCGCGCGGTTCTGGGAAGCACCATAACCAACACCAGGCCCAGTGCCAGCATTCCTAGTATCAGCGCCTGCAAACCTCGTATCGGCGGCGTTTGCGGCAATCTGTTGGCCTTTGGCACTGTACGGGTCATAAGGCTGGCGGGGTACATTGTGTTCGTATTGACTGGAGCCACCGAGGTGTGTATCGCGCAGTTGGTCGGTGGTGGAGGCGATATTGCTGCTGCCCGTGCCGTGTCCGTACCCATGTCCACCTTCATGTCCACCACTTGCATAAGGAACCCCATCTTTCATCGTGCCGCCTGTGATGCCACTTCCACCTGAAGCGGAACCGATAGGATGCTGCAGGGGATTGCTCGAAGACCTCGTGCTTGAATCCGTCACGTTCGAAGTCCGTCCCATGTCTTGTCCATATCCAGAGCCATACTCCCCAGAATGCTTGGTGTTGGTGTTGGAAGTGTTCGCCGAGGGCTCTTCCTTGTGAGAACCACTCAGTTTATTTTCAATCTTGTCAATGAGACCCATTTTCCGTTTCAATCGTGCTGTCTGGTGCTCGACTCGTGAAGGGGGTGTTTGGAGAAAGGACCATGAAGGACAGTAGGAAGATATAGCAAGTATGCGCCCTCCTCAGTATTCTACGTCATACACACCACTTCGTCTTTGTTCCTTTGTTGCGCAAGCAGGGCTGCTGCCAACTTTCTGCACAACGCGCCATGGTCTGAGGAAGCAGCCGAACGAAGCAAGGAACATCAACCACCAAACCACCAAACCAAGAAACCACTTGCGGAATGGCGGATCGATCAGATATCCAGAGAACCAATGAGATGTTTGAAGAAACGAAGGACGTGGCTCCGCTCATGGCACGTGGAGTGAAAGAGGCGGGAACGAGATCTGCACATCTGGAGCTCTTTGCGTCATTGACGTCATTGGTATGCCAACAATCCACAACTCAGCGCTCTCACCGCGAAAACCTGTTACGAGTCAAGACACATTCGCAGCAAAAGCCGAGACACATGTAGTGAAGATAATAGATATAGAATTCGGACTGGTTCTCATTTCTTCACACACAAGGTGGCCTGTCTTATTTACACGTTCTATTTGAATGATAACGCCCTCTCCCTTGGGGAGCTCTCTTGTGGAGAAAGCTGGCCAGGAGAGAGCGCGAACTAGATAATATTTCTTCTGATAATTCGAAATCGTGATCGTCGGTAACCCAATACGGGATGCATCATGACACAGATGCTCCAGAAGTGATCTGCCCTCATCGTCAAGAACGACAAAGCAGCTGGCGACAGCAGTATGGACTACCGTCGTGCAGTTTGGGTATCCGAGAGAATGTAACAAAAGCCGCCCATACGGTAATACTGCCCGAAAAAAAGGCGCATAGGCTTGCAAGGCCGGAAGAGACGGTGGTATCGCTTACCCACTTCCCGCCGTGGAGGTGATATGGTTGAGCTGCGAACAGCGCCTTCGCTTTTTTTCCTACCGATTTTTCCTACTCCAGTTTTAGTCCGAGTTCGTTCCCCAATGGCGCCGCGCTGATTTTTGCGAAACTTTTTTGTACACCGGGTGATATCAAAGCAGTGATGGTTTGTGGGGTGAAAGAGGGGTCATAAGATCGTGATCGTGGTATCGTGATGTGTGGTCTGGTAACACAAGGTTCAGAAAGAGACGGGAATCTCCGACAAAGCTCCGACCAGGGAGTCCCTCACTTGCGCACGCTGAGGCTTCGTCCAAGCAACGAGGAAGTGTCGGTGAAGAGCTTCAGGATTGAAGGCTTGTTGCTTGAAGGCTGTTGTTCGTGGTGGATTTTCGCGTAGCGCACCATCGGGCCGACGAAGTCCTTCTCCTCGACAGCCGGGAACTTGAAAGGCTGCTTTGGATCGTTGAGGGAGGGCATCTTGGACACCGGCTGCGTCTCTGCCAGGGGTTGAAAGATCGGGCTTTCGCCTTTAGCCTGAGCTTCAGCATTGGCTGCTTCGTGGTTGGCGCGCCACACCGCATCGATTTCGGCCCATTTCTGCTCGGTGAGCTTGTACGTTTGAGATGTCACACCGTAATGCTCGCTGATGCGAGCAGCTTGACGCATGTACTCGACGCGGGCAGCCTCCCAATGATCCGCGAGACGCTTGCAAGCCTGTGCATCGCAGACAGTAGGCATGTAAGGTTCGGGGTTGATGTGAAAGTTCGCATGCCCGAGCTTGATGGCCCAAGGGTCTGTCTCCGCACTGGTCAGGTGAGGAATCTCAGGTGTTGGATGGATCGTGGCCGAACGGGCATGGCGAAGCGAAGATATAGAAGCCCTAGCGGATAGGTTTGGAGTGCCAGAGGGCGTGTTGATGAATGAAGCGGCGGCGGATGCGACAGTCGGAGACTGCAATGGCGACTGCATAGCTTCGTTGGAGTCGTTGAAGTATGTCGCCATCATTGGAGGCAGCAGGGGCGTGGACGCGAGCTGTTCGCGTTCAGCATCGTCCTCCTCGGGCAGTGGGATCTCAATTTCGACGGGCCTGGAGGTGGCTCGAGACGACGCTCTCGCCCTTGGAGGGCTTACGGATCGCTCACTTGGGTCTGTACCGGCAGACAAGAAAGGAGGTGTTGACATGTTGCACAGGTCCGTGGCAATGGGCAGAGTAACGGAGCGCGTGGTTGGCAACCTCAATGAAGATGCGCGTGAGTTGGGCGCGCTGCGCATAGGGGTGCTGGAGACAGACGCGGAAGCTCGACGACTTTGAAATCGCCTCGAGATGGAAGTGAAGTGGTGACTGAGACGAGAAGGGAAGCTATCAGTCGACTGTCCTCTGGATCTGCGGCGCTTTGGCAGTGGTTCTCCAGGAAATTGGCCATCATCGAAATAGTCGTCTCCAGGACTCCATTCGGGAGGAGAGTATGGCAGCACACGACACTCTGCGCTTTGACGATGCTCGCAGTACGGCGTGTCGCAAATGCAGAGTGGCTCAAGGCTGTCGCAGAAGGCCTCATCGCGCTCAGCAGGCTCCTCCACAAGATCGTGGAGCATTGACTTGGAAGTTGGCGCGGTTGCAGGAGAATCCGGATTGGTAGCCAGAGAAGAAGTAGAGCTCGGGCAGCGGGAGTGGCCGCGCGTAGAGAAGGTCGGAGTGACGGGCGAAGAAGTGGTGGAGTCGGTGGAGGATTGGCGCGAATGCGCTGGCGAAAGTTGATACGGCGAAGGCATGGCTGAAGCGTCGTTCCCAGGATGTTTGGAGGTGTTGAGTCGAGGGAAGGAAAAAGTGCGCATCCTGTTCATGTTTGCTTGGTTGGACTGGTTGGACTGGTTGACGGGCCTTGGAAGGGGGGGGGAAGGGCTATGGGGAGCGATCACGAGACATGTTGGCGTGGACGTCGTGTTGTTATTGTTCTGGTAGCATGTGCACCGTCCCTGGCGGGATGTTGTCGACGGTGGTGGTGACGGCGGTGTTGGCAGTTTCAAGGCGCGTCGGGTGGAAAACAGACGTGTGATGCGCTGGCAAGACCTAGTCGCCTGTCGTTCTCCAGCTCAGTCGCGTGGCCGCGATTTGTCAAGCTGTGAAGTGCCGAGCAGGAGCCGTGCGAGGCGAGGCGAGGCGAGGCGCAGCGAGGCTTGGGTGAGGAGAGCGCAGTCGTTGCTGGTGTGGGCAAGCAGCGGTATGGCGGCGGAAGCGGTTGTCGACAGAGACCGTGTGGTGTAGCCAGTGGAGGGAGTGTGAGCTTGCAGAGCGGCGAGACAGCAGAGCAGCACGCGTGTGGCGACCGAACCGAGACGAGACAAGACAAGACGAGGCGAGACGAGACGGGCACGGGAAAAGAGGGACGGTTGTTGATGTAGGAAATGAAATGGGACGGTGGCAGGAAGCAGGGCAGGATTGGGGATTGGGATTGGGTTTTGAGCGGTACGCCGGCTGTCACAGGCGCTAGACCAGGACTAGCCGTGTGAGCGACTAGCACTGCGAGCGACCAGCACAGACTAGCTCCAGGTACGGGACGGTACGGCTACGACTGGACAGCACTGGTACCGCCCGCCCAGAGGAGAGAGTGGAGGACAGAGGGACAGACTCTTCCACATTCGCTGAGTCTTGCAGGAACAGTGGACACCAAGCGATCGCGTGCAGCAGCAATAGCAGCAATAATCATTGCAGCCAGCGAGCGCCGCAACAGTAGCAACACAACCAAAGGACCGTAGTCCAGAAGTCCACGGCATCGAAGAACAAACCACCGCCTCGGACTCCTCCCGGGCCAACGACTGAAGGGCGATTCCGCACATGCATGCACAATGCACTCGTCGGCTCCTCTGACTACTGTCACTGCACATCACTGACTACAGTACTGTCACTACTGACTACTGTCAGCTGCCTGCGCTGCTTCTGCTTGCTGCTCACCACTCTGCACTCTGTGGTCCAACACTGACCGCAGGAGACACGACTGCATCCATCCACGTGCACCACCACTTCATGTAGCCGGGCCAAATCACGCGATAGAGGAGGCCGAGGCCGAGGCTGATGACGTCCGCTCGCCAGCACTTCTGGCCCTCTCGTGCATCCCTTTCTGCTGACGTGACCTCCGAGCAATAAGCACCTCGCCGACTCCTTCTTCGCCTCTGCGACCTGCCTGTGTGCCATCGTTGCCCTCCATCGGTGAGTATGTACCTTAGTTGGCCCTCATCAGCCGCGAACCCTTGGCTGCACGTTTAGACCCGGCCACCACGTTCTGCCGTTGCAACAGCCAGCAGCGCTCCGCACAAGCCGCACTCCTTCCAACGGCGATGCAGCCGCCATGGTCAATAATCATCACTACTGACAGCCTGTCATTATTGCCCACCTCACCTGCTGCGCCAGCAATCTCCTACCACATAGATTCGACGTGGTACGGACGCCGTGCGACTGTTTCATCCGCACACAAAGATGCGGTCCGTGGTCAGCCTCAACTTCTCTACAGTACAGCACCCCCATCTGTGCACGCACGGTGTGTGCATTACAGTATGATTCGACATGTCGGCTCCGAGGCCGTGCACCGTTTGGCGGCCCCAGTGGCTTGCAGGAGGCCTTGTCATTCTTGTCAGCGCGAACTACAAAGTGTACCACTCTTCACTCTCCCACGGCGGCAGGCGGTGCCCGGACTGCGGCCTGTCAGCCACGACTTTGCTTTGTCGCGACCACAATCGCTGCGCAAAGAACGGCTTGCAGCTATGCCAGCGTGCAGCTATGCTATGCTATGCTATGCTATGCTACGCAATGCTATGCCAGCGCGCAGCAAGCCGCAAGCAGCAGCAAATATCGCGGTCGCAAACACGGCGAGCGAGGGCGTTGCAGCCGGGAGAACACTGACTTCTGACAACCAAGCTGGGGGAGCGTAGAAATCGACTAGAGCGGCTCCCACCGCCCCTTGTTATTGGGTAATAATCGTGCACCCGCTCTTTCAGCCGCTGATTCTCCCAACAACAGCAAATGGAAGGATTCCTGAGAAGGCCTGGTTCCCACCCGCCGAACTTCGCCGCGGCACACTCATCCTTCTGCAACATGTGATCAGGTAGCGGCCGCCGTCGCAGCGTGGGTCGGTGACCTTCTCACACTTCTCATCAATTAACTTCTCACTGCGGGGTCTCTGCACCCATCATCACACTTTCTTTCGACTTTTTCCTGTCGGCAGTACATGTAGTAGTCCACACGCAACGCGTCAGCTCACTGGCCCGTCCATGGCGTGCGCCTTCCCCTCGTTCAATACTCGATCGGATCAGTCATAATAACCATGATAAATCTACTGTACAAACTACTCCACCCCACGAAATGGCTCGTTTGGGCAATTTCGCCATTACCAACCATCCAGGTACACGTCTTCTTTGAGCGAAGCGACCAGGTGAGGTATCAACTATCCTCCGTCGTACCTGAACAAATGCGTCTCAGAGTCTCCAGGATGCCCAGCAAGTGTGACCGAACATGTTCTCCCAGCAGACAGACCGACAGACCCAACAGAGACACATATGCGCCCGCTACCAAGAAAAACCCGCCCCACTAGCTAACGCCTGACGCTCCCATTCGCTACCGCAGTTGGGTCCCGCTTGCTAAAGCCGGGACTTGGAGAGCCCGTGCGGGTTTCCCATCCTCCTACTACTGCAGGTACGTCAGAATCATCACAAATCAAACGCCTCGCAAACGCTTGCCGGGAAATCTCGCCCATCTCACCCGCCGCGGCGCCGGCTGCTCTGTTCTGCTATTGAAGAAACGGTGCTCTGCCCCATCTCACCTGCCGCGGCGCCGGCGGCTCTGTTCTGCTATTATTATTATTGGAGAGACCGTCGGTGCATCTCGGACGAACAAAACCTTGAGTACATACTCGACAGACAGGCATTCCCAGAAATCCGGATTCCGGAATTCGTAAAGTTTTCTTTCTGTGCACTGTGGTGGAGACTCAGACTCGGGAATCGGTGTGATGTGTGATGTGTGATGATGAGTGGGAACTAGATTTTTCTTCTTCTTTTGTGGGGGGAGGGGAGGGGGGTAATTTTTTTCTCTCTCTCTTTCTTTCTTTCTTTCTTTCTTTCTTTCTTTCATCCTTCCTTTTCGGCAGTCGATCGTCTGACCGTGCATGATTTAATACAGGGAAGATGCCTACAAGACCTACAGATTTTATTATTCAATCAAATGTATCATCTCATCATACTTGCGTGCTTTTCCACAATAACAACGACAACAACAACAACAACAACGACAATCTTTGCCCGTTTCTTTCTTTCTGCTGCCTTCTTTTTTTCAACAACAAACTATCTATGATATGATACCTTATCATATTGATCGAGATGAGTAATAGAGTGGTTGGATTGCATCTCCACAAGCAAGCAAGTCAAAAAAGAAGTTTCCTCGAGATACGTGTCGATCTCCTCTGTCATCAGTTCGGCTGCGATGCGGTACGAGAAGAATAATGCCTATTCCACGGCCGCGGCGTCGTCGTGTGGGATGGGATTGGGACGGGACGTGCGCTGCTGCAGCAGCCGTTCCGGATCGGTCGAGGCCTGGGCCTTCTGTTCCTCCTGCTCCTCCTCCGACTAACGCTGCCGAGTCCTACCAGTAGTCCGCGGGCGCCTGATGATGTGAT
Organism: Lecanosticta acicola; assembly: GCA_963674455.1. Lineage (NCBI taxonomy): Eukaryota > Fungi > Ascomycota > Dothideomycetes > Mycosphaerellales > Mycosphaerellaceae > Lecanosticta > Lecanosticta acicola. The sequence goes on along the minus strand of CAVMBE010000031.1, from coordinate 57,173 downwards.
GTGAGGAGATGAGAGGAGCAGTCGGTCGGTTATTGAATGTCTTCCACATCGAGAAGGTCGGTTATGCACCATACCTGTAACATCCTGGGAGCAGCAGCAGCAGCTGCTGCTGCTGCCTTTTCCCGCTGCTGGGGTAAGTAATGAAAGAAGTATTTTTGCTGGGAAAACCTACTCCACATTTCCTTGTTCTTGGTACGGCTGTGGGAGTTGGGAGGATCTGCGTTGTCACGCCATCCTGGCAATTGGCTTTTTTCTTTCCCACATTCCTTTGAGAGTGCGGTGGGACGTCATTCCGCAATGGCTCCTCGTTTCGCGATGCGGTAGCGATGACACATGGCGTGGCTAAATGCTGTGCAGTCTAGTGATGTTGAGTGAAACATGGCACTTCGCAGGCGGTAAACTTCCGGTCTGTCTCGGAGGACGATTCATATGGTTGGCAATGGTCATCATCGACCGGCGAGTGTCTGCAGTGGGCTGGCCAGGCCAGGCAGGGTTGTTTAACCATGTGATATCGAAGTATACGATCCCGTTCCGTCCAGGAGGCCGGCCAATTCAAGTAATCCAGTACTTCTCCCAACGGGCCTTATCCTCCTCTGTTCCTCGAAAGAGGAATTCAACCTGGGTGATGTCCTGGAATCCCTCCTCGAGATGGGGCTCGCGGTACCTGCTTGCGAAACCCGTGAAAGCCATTTTCGGCAGGAGGGCGCGCTTCTCTGGGTTGAGATGCGACTGTGATGGGTCAGCTACCACGGAACGGGACAGGTACACAGCGTGGCTGCCGATGCAGGGTGTAAGCGAGAGAACTGAGGGTGTGTTATTACTTACCTTGCTGCCATCCGACAGGGCGCGCACGGTATCGTTGTGCTCGCAGAGCTTGGCGGGTGCGGTGAAGAGGACCAGACGAATCGGTACTTTGAGCTTCGCCGCGAGGCCGATCCACGCCGCGCGCGTTTCCACGTCGGCGTTGGTGTTGTCGACTACCACGGCTTTCGTGTCGCCTTGGATGAGTTCCGTGGCTTTCTTGATGCATTTGTCTCGTGTCTTGAGAATGTCCTGGTTGACTCGCTCGTATCCGAGAGGTTGCATGTGTTGCCAGAAGAACGTCGATTTCCCGGACCCGGGGCTTCCACAGAACAGCACAATCTCGACTGCGTTCTTCTTGCTAAACGCGACAGGGCTCGGATCAGTGCGCGAGCGCAGTGTGGCTTGCAGATGTGCTTTAGGGTCAAAGGACCGTACGAAGGGTTTCACTTCCTCGCCCAAGAAGTATTCCTCTGGTGTATGGAACGGGATTCCCACATTCGCAGCGAAATCGCGGTCAGAGCAAGAATGATCCTTTCGAGTCTTCGCCGCTTTGTCACCCTCGCGACCTGCAGCGTCGCCGACGAAAATGCTCTTTTCGTGATCCACGTCAGCGGCTCCCTCCAAACCGTAGTCGGCGAGCATCTGCTCCCACATGCCGGTGCGTGGCTTCCGGTAGTGGTCGACTCCAGTAGCAGCGTACACGGTGATTGGCAGATCGAAGTGCTTGAGTACCGCGGAAATCTTCTGTTTGAAGTTGCTGAGGCTCTTGGTGTCGCTTCTTTTGTCTGATTTGAGGGAGATGCCGTTTTGGTTGCTCACGACAATGACTGCATAGCCTTCTGCGCTGAGCTGTTTGATCTTGGCAGGTACGCTCGCGTCCCACCACTGCCAGTCATCGGCTCCACGCGCGAACGAGTTGCCGGATTTGGTCTTGATGAGGGTGCCGTCGAAGTCGAAGGCTGCTATCTTCACCGGCTTGGGACGCGTTGCGGTGTGGGCATTCTCGTAGCGTCCCACCAGTAAGGTATCGTGGAGGACATGAAAGACGATCTTCTCGGGTTCCTTCTGCGAGGCGGGCTTGAAGAAGTTGGCGACGGCCGAGTTGGTTGTTCCCACTGCTTTCCGCTTGCTGGGTGGAGGGGAGATGTCACGGTCGGTTGTAGCGGTACGCTTGAGCGAGGCCATCTGCAACGCCGCAACACATCTGCTGGACCAGAACAGCCCGGTGCGTGTTATCGCCAAGTGAGTAGTCAACCAAGTGCAGTGCATCCAACGTGCTGTTGCGATACCAAAGTGTGCCGTGTGTCGTGCCGTTTGTCTTGGAGACGCGAGAAAGGCGTCACGCAAAACTCACGAAGTCAGGCGTCACTGCTTCTGAGGCAAAGTTTGATGGGGGTGCATCAAATCTTGATGGATGTCAGGTGGTTCCGAGCATATGCTGTCTATTATCTCAATACTACATGTTCTTGCATTACAAACTCTTGAAGTCGTCAATCGTATCCTGTACAAATTCCCGCTCCAACGCCATGCTATGCGAATGTCACGCCATGCAATTCTCTATCCCACATCACCATGCAATCACAACAGTACTCAGGACGGCAATGAAGAGTCCACCAAAGCTGGTACGGACCACTGGAGCGGCAGACTGTTTCAGGCCGCAGCATTGCTGGGTGTAAGTCACGCCGTTGGCAGTTGCTGCAACATCGAAGACTGAGCCTTGAGTCGGGCTTCCGATGTTGTAGTAGTCAACAAGCAAGAAGTTCGGGGGACGATTCCACGTGTCTATGGAGGGAGGGATTAGTGGTTGGAGAACTAGGATGGGCGAAGGATAACTCACTCGTGCAGTTGATACTCATAGCACCAAGACGTCCGTACTCATTCTGCTCGCCGTTGGTGATGTTGAGCTCTGCAGTGTTTGGAATGAGGATCTGCGAGGCCCCCGAGATTCCAAGGGAGGATAGATCAATGGCGGTGTTGAGGTTGTGGTTGGCAAGGTACATGAAGTCGTCTCGGGCCTTTGTCTGGTCGAGATTCGGAGGGCGCTGCTGAGTGCACGGAAATGCCTGATCGGTTGGCGAGAAGGGCGTCTCCCACACCTGTGAGAACTCGTCCAAGATGTACGGGACGGAGTTCTGGTTGGCCTTGTAGTCCATCATGAACACGACACGCTGGTTCTTGAGAATCATCTCGCCCAGCGTCGGCCACTGGTCCCGATATTGCGGGATGTAGGATGGCGTATACGCGTATGATAGCAGGCCAGAGTTCGTGATGGGTGCCACGAAGTTCTCCACGGCCGTAAAGTCGCTGTTCACGATGAGAACGGTGACCACGTCGTACGGGTGATCATCCAGCCACGACTTGAGGGTCTCCAGTTCAGTCTGCCACGTCCCAGCATTCAGAATGTTGCAGTTCGTGTGGCAATTGTAGAGCGTATTGTTGACGTAGTGAACTTCGCCCGTCAACATGCGGATCCCGTCATTCAGCTGATCTCGGATGGGGAGTTGCTGGTTGCTAGCAGCATTGTTCTTGATGACAAAGGCCGCATTGTGGGCAGCGACCATGGTGATGTTGCTGTACTTTCGGGTGCAGAACTCGGGGAAGCCATTGCAGGGCAGAGTATTCGACGGCCGTGCGGAGCTGGTGGTTGCGGTAGCGGTCTGGTTCGTCGTGGAGTTGGCGGCAGAACCGACGATGGCTGTCACCGATGCGGAGGTCATGGCCACAGTAATCTGCGAGTTGGATGGCATGGATGTGGTGGTGATGGTTGCCAGGGTGCCATTTTCGGATGTCGTCCTCACCAAGGTGACGGGTGTCTGAGTGGTGTAGGAGAGGTAGGTATACTGGGTTCCGGTGAAAGCAGAGGTAGCAATCTCGGAGCCGGTGAGCGTGGACCAGCCGGAGAGGGTGAAGGAGAGGGAGGGTTGGGATTGTGTGCTACTGGTGCTCGTGGGCGAAGTCGAACTCGAGGTGCTGCCGGATGATGTGGCAGAGGAGGAGGTGTCTTGCGCGTTCGACCCAGCTGCCGCAAGGCACAGCAGCCAGAGTGCGCTCGAGAGCATCGTGGGCGATATCTATCTTGGCGAAATCTCCTGGGCGATATCTCCTGGGCGATTTCACCTGGAGGCCCGGTGCAGCTCGAAGTTGGAGAAGTCCGGGGCAACGATGGGATGGAGTGTGAGAGTCGACACGTCCTTGGCCCCCGGCGTAGACGCGGATGCGAGGAAGGGGGTGGCACCGTGTATTGGTACAGCGACGGTGGAAGTTTACGGCTCCCAATTTCTCAACCAACAGCCGACCTCATCATACAGCGCGCGCCTGGAGGCCAGGAGCCCAAAGCCTCCCGTCGCGTTGGGACTAGGCGCACTAAATCTCAGTCCGCGGCGCAATGACGTCTCACACATGGCTTTTCTCTGGAGCCGCGCAATCCTCGCGGCTGTGGCTGATCTGCCCCTTCGCCGCACGAGTTGTGCACACGCCGGTATGAAGTCAGGATGCATCGGAGCAGCGTATCAGAGCAGCGAGATCTGCAGATAAGGTTGGCGACGAGACGTCCGGAGTGCTGGAGCGCATGTGGAGAGAGATCATTGTGGGTGTGGATAGCGCAGGATGGATGAGGAAGCGTGACGTTCGTTTGCTCGCTGCCCTGTCTTCCGTTGCCTTGCGGCTGGGCTGGGCTGGGCTGGGCGTTGTCCGTCCTTTTCGCTGCTTGATGATGATGGACTGAATCTCCGCGTTCTCGGCACACGGGAGGATGGTCGGCACGAGCTGCGTATGTCGTCGCATGGCACGCGTGCGTCTGGCTCTCTGTCCTGTGTGTGCTGTGCTGTGCTGTGCTGCTCTCGGACTGGCTCTCTGACTTGCGGCGAGGTGACCTTTTTTCCTTCCTCTCCAGACCTCATCCACCGCCATCCTCCCGACTCCCCTCGTACGTGCACTGCCGCCGCCGTGAGGGCACTTCAGTCTTGTCTTGCGCTGTGCTGTGCTGTGACTTTCCGACAGTATGTTTGGCCGCAAGAAGAAGACGGAGGAAGGCGAGGGTGCCGCCCGCTCAGGCTCCGACCGCACCCTCACCAACGAGAACGAACCCTCCAAGGCCCAGATCAAGCGAGCGACGCGCACCCGACTCTGCTGGGCCCTCCTCACCTCCCTCTTCCTCCTCATCTCCGTCGTCTTCCTCATCCTCGTCGAAGTCGGTGACACCAGAGTCGGCAAGATCCGCAGTGCCATCTACTTCATCAAGCTCGACCTTTCCGACATCATCCCGGTCTCCGTCCCCAATGCCGTCCTCATCAACAGCATCGCCCAGTCCCTCGGGCTGCACGACTTCTACACCGTCGGTCTGTGGAACTACTGCGAGGGATACGATGGACAAGGAACTACCGCTTGCTCTCCCACGCAGACGCTTTACTGGTTTAACCCGATCGAGATCATTCAGAGTGAATTGCTCGCAGGCGCAACCAGTATGTTCCCACTCCAAGCGTCGCACAAGCTTCGCCCAAGCTTCTGATGACAAGCCAAAGCCTCCAGCATCAGGCTTGCAAGATCTCAACAACCACGAATGCTGACATGAACTCTCTTCCCTCCCCCCAGTTGCCTTACCCGCCGAACTCAACAACATCCTGGACCTCATCCGCCTCGTGTCACACTGGATGTTCGGCCTCTTCCTCGCGGCCGCCTGCGTCAACTTCCTCCTCATCTTCATCGTCCCCTTGTCCATCTACTCCCGCTGGGCCACCTTCCCCATCGCCATCTTCACCTTTCTCGGCGCCCTCTTCGTGACGGTTGCCGCCGTCATCGCGACCGTCATGTTCATCATCATGAAGGACGCCATCACCTCGGCCACGCAACTGAACATCGGCGCCGAGCTCGGCGTCGAGATGTTTGCCTTCATGTGGATCGCTGCCAGCTCCGCGATCCTGGCGTGGCTGATTCAGATGGGCATGTGCTGTTGCTGTGCGAGCAGGAGAGACGTCCGGACGGGCCGGAAGAGGGGGAGCAAGAGAGCCTGGGGCACGGAGACGCCCGGTGTGAGTGAGAAGCCGGCGAAGAAGAAGAAGGGCCTCCCAGCCTTTGGCCGGACGAAGAGGGAGAAATAGAACGACGACGGAGCGATTTTTCATAATGTCCTACCTTTTGACGACGATTCTGATGTACATGGCCCTGGTTTTTCTTGCGATGGAGCGCATTTTCTTGTACAGCATAGCGTGGAGGTGTTTCAGTCGGGCTTGGTTGGGAATGTAGTAGGATGATTGGTAAATATTTTCACGAATCATGGACTGTAGAGAGAGAGAGAAGAACGATTCAGCATCCCAAAATCTCGTTAGATGTCCGAAGCTGTATGTACTTTTACATGTGTGAAATTAAATCTGGATCATATCTCTAGTGCTGCTTCCCCAGAGTATCCCACGTCAGCATCCCAAATGCAACAAAGATCAAGGCCCCGCCGATGTATGTTGCCAATGAAGGGCTCAGACCCCAGACCACCCAGTCCGCCAATGCCACGAAGAATACGCTCAGACTGTGGACGGTCAGCTTGTTCATACGGAGGGAGGGACTGACTCGGGGGAGGAGTGCTTACACGTTCGCCATGGACCCAAAGACCGGGTCCGTCCAGACGACCAACACCGCGAGCAACGTAATGGAGACTAGTGAGCCGTGTTAGCCCGAGGTCGGAGTAGTAACCGCACAGGATCATTCTTACTGGAGCCCGCCAACACCGCAATGACGATCCAGAGAGCAGCATGGGCACTCGGGATCTCGAACCGCTCCAGCCCCAAGAAGTGCAAGGGAAAGAAGGCAAGCCAGAGGACTCCAAAGGTGTAGAAGCCTGTCAATGCAGATGCGGAGAGCGTCAAAGGGAGACTGGATTCCTGGCTCTCCGGTCTGGAAGAGCATGCCCATTTCTTGAAGAGCACTTCGTACAACCCAAATGCCACCGCGCCCACGCATGCGATGATGTTGCCCAGGAGGCGTGAGGCTCCGATTGCGGATTCAGCATGCTCTGCTGTCGTGTCTCCATATGCGATTGTGAACGTGCCGCCGGTGGATAGGGCGACTGCGGCGATGCTGATCCAGCCCAGCTTCTCCTTGAGGATTGGCACCGAAAAGGCAGCGGCGAAGAACGTAGCGCAGTTGTAGATCGCGGTCAGGTCGGCGGGGGTCGTGAGTGAGAGGGAGGTGAACCAGGAGACACCGCTAACGGTCAGCACCACTGTCACGAGACCCATCGTTGCGAGCAGAAAGTCGAGAGGACCGCCCGCTTGGCCGTGCCGTTTCCATATCAACTTGGGGCCTGTCGTCGCAAAGGCATCGATTGTGGCGATGGAGCCGCGCAGTTGATTGTTGTAGTCTCGCACCCAAGTCAGGTAGGGTACTCTGCGGTCCTGCCAGCGGAGATAGAGAATGTGGCACAGCCATGGGAGAGCCAGAGAACTGTGCGTGATGTAGAGCGTCGCGAAAGGCTTCTTCCACTTGAGTTCATCTTCGAAATATGCTGTAGCCTCCGTGTTGATCACGAAGCCCACCACACATAGGGCCAAGGTCAAGGCGATCCAGATCCAGGACACGCGCTTTTTGGGAGGCTGGTCTCTTTGTCGGTAGTGGTCGTTGGGCGTCCGCTCGCCTTCCAGTTCGGTGAGCTCGATGTCGTCGTCTTCATCCTGGCTCGTCCAGCCTTGATCCAGAAGTGGTTCATCGTGCTCGTCGTCTTCCAGCTTCCTGCGAGCAGTATCGGGCATCAGGCGGCTCATATTGCCGTGGGTTTGCGCGGGCAATTGGAATCGGGACCCTTTATCTCCCTTCCATATCTGGACAATGGCCTTTCAATCTCCGACCGCGCGTTACAAAGAGGGATGAGCAGCACCGGAATGACTTTGGAACGGGGTAAAGACCGAGGGAAAGGTGCTGTGGTTGCAGTGTCGATTGTATGTGAGGTTGCAGCACGGCGCCAACACGCTGCCCTGGATTTCGGCTTACTCGGCTCGATCCCGGAGCGGAAGCTTACCTTAAACGACTGAGACAACATCACCCGGACCCGGACACGGACACAGACACTTTCGACCTTAGGTTGGTACCTTGGTGAAAGCAGGGTCACTGCGCTTCTTTGCTTGGAGCCTGCACCACCCCACTGCCACCACCACCACCACAACCCATCGGCAATTTTCATCGTCTACCTCACCTCACATCATCCTCACCATTCACGCTGGTGGAGACGGTGCATTGGCGGCGTGCTTGTTGGCGCACAACACAACCCCATTCACCGGGCGCCACAAAGGCTTTCTCTCGACATGAGCCTTAGCACCATCCTTCCGCCCACCTTGCCGCATCTTCTTTATAATCACCGTAAGTGCTTGCTCCCGCCGTCCTTGCGTGGCGCCGTGCTGTCGCTCCCGCGAAGACTCTTACATGGAGTACCCATCCGCTAACACCTCCCCTCCTCCACCCGCAGACCTTCCCACCCCACCGCAGCAGCAACCGACCATGTCTTCTCGGAAGCGCAAGGCTTCCGAGGAGCCAGAAAATGACCGCATGTCGACCTCGCCTTCCGCCTCGCCCTCCATATCAGGTCGACCGCTGGCCTCCTCGAGCACCCACCGCAGCATCAAGCGCACTCGCACGGCCACGACGATCGGCAGACCGCTTGCCCTACCTCGGCTGCTCGAGACGCTGTCGGCGGACGAGATGCGGCAGCTCCTACAGAACGTCTGCGATCAACATCCAGAGCTCCAGCAAGAGATTGTCACACAGGCACCCCGACCGTCCATCGAGTCCACATTGGCAGTGCTGCGGAAGTATGAGGACGCCTTCCGCGGAGCGTTCCCACTCGGCAACCGACCGACATCTGACTACGCATACAATCGCGTACGACATCACCTTTTGCAGCTCATAGATGCCGTGCGAGAATACACGCCACACTTCCTCCCGCCATATGAGACCCAGGATGCCCTCTCGCTCAACTACCTCGACTCTGTCACCGATATGATCCACCGACTACCAGACTGGGACTCGTACCAGCACCAGCGGTACAAGAATGAGGCATACGATGAGATTGCCAAGGCATGGGCATTGGTGATCCGGGAGTCGGCCAAGCGAGCGGGAGGATTTCACTTGCAATTCGGCGGTTGGGATCAGAAGTTGGTGGAGCACAACCAGAAGAGCGGAGGGAAGATGGAAGAAGCTGTGAATGAGTTGAAGGCATCGCTGGGCTTCATGCAAGCGGCTGCGACTGCACAGGCCAACACGAATGTTTCAGAGGAGCGGGCGAGCATACGGCAGCAGCTATTTGCCGGCACATATGGACATCAGCAGTTGGGCGTTGGACCGGGCGGATGCTGAGGAGGAGAAGGGCATGACACCGACATGAGATACGGCCTATCAGCATCTGCATTTGTCATGGGTGGGATTCTGGGCGTTCACACAGCACGGGCGCATTGCAGCGGGGTTTGGGCGGCGTACAGAAGAAGCACAGCGAGACCCGAATCATTGGGTGTTTATCATTGGGATCGGGATCAGAGCAGGATCACAGCCAGCCTGTGGCATATACGATATCGAATAGCCTTAATATGGAATTGTTCATTTGTGGATATCATCGCTTTCGTTCAGATTCTTACTCCTTCCGCGCAACCACGGGGGCTCCGCGGTTTTGTGAAGCTACATTCCGCTGTGCGGTACATGTACCCTTCTGGCTTCATGACCCTTTCTACTGCTGACGTAGTTCTTTCCAACGTAGCATTCCGGCGTATGATCACGCTTGTCGACTCGCTAAGGACACATTCGCGACAATATCGCTCCCAGCTAGTCCCCGTCGTCGCTGTCGCTTTAGCTGTCGCTGTCGCTTTCGCTGCTGTCCGCGTCCTTCTCTCCAACCACCTCCCTTCTCGATCCATCGATTGTCCATATAGCCGCCGAGGCAAAGCTCTGGTCTGGTGACGAAGCGCACTTCCCTGTACCCGTACCCGTACAGCAGACCAAGGCATCTGTCCCTGTCTCATGTGGAAAAGGCCACGCAGCTCATCGCCTCGACGGTGAAGAAGGAAGACGGTGTGTTTGTTCTCGATGATGAGAAGAAGAGCGATTCAGGGCGCGTATGCCGTGATTCCGACGAGGCAATTCTAGTACATGTAGGTTCTCCCCAAGGTGGCGTTCTTCAGGTCTGTATAGCTACAGCGGGCACCAAGTCAGTCCTCTCTCGCCTTCACACGTTTCTGGCGGGGATTGCGGTCCGCAACAAAGCTCGGAGCTTCTGGCGTGAGCGAGGCTCAGTTCGCTACATAGGGGTCCAGAAGGCGAGGTCTATTTCCGAGTTCCGTCGCGGCATGTCCATCCAGGAGGAACTCGCCCCCGCCGTAGATAGAAGATCTCGAGGGCTTCCGGGCGGATCTGCTTGTAGATGAGCTGGACAAGAGGGCGCTGGTCTTGAATCCAGACGAAGAGGGACACGGATCTTCTTGGTCTGGAGGGGCAACGAGTCGGGAGATGCGAATCCTCCCTCAGCTCTGCTGGAAGCTCGAGTAGCCGCGGGTCTGCGCGTGCTGGTGCTTGTTTGAAGTGCCGCTATGATGTGTTGTTGGCCGTTGCGGTGAGGGTGTTCGTGTTCGTGTTCGTGGCTCAGAAATGGCACCTGCGGACGCGAATGGAGAACTGCGGGTGTCAGTTTTGGAATTGAAGGTCGGACATTAAGCGACCTTCTGCAATCGCATGTGATGAGGAGGGCTCGCCTGTTGTTCTTGTTGGAATACAGATCCCCAGAAGCAGTGTGTAGTGAGGAGGTTTCTTCCAATCATCTCGAGGTGGAAAGGCTTTTTGAAAATTGCAATCTCTCGACATCGGCTTCGTCGACTCATAGCAGGCTGACAAGCCTGCAACTCGCATCATGTTCTTGGGGGTTGGGAATCGGACAAGGTTGTGAGTCTCTCCCTTCGCCTACGGCCTGCGTGTTTTCTGTGCAGCTTATACCTTTTAAACCAGCAGGAAAGTGTGGAAAAGTCAACTTGAAATGGACCAGCATTAGCACAGTGGACCTCGACGCGGCACGGCAAGATCGCACTCCTATCTTTCCCATTCGTCTCACTGCATTTCCCATTCCTAAGCCGCGGATCCCGGCCTCTGCTCTTGCTTGGAACATCGAGTTCATCTTCCGTCAATCCATGCTTATTTGGGGCTTTATCGTGTTGCAGTCGCAGCCGCTGCCTGACGGGGCAGAAGGATTGATAGCTGTCGGAGTTCATGAAGGCATGGTTATCCAGAAGTTGTTCTCACTTGCCGTAGTAGAACATCTCCAGTGCTTCGCGTCCGATCTGATGGCGCGTGGCGAGCAAGCCGCAATATAGGTAGGGGCCAGAGCGCTGATTCGAATGAAATGGACTTCAAATAGCACGAGGCGGTAGATGGGGCTCCTCAGCTCTGTCCGCAGTTTGGGCAGGCGGAGTGCGGTGTCCTTAGGCGCTTGCGACGGATCTCGAATGGTCTGCATGACCTGTAGCTGGACATTTTCAAGCGCGTTTGAAGTTGATGTTGATCAACAACCACAATGAAGTCCTGGACGAGTCTGTATATGTGAACGTCCAGAGTTTCCGCTACCGTCCGCCTGCCCTTCCGTCCTTGTGACGGTGAAGTTGCCAAGGTCTTTGATGATGGTTATCTTCTAGTACCCCAACGACCCAAATGTCTCGGTCGAGATAAGTAATCTCAATGCCGCGTTGACTGCTTCATTGCAGATGCTCACTGGAGAGAGCTGATCGGCGACTCAACTTTCGCACGTTTGGAAGCATTGGCGGCATATCCATTCGAGAGCTGACGCAGACGTCTATCCCAGCAGTCTACTTCGACTCAAGTTTGTCGGGAATCTGAGCGACTCGGATGTTGGTCGTCTCTGCGCTTCATGTCTGTTCGCTGTATCAAGGCCATCAGGGTTGGGGCAGCTTGTGAAGGATACAATCAGCGACTTACCCATACTCCGCTTTCAACTCCCGAATCGAAACAGTCGAGAGATAGATCGTCATCAGAGGCACTTCCCTCCCCCGATCGGTCCCTCTTGCGCCGGGCATGGTCTCCAGAACATCAGCTGACCCCCCGGCATCGTCGAGCATCCGAACATACTCCGTCTTCAGCGCATTGTACTGAAAGCATTTGATGTTCTTGGATGCCAGATCTCGTTTGACGATCTCGATGATGCTGATGAGTTTGGGGGCAGCTTTAGGTTTGGCTGTCAAGGCAACAATGGGTGTTCTCGACTGATTGTCTGAATCTTCCGCTTGAAGATTGGAGAGGACGGCGGAAGTACGGTTGGAGATTTGGGTTGAGGAGAGGACGCTGAGGTTGACCAGGTTGTAATTTTCCTGGGGAAGAGGGGCTCCATCTCGCGGTGCGGCCATTGTTCCCTGATGAGTGCGGCGGACAGCGGACGGGCTTCACGTTGGGTGAGAATCGCTGTCCGAGGGCGAGGGCGAGGCCCGGAATCACCGAGATAGGCAAGAAGGGTCACGTGCTACCAGACAAAGAGGAAAGCTGTCACATGTGCCGTGCTGTGCTGTGCTGTGCTGTGATGGCGAGATTGGCAATCCCGGTTCCGCGGTAAGGATTGTGAATGGTCTGAAGGAAATCGGAGCTTGTGTCTTGGCAGTGTGTTGTGTCGTGGAGAAGAAGGTACGTACCTTAAGACGACGAACGGCAGGCGCGTTGGCGGCGCGGTACGGCAAGCATTCCTGCTCGCTGTTGACAGCTGCGAGGTGAGTCAACAGCTAGTCAACAGCTATGTAGTAGTCAACAGCTGGAGCCAGGTTGAGCTCTGCTCTGCACACAGCCTTGGCACACAGCCAACACAGCCAACACAGCTCTCTCCACAGCTCTGCACTGTACGGCACATGGGGAGAGGTACGTGTCGTGCCTTCCAACTTCCGTGCCTGCCGTGCATCCGCGCAAACAGCGTCACGTGAGGATGTGCGGGTACCGCGCGCGACATGTAAACGACCTGAACAACGCAGTCCGTCTCGCTACGGCTACCTACACGAGACGCAGTCCGGTTTGTATGGGAGGGACGTTGGGATGGCCTCATCGCAGTGGCCTCATCACGACGAGCAGATTCCACGAGGCTTCAGGGGCTTCGTCTACGTCCAACGGGAGCCCGTCCAACGGGAGCCCGTCCAACGGGAGCACAGGAGCCATGCAACAGCAGGGACGGGGCGGAAGCAAGGCAGATGGAAAGCGACGTATCAGGTTGCAGCGCGAGACGGCAGGCGCAGGACGGGCCGGGCAGCTTCCTGTGTTGCCTGTTTGCCTACTACTGCGCACGTATCACGTATCGTATCGGCGAGTCTCTGACGTTTGGTCGACGCTTCGGGTCTAATGCAGGCAGCTCCCTGCTGGCGCCGCTTGTCTGTGTCGGTGTTTCGCTCGCGGTCTGCCCACGCCCACGCCCACGCCCACGCCCACGACTCTCACTCTTCGCCGTCGCTGCTGCTGGCTGCTGCCACAAACATCCCATCGTCACCAACCTCACCCGCACCCGCACCCTCTCCCTCTCCCTCTCCCTCTCTCCCCCAAATCGCCGCCTCGCCCACCACTCCTCCCTCCCCTCCGTCGCAACACCCGTTGGAGCGCTTCTTTCTTCTTCTCCTTCATCTGAACCACCCCTGTGTTATTAGTCCGATACTTTAATATATTTATTGTCCGCCTCACGGCCTGCACCTCCCGTCGCGACGCCTTATCTCCGCTAAACCACGCTTCCACCAACGCTCCTGCCTCGACCTTCCACCAAACCCGCGCCTTCTCCAACACGATCGCGACACCAGTCGGACGCTCAACGACTTCGACGACCTTCTCACGCCTTCCAACCTACACCGACACTCTCGACATCTTCCCTGCGACTCGCCCATGCGACAGCCATACCATTCTTTTCCTGTCGCATTTCAATTGGCACAACGTTTCATGGAGCTGGCGACTCGCAGGCTGCAGCAGAGCCATCACTGAACGCCGAAGCCGACGCCTGTGATCGCCATGCAGGGCATCTTCCGTTTGCCCTGGGGGTCGAGCGACCTGTCCGAGAAGGGCCACCTGGACAAGATGCGCGCATCGCCCGTGGTAGAGATACCCATGCTCAACAAATTGAAGAGGAAGCTGCCTGATACGCCTCATGTACTGTCGCCTTCGTTGACCTCCCCGCTCAAGCGGCAGCGGCCCGAGGTGGATTATCCTGAACAGCTGCCTACTCCCAGTTCACCGTATGTGGATGCGCGCATGTCTTGCAACCCCGAATCTGCACAGACAACCCTTCCTTCGGCACCGACAAACGGAGGAAGCAGCTCGAGCCAACTCGACGCACAAGCTGGAGGCGGCGCGGAAGTCAAGGAAGAAAGTGATGCGCAACCTTTCCCGAGGCCTTCGAGCACCAGCTCCCAAGGATATTTTGATGCCAAGCCAGTATCGAATGAATCTACAAATACACATGCGAAGGCCGTGCCGGACTCAATATCTGGCCTTACGCCGCTCCAACAGGTCATCGAGAGTACCCTGAATGTGCAGATCCTCTTGAAGCACAACGAGCTGCGCTTGATCGAGCAGGAACTTGCCAAGTGCCAAATCTCACTGGAGCAGCTGCGAAGATGCGAGGTCATCCCCTACCCGGGAGATGATTTGGCAAATCTGTCCCTGAGACAAGGTACTGGCCCTGCGGTGGAGCCTCCGGCTGGCTACACTCGACCTCCTCACGCTGCGCCATACGGGGTCACAGATGGGCCATACACTCGGCATTATGCGCAATGGCTCCTGAAGGATCCTCAGTTCGATTCCGTGTCGCCGCAGGCTGTTGCGCAGGCGGGGCAGCTTGTCAACACAGCGAGTCGCACTCGGGGCCATCACGCGAGGAAACCAACGAGCAAGTCGCTCAGCATGTCCACCAGGAATTCCGACCCTCTGCAGAGCATTCCCAACTATCCACCTGCTGCCATGCCCGTTAAGGAGAAGCTCCCCTTCCAAACGCTCAGAAGGTCAACAGATGGTCAGCTGGTCAAGCTGGTGTGCAAGGATTGCAAGCGAAGTAACTTTAGCAGCATCCAAGGCTTTCTCAACCACTGCCGGATTGCGCACAAGGTCGACTACAAGTCTCACGATCAGGCCGCCGTCGACTGCGGTCAGCTGCTCGAGGAGCACGAAATGGCATCGTTGCCACCCGAGGCGCAGGCCGTCAGCGCGCCCAAGCCAGCTCCTACGCGATCTGCCAGCCTTGCGATCATGCCTCCTCATCGCAGCGGACTTGTGCATCCACTCAACACTTCGACTGGCATAATCACTCCCTCAACAACCGCTCCTCACACACCCGCTTCGGCGGTCCCGGCAATTTCGGTATCAACGCCTCCCGCATCCACGAACAAGCCTCTCAAGCCGTCCGGACAGGTGCCCCGTCTCTCTGCGTGGTTTGCCAAGAACAATGTTGGTGGCGATCTGGATCATGCCGCTGCACTGGCGAAGGAGAAGGTCGACCTGTCAAACGACGAGGATCTGCGATCACCCGATACGCCCGACATTGGCTCTCCTGTTGCTTCTTTCCCTACTGGAGCTCGCACTGTTGCTGGCACCAACAGCGCCAAGCAGCTGGGAGGGCCTAATGGTGATGCTCTTCCCCGTCCTTCCAGTCGTAAAGGGTTTAGGCAACCAGCCTCCCAGCGTCCTCGGCCGTCCCCGCTTGCTCCTACGCCTGCTCGTGTCGATGAGCACCAGAGCGCGCTCTCCTCGCCACAGGATCCGGCTTCGACCGCGCTGAGTCCACATACTGCCGACAGCAACCCAGGCTTGGTGAGCGACCACGAGGATGATCACGGCTCCGCTTCGGAAGACGAGAGCCCGTCTTCGTTCGCCGCCGTCGCGCCAGGCCTTCCGCGGGTACCGCAGACCTGCGGCAGTGGCGAGGAACACATGGACATTGACATTGAGTCGGATCACGAGATTGACGGGCGTGGAGGCTTGATCATACGTCGGAATAGCATGGTGGCTGATGAGGCACGTGGTCTCTCGCGCTGCAACGGCAGTCCGAGTCGGAAGATGGGTGGCAAGTGAGTCACTGTCGGTGGAAACCGGAAAAAGCAAAAGGAACAGACTGAAAAGAGTAACGTGCTTGCGATGCGAATGACGGAAGACGTGACCCTCGTTACTTGTATGATGTGTGGGAGATTTATACTGCTCAGGACGAACAACTGAATAGCTAGAGCTAGAATACGTGTGACAAGAAGAAAACAATCTACTCTCTCCATGAAAGTTTGGACTTTGCCTTGCTTCTATGACTTGGATGATTGTGACGAGGCGGATCTATGATGGGAGTCTAGTAAAACAACCATGGTTCCTTCTCTGCACTCCGAGTTTATTCCATTTCATATGACGGAGGCCACCGTCCCCGGCGCATGAACAGGTACAGGCGGTGCTCCTCCATGTCTCGGCCCTTCGGATCCCAGGATATTCGTAACAAATTGCTCCACTTCCCGTCCAATCTTCACCATATCCAACCTTCGCAAAGCGTTCCTCTGCGCTTCCAGAACTTCCGGTTCCTCGTGCACGTCCTTCATCACTTCACTCTCCTGGAACCAGTAATCCTGTACCCTCCTCCGCATGTCTTTATCGCGGACGGTGGCGTTTCGGATGACGCCTAGTTTGCGAGTACTGGCGAGGAGAGTCTCCAAGCGGGAGGTATGCGCGAGGAGCTGTTGGGAAGGGGAAGGAGGGTTCAGGAAGGCGCGGTTTGTGGATTGGAGATAGATTGCGAGGCCGAGGAGGGAGTCGAGACATGCGATTGCGAGACCGCGGTAGATGGGGACTTTCCATGCCAGGAAGTTGAGTTCGGTCTGGCGGGGATCTTGGGGTGTGGTGGAGAGGTAGTAGATTTCCGCTGCGGGGAGGATGAGAGCGGCTATTGTGGCGACTGTGCGCCATCTTGCCGGTTCGGAGCCGGAGAGGGTAGTGGAGGTTGTTATACCCAGGGCGAAAAAGTGGAGGATGTGTGGGGCGAGGAGGGAAGGGAGGGCGTAGAGGAGGTGAAATTTGGAGGCGTCTAGGGTTCCCAGCGTTGTGAGGGGGTTGGCGAGGAGGATGGTGGGACCGTAGCGAGCGTAGAGGAGACGGGCTTGGAGGCCTCCTGTCTCGAAGAGTCGGCGGAGAGTTTCGTCTTTGGAGGTGAGTGGCCTAACGGCGGCGAGGCGGGTCAGGAGGACTCCGGTGGCTGTTTGCAGGCGGGATTGGGTTGTTCGGAAGATGTTTTCCGGTTGGAAGGCGGGAAGAGTGCCGACGAGGGCGATGATTCCGGAGATGAAGAGGATGGTCAGGCCGTAGGAGGTCTTTTGTGGGAGTGATTTGATTTGGGATGCTGGGCGGTTTCTTATTGCTCGGTAGTAGGCGATTGCTCTGGGAATGAACCAGGGACCGAAGAAGATGAGGAGAGATTGAATTCTGGGTGGTTGTTAGTGGTTGAAAGCATGTGATGCAGAGATGCCACGTACGTTGACCAGGAGAGCATGATTGCTACTGGGAAGCCTGTATTGTGTGTAGGATTTTTGTTCATGAGGCGTGAGGTTGGAAGAGGCAAGTTGTAACGATCGGATCGCGGTTCGGCCGAAAGTTATTGCGGCTCCGGGCTTCCCCGCACTGGACTGTCATGTGGGAGGCTTGGGAGGTTGGCTTAGTTAGAGTCTTGGCAAGCCCTGACCGCCTTCCACCAACACATTTCAAAAACAACTTCTTCCCCCTCCCTCTTGAACGCACTCTTCTCATTCTGTGGAAGCTACAAGACACTCCGAAGACTGTGGGATCCTCCTTCGATAGCTCACACATTTATTGTCAACTGTGCCGTTATCATTTCCAACGTCACCAAACATGCATCCCGAGAACGTGCTCAGTTTTCTGACTCTTGTTGGACTCCTCGCAACTTACTACATGGCCGCTGGACGGATGATGCAGTCTGGAGGTCAGAAACTGGCCAGCAGTCGGATGTACTACTCACATGGTGGTGCGGCTTAACATGGTCTCGACTTGCCGCAATGCCTCGATGTCTGGCCTTGCACGAACGAAAGACTTCGCACATCGTGCACGCTGGAGCAAGAAGAAATCTCACAAGAATCTGGCATGACACTGGAAAAGATTTCGAACCCATTCGTTTGAACCGAAATCGCTGGAGCCTCGCACTGAGACTCAATATCGCCAAGTCTCCTTCCAATCGGGAAAAGCATCAGGCTACCCTTCATGGAGTGCCAATCCCGACCCTAACCCTACCCTGGAAGTCCATCATCGACTGTCCTATTGTCCATTGTGCCATGCCTCCGATCCTTCAACGCTGGTCAAGTGTCGTTCACGCTTGCTCTTCAAGCCTCTGGGAAGTGCAACGTCAGTGAAGAAGCCAAAGGGAGGTGCAAATGCAGTGCGAATGCAGTTGCGAGAAGAAAATTTGAGCTCCGCCGTCAGCGTTCGCCGTTATCGAGAGAGCTTGTGGAGGATTCCAGAGCATCCGAGAAGAGATGACCACGGAAGTAGCTCCTCGCCCGGTGCGGTCTGGCGGACGCTGTGTGGAAATTCTGGGCCTTCGTTGCCTGAGGTGTTCTGAACGTTTTCAGGGTACCGTGATGTATTCAAGACGTATGTTCTTCTTGTGGCCATGGAGAGTTTTGGGGACATGCTTGAATGGTCTTCTCACGATGCTTCATCGTCCGTATCGTCGTTTTGGTCCTTGTCATGATCTTGGGGTGCACGCGAGCTGGAACAGTTCATGTGGTTCGCTCCCGTTGTGTACTGGTCGCCTCGTGTGGCCGACGCCGGTGGACTTGGTAGAGGAAGCCGCTGTTCGATGCGGCGGGAGCTGGCGGGAGCATCTGCCTCCTCTTGCTATCTAATCTCATACGGGGATGCACCTAGAGGACTAAGGCTTAAAAAGTACTCCTCCGGGGACGCTGCCACATTGTCAGCTCTCTATGCCTCTTTAGAAACTTGGCGGACACACTCATGCTGCACCGTCTGGACGCGGTGCTGCCGGAGGAACTCTCTCTTGCCATGGAGCCCTTGGTATGAATAAGGCCATTGGGACCCTCCACCGAGGGCTTCTGCTTCTCGTTGATCGCAGACGACAATTTGTTCATGCCCTTCATGACGATGTCTGGAACGATGCGCGGATCGAATGATTGGAAGTAATGAGGGGGAAGAGAGAGAAGCAGCTTCGCAAGTTGCGGTCTGATCGAGCAAGCAGGAGACGTGGCGGGAAGCAGGCGGGCGGGACAACACACTGCGGCTTGTCGCACGGACCTCTTCATCACATGTCAAACTTCTTGGCATTAGCTATCCACTGCGTATGGCGAGCAGCAACACTCCACGTTTCGCGGAAGTCCAAAATCTGGTACAATCGAGTGTGCCAGAACAGATTTATGTATGCCTATTTGCCCGCGCACGAAATCCTTCCCTACCGGAATTGACCAAAGGTACTTCCATCTGGCACTCAATACATCACGAGGATACTTGCTCTCTCCCTGCTCTCTTTGATATTACTGTTTTGAGCACGTCTTCCGCTACAATTTACGGCTCTTCTCGTCCCTTTAAGCCTTGTGCGCATAGCCGGGTCTCGTCGTAAAGCTGCTCCATCGTAGTGTCGCTCCGACTGCATATTCTTTCCTGCTCCACTAGCGTCTACAGAAGTATGGCAAGATTGTAAACATAGGCTTCAACATGCATATTGGTATCGCGCATACAGATCTAGAACACCCGACGCGTCTTAGAATGCTATAGTAGCTTATTCAACCTACGCTACCATTTCTTCGTCTTCTATACACTCCTGCTACTATCTACCTCTATCAACGCTGATGCTGTCGGAACATTTAAGAACTTGGCTGAGCTAAATCGGGGAAAACACAATCAAAGGACTATCTCCCATTGCCGTAACCACCGCTGAACCCAACCCAGCGATACAGGCTCCAGTTTGCTCAACGACACACTCTTTTCCTGTGCAATATCTGTCGAGAAGACAGGTCGTTTCGATCCTGGTTGTCCAATATCTCGGAAGAATGAAACAAGCTTGACTGCTGGAACTCTCTCTGCGGAGTCCTCTCGCTCAGAGGCTTCGGCCAGGGTATTGAGCCACTCCGAGTATGGTACCACCTGGATTCTCCCGTTGTCTGCCTTGACAAGAGAGTGCACAATGTCCCGCCAGTACGTCTTGTTGGGATTCACAAAATGCAGGACTGTGGCTTCCATATTTGGCATCGTCTCTTCTGAAGCAGACGATAGCGAAGTTTGGGAACTGGCAACACCCAGCTCCAACGACGAGCCTTCCGATGCGCTGGAAGTCTCACTAAGAGCACCCGGTGTGTGGGTATCTGGCGTTGATGCGTCGGGCTCGGAAGGCGTCGCAGTGGTGTCCGCTAAAGCAGCCTCTACTAGCATGTTACCAAGCATGTCAACTGGTATCCAATCCATACAGTCCATTGCCTCGAGGCTCTCAGGTATTGTGCCAAGGGCATCGCAGCTGGACATGATGCTTGGAAACCACTCACTTGGGTTCCAAAGTCCTTTGTCTGACTTGACAGGCCCAGCAATCTGCCCGACCCGACAGATTGTGACATGCAAGTCGTGCTTTTGGCTTGCTCTCGCAAATAAAAGTTCGCCGAGCTGCTTTGATTGCGCATAGCCCATGTCTTCCGATATACGGAAGTCGGACAGGACTTCCTCTGGGACAGATCCGTCGTGCACAGATGCCCACTGATTCGCAGCACCCACGCTAGACAAGAACATGGTCTTGACTTTGTTTCTCGATGTAGTCGCCAGCTCGATCATGTGGCAGCAAGTCTCCAATTGCGGCTCAAACGAGCTCAGAGGAAGATTGAAATTGACAGGATAGGCATTGTGGATCACATGGCTCGCCTCTTGCAACAGCTCGTTGTACTGTTGATCTACCAGCCCAAGATGTGGTCTTGAGATATCGGTCTCGAAGAAGGTGACGCGAGAGAGGTCAGTTGTCAAACCACGCGACTCGTTGATCTTCGCTTGTTTCTCGGCGTTGCTGCCTGGTCGATTTAGACACACGACCTTGTCGACAAAGGGGCTCAGCAAGAGGCTATCCAGGACGTACGAGCCCAGCGAGCCCGACGATCCAGTTAGGACGAAAACATGTCTCCTCGACAAGACCTTTGCCCGAAGATCTTGCTTGAAATCGCAGATGCGTTTATCGAACAAGTCGTGCATCCGCTGCATTGCTGCGAGATGATCGTCGGCATCGCTCTCTTCGCAAGGCTTTCCTTGCAGCGTCTGCAACATCATTCGGGCCATCTTGAGCGCCGTGGGATGCTGATAGATAGCTCGCGGAGCTAATTTGGAATCGTGCCCCTGCTCTCGAAGACTTTGATTGAGGTATCGCAGCAGCTTCAAGGCCTTCAATGAGTCGAACCCAAGTTTGAAAATGTTCGCATCCAGTGCGATCTCACGACGGCCCATGAATTCAACAGATAAAAAGTCTCTCAGGCAATGGCTCAAAGACTCCACGCTGCTGAAGTCCAGCTGTGGAGAGTGAACACTACCCCCATCAGCAGAATCGTAAACTTGCGTGATCAAGTCGCAAAGAGCGTCAGTAGTAGGTGCTCGGCGAATCTCTCCTTTGGCAGACCGTAGGAAGGATTCAGATGGCTCAAGAACTCGAATGTGCGATTCATGAATCTGTGCATGGGCCGGTAATATTTCGTTTGCGTACTCGACTGCTTGTACGATTGATGCTCGTCTCTTTTCCAGCTCCAATCCAGGAATATCAGCCGGCTCGACCAAAAGCGCTGGCTGCTCTCGTGAAGCGCCAACAATTAGCGCTGACTGGACGGTCTCTTCTCGTGCAATGAGTCGTTCAGCTGCTGTCGGGTTGATCTTCTCGCCATTAGACAGCACGATAATGTCATCCAGCCTACCGCGATATCGCCAACAGTCCGCGTTCGAAGGGTGCTGCTCATACAAGTCTTTCATCGGATACTCTTGAAAGTCGGGAAACGTCCAGAAAGCTCCTTGATGCCGCTGGCTTGCGGTGTTGCGCACGAATACCAGCTCGGCGAGACCATTCGAACCCTCCTGTAGCCGGTACTCGATTCCAAGACACGGATGGTAATTATGGTATTCCCACTCGTCTATCGATCGAGGCATAAGTTCAGGAATGTTGAAAGTCTCGGTCGAGCCTAGAATTTGCAGTACTTTCGTCTTCTCCCACAAGGCATCGCCAGCTTCTTTCGGTAGTGGTCCACCACCGAAGGTCACACTTGACCATTGAGAGATTTTGGAAAGCATAACATGGTCCATAGCCACTTCCGCAAGCAGTGATGGAGCCATGACTGCTGCATCTGCGATGTGCGCATCCAAGATTCGGTCCACTGTCTCCATCGAAGGCGGCTTGTCGCATGGACCAAAGATTAACTCGGTAAATTGGAAGATGGAGTAACAGAAGAAGTTGATGCCGGCCGAGTGGAAAGGAGGGAGAGCTGTGTATACGGGACGATTGGCCCATGCTGGTGCAGAGACGGAGCGTCCGTTGACGTCGGGGAGAGTTTGTTGAAGGTCGATGGTAGCTAGCAGGCCGTGCGAGATACTTACTGGTTTAGGCAAGCCAGTCGAGCCTGATGTGTGCAGAACGAGGAATGGCTCAGTTGCTACATCCTCAAAACTGTAAGACCAGGGGAACGGTTCGACGATCTGATGATCGAGAAGTTCGTCGAGAGATGGCAGAATCTCGTACTTCACGTTCTGTGCGTCGACGAGGCGTCGCAGGGTCTCATCCTGAGTCTGATCTCGGGAACCAAATAACATTCGACAGCCAGTCTTTTCCAGCAGAGACAGATGCGCATCGACTTGATTTCTAGGTGATGAGAATAGGCACTGTCAATCGATTAGCCTCTATTTGAAGATCCACCTCTTGCCTTCCGGGCCGTGAGACCATACCTTTAATCGACATTTCGACGCAGCACACGCCAGAATGAAGTATCGGATATCTGATGGTCCAACGTAGCAAATAGTCTCAAGGTCTGCGTGTTCAGAAAACAGTTCGGACAGGCGCCACGCCAGTCTGTGGATCGCATTGGCAAGCTGATGAAAGGTGACTGAATGCCATTCTCCTTGTTCAAAGGCTTCTGGAGACAGAGGATAACGTGCCCAGACTTTGTCGCTATGGCTTAGTGCGAGTCGGTCGATGGTCTCGGGTATCGTCCGGTTGCCGTGCGACATGGCAAGGTAGATAATGTTCACAGCGAACGTGTTCGCCGGCGCAAATAGGACAGTTCGACACTCTTCGCGAGGCAAGCACGCAGACGCGTATTCCCTCGGGGCAGGTGGTCAATCAACATGCGATGGAATCTAGGAATTCGAACAGTAGATTCTCGGTCTGGCTGAAGTCGTGTTGTTGACCTGGGCAGGGAGAGTTGGTAAGAAAAGGTCAACGCAACGCCGTCCCCAGCTGCTACGACAGAACGCCATGTTGATACGCTATACTCTCCCATCGGATAAGGTCGCGTCGACGGGTGCATGCCAGCGAAAGATCGTCAGTGGGAGCCGAATTGGAGGCAGAAGTCTCGCGATGACGACATGACGTCGAGTCTGTTGAGACCGATTAACTGTCATTGCCTTAGACGGGCTTCGATCGTCCAAAGATCCCTTGTAACAGTGGAGCATGAGGTTTGGAAAACCGTCTTTGGCGGCCGCTAGGATGTCATCGTGCGTTAGTGAGTCGGCACACATGAGTGGTTCGGGCCCGGATCCCCTCAATTCGACTTATACTCGATGAGGAATGCACGCATCGCTAGCACAGCTAGATTCGACGATTGCCCTCGAATTGGCGAAATTTAAACTCATGCCAGATCAAACCTTAATCTCATGCCGCCGTCATGATCGTCCGAGCATGCTTGTGATAGGGTCCTTCCTGCCTTAGGATGCGGGGGCCCCAGATTTGCCATATGACACAGGTGCCGGGCTGTCCCTTCAACTGTCTACGTCGTCTGCGGATAGTTCTCCTTCACGCAACAGTCCAGGAGTCGTCCGCATTGACATTGTGCGGCCTCGTACAATCTTGACGGAATGTCTTCGACATCGATACCACCTTCAACGCTCGATCCAGAGAAGCCCGACCCCAATCACGACCCGCATAGGAACGATAGTACAGAAGAAAAGAACTTGGCAAAGTCGCCCACTCGTAGCGACGATGAGGAGAAGGCACAGCCGA
This sequence comes from Lecanosticta acicola, assembly GCA_963674455.1. Lineage (NCBI taxonomy): Eukaryota > Fungi > Ascomycota > Dothideomycetes > Mycosphaerellales > Mycosphaerellaceae > Lecanosticta > Lecanosticta acicola. The sequence goes on along the minus strand of CAVMBE010000031.1, from coordinate 33,175 downwards.
ATGGCGAGGAGTCCGCTCCTGCGCCGTTCTCTCCGGGACACGAGATTATCTTTATATTCGTCATATGCATGGCCCAGTTTCTGTCACTCGCGGGATTGGCACAGAGCATAGCGCCTTTAAATATCATCGGCAGGTGAGCATGAGTGAGGCAAGCCGAATCGCGTAGAGAGACGCTGACCTCGATCCCCTCGATGCGCAGGAGTTTCGGTGTCACGGATGAAGCACAATTAAGTTGGTACCCGGCCGCGTTCAGCTTGACAGTCGGAACCTTTATTCTTCCCGCAGGTCGTCTTGGTGATATGTATGGTCACAAGAATCTATACATGCTCGGATTTGCCTGGTACGCGGTCTGGTCTGTCGTCGCCGGTGTAGCAGTCTACAGCGGCGACATCCTCTTCAGCATTGCCCGCGCATTCCAGGGGATCGGTTGCGCTTTGCTCGTACCAAACGCTCTGGCCATAGTTGGACGCTCGTATGGAGCTAGCCCCAAGAAGAACATGATCTTTGCACTTTTCGGTGCAGCAGCTCCGACTGGATGGGTTGTCGGAGCTGTCTTCTCTTCGATACTAGCTCAGCTTGCTTGGTGGCCCTGGGCATTTTTCGCTCTGGCATTCACATGCATCGTCATGATTCTCGCTGCTTTCTTCATTCTTCCAGCTGATGAGACGCATCCTTCCAGTATCAAAGATTTCGACTTTCTGGGTACTGCCACCGGCGTGAGTGGACTGGTCCTCTTCAACTTCGCCTGGAACCAGGCTGCCGTGGTCGGATGGCCCACCGTATATACATACGTGCTCCTGATTGTTGGCATTCTGCTATTCATAGCATTTGCATTCGTGGAAATTAAGGTGGTGAAAAATCCATTGGTTCCACTTGCTGGCTTCAAGGGCGAGGCTGCTCTTGCACTAGGTGTGATTGCAGCTGGTTGGGGCAGCTTCGGTGTCTGGGTCTTCTATCTATGGAGGCTGATCGAAAATCTTCGTGGATACTCTGCCCTTGCGGCATGCGCTCAGAACTCTCCAGTGGCAATTACGGGTCTGCTTGCCGCTGTGGCTACTGGCTTCCTCCTCTCGCACATTAAGGTCTCGTACGTCCTGCTCATGGCAACGTTATTCTTCGTGATCGGCCAGATTCTTATTGCGACCGCGCCTGTGGGACAAACATACTGGGCGCAGACTTTTGTTTCTATTCTTATTATGCCTTGGGGAATGGATATGTCGTTCCCATCGGCTACTATCATATTAAGCAACAACACGCCTAAACATGACCAGGGAATCGCAGCTTCGCTCATCAATACGACTGTCAACTACAGCATTTCTCTGGGCCTTGGAATAGCCGGAACCATCGTCCGGAATGTGAACAAGAACGGAGGTAGCACATTAGATGGCTATCGTGGGGCTTGGTACTTTGGCATCGGGTTGGATGGCCTGGCTGTAGCTATTGCGCTGTACTTCGTCTTCAAATTCAGGTAGATCAAATTTAATCCCGCAAGAGACGGTCCAGTTGATGACTTCTGCCTGTTTTGACCTAACAGTGACTCCCCTGAGATCTGGTGCTCGGAGACACTGGTTTCCGGCTTGATGTTTTCGGTGATGTCTTTGCCGAAACCTTATGCGATTTGATGATTCCTGAAGAACTCTTGCTTGCTGGCCGAGAATCTTTCGGTTTCTTGATGAAGAGAGTGTTTTGCGGTCTAACAGTTGTGAGCTTGCTCCCGGACTGTGTCTGTGTAACGAACATGTTTTGACCAGGCAATAAGTTTCGAGAATCGTGTAACTATTAGTCTTGCGTCCGTCCAGCGCTGAATAAATACCCTTTCGCATGCCGAATGTGCACTTCCTCTGTAGCCGACTGTAGGAAGTGTCTTGAGTTGCTCTTTCCGCTCGGCCAGTTTCTTCTTCAGCATGTCCTCCATTCATTCTCCGGTCCCTTATTGTATCCCTCGAGGTTCTGCAGGAGACCAATCATACGGTCATCATAGCTCTTTTGATGGGTCTGTTCGATCGCTGCCGTCTCGTCTACTAGTCTTCGGCTGGTCTCTTCTTCCAGGCAATGTCGTTAAGTTTCGTGCCGCTCGGTGCATTTAAATTCGTCAGAACCTGGCTCGAATGTTGCTGCATCAAATCTCCTGATCGTTGTCGTGGAATGACTCACTAGTGCAGGTCAATTTGCATGTGACAGCCCGTGTGAGTGAATGTGTGTTCTTGATGCCTCAGGCCTCAAGGATGCCAAGAGCCGTCTCCATCAAATTTTGATTGCAGTGCGAAACGGTTGATCACGTTCAACCTCACTCTTGTTCACTCAACAACCGACGTTCCGATTTCGACCCTCTCTTCAGCTTGCCCGCAGAGGCATTTGCACCCATTCTCTTCGTCGCCCATTATGGACATCCGAATACTCCAATCCTCCGACATACCACATGTGCAACAGACCAATATCACGAATCTGCCCGAGAACTACTTCTGCAAATACTACATGTACCATGCGCTAAGCTGGCCTCAGTTGAGCTACGTCGCGGTAGATGTGAGTAAAGCTGCCCCATCTATCTCGGCAGGCGATTGGCAGACTTCATGTTGCATTGACGAACAACGCTGACGAAAGCGCGCTCAGGTATCAAGGCCGAAGAAGACCCCCTACGATGCCCCTAAAATTGTCGGATACGTGCTTGCGAAGATGGAGGAAGACCCGCAAGATGGCGTGCAACACGGACATATCACCTCCCTCAGTGTGATGCGGACACATCGGCGATTGGGACTAGCGGAGAAGCTCATGCGCCAGAGCCGTAAGAGACGAGAGATGGGATGCTGAGGTTCAGCGGCTGACAATTGAACAGAAAGAGCCATGTTTGAGACCTACAACGCCGTGTACGTCTCGTTACATGTGCGTGTGTCCAATGTCGCAGCATTGGCACTCTACCGGGATACATTGGGGTTCAAAGTGGTAGGCACCGAAGCCAAGTACTACGCAGACGGGGAAGATGCGTATAGCATGCGCATGGATCTCGACTATCTGCGAGAAGAGGCGCTTGACGCAGAAGACTCGGATGAAGAGGACGAGGTAACGGTTGGGCAGGATGAAGGCGGTGAAGTTGGAAGCGCCGGCAAAGCCGATGAGGCTGGCGCTGCCCTTCCGAAAAAGGAGAGGAAGCGAAAAGTCAAAGTTGGGCGGCAGCTGGGCGTTGGAGAACTGGTTGAAAGAAACGAGAGCTCTCAGCCTGCTCAGACGAACGGAACTTGAACATGGGATATGATTCAAATGTGCGGAGCCAAGGAGAGGCGGTCCTTGCTTCGCATAGCTTCACAGCAGAGTAAAGCTAGAGCTGAGGATCAGGTCCTTTACGAGATATGACCACCTCAAAGTGGCAAGTCAAAGTAAACTGAGAATCGACCTTGCCGAAAGCAACGCGGAATCTTGGAGCTTAAGACTGCAACTACGATATGCGCGCCGCTGCATTGGCTGCGCCCGCCGTTGAATGCTGGACTGAGACAAGCCTCTGACCGAATCCCTACCCGATCCATGAAATGAGGCTGTGAACACTACATGAACCCAGCGTTCGTACGCTCTTCTCGTCCTCATCTTGTCGATGTGGAGTGTTCTCTCCGCGCGCTGTAATAACAGATTTTTACAATGCATCTTCTGCGCTAATACTTCAATACGTCAACTCAGCACAATCAACAGAATGCAGTGCCAGCTCTGCGCTCCAGCTTTAATGCGTCCACGGTGATGCGTGAGGCTGCCTTGGCCTCATCACTGCCTTTTTGGACTTCCTTGCTCTGCATCGGGATGTCCTTGTCTGACAGCATGATCTCGAAGTGACTGTTTTGGAGATACAAGGTGTTTGCGCGTGACCGAACTGACCTGATCGACAGGTGGAATGATATAGCGTCGATCCAGAATGACGGTACCAGGAGGGGCCCCGGTCTCGTGGAAAGGGTGTAAGTAATGAGGTCCTGAATCTCCTGAGAAAGCTTGAGAAACCCAAGAGATCTAGTAGATGTCAGCTCTGGAGACTTGAACATGGAAACTCCTACGAGTACATATCCTACAAGCGACACTAGGGCTCACTGCGGGTCGTAGAGGCGCGTATCGGGAGACTCGGTGTCCCAGAAGCGTCCAGTGAGTGCAGCTGACCCAACGGCATCGACGCTTTCCGACTCAGCGCGGTTAGCACTCCATAAATCGTACTCGGAAATCTCAGCCTAGAGTACCCCAGGCTTTCTTGCGGCGAGCCTACTGTGTACTACATGCTCGCGGTGTTCAAAGTTACCTTGCACGGGCGGGACGGCTGTCCAAGAAGAGCTAGACGAAGCTTGATCGGTCCTCAAATTCTGTTTCTGAGCAGAATGCAAAGCAATGCTAATCTGCGCCTCTATAGTCAGGCATCATCGCCTGGAAAGATGGAATTTTCGAGGGTCGTACGCGTTGCTCTGCGTGGGTACCGACATGATGCAGTGTCGAAGGCTGTATCCGAGATGCGTGATTCGGAGAGCTGATGATTGCGGTCCTGGCGGGAGCCTCGTGCCAGGTCGAACAGTCGAATGCTTACAATCCAAAGTCCCCTGGTGTCGAAGTATCCGTCTTGGGTGTTGAGACCAAGTGCGTATCCGTAGGTGTTGTTGCGCAGTTCGACTTCGATACTCAGGAGGCGCGATCCATCCCCTGCGCTGGCAGATGTAGTACTACACCATGGCGTGTGCTGCACAGTCGAGTCATCTCGATTCGCTTACACCTGCTCGTCTGCGGCGGCCTCCATGATGCTTGTCAATGCTGATGTGCGACTGTAAAGTGTCGGTTGCTCGTACGGTGCGCTTGAGTGAGTAAAGAAGGATTTTTGCACTTTCGCGGCAGGCTTCTCGGGATTTGGGCTGCCTGAGGCAGAGGTCTTGCCGGTCATTCACATGGAATTTGAACATTAGCTAGCGCGGAGCGGTAGTTGACAAATCAGCGGCGCAGATTCTCCGCCGGTGAGTGTCTGGAGCAAGCCGTGGTGCTGCCTGAGGCGCTGCCTGTCTTCCGAGCCGAAAGCCGCACCAAGCCGCTGGCCTGTGTCGCTGATATCTGGGGAACGCATGTCTTTGCCGAGAGCAGCATCCTCATATCCTTTAGAGCCTCTCTGGAACACTCCTCGCGGCTTCCATACATCCCAGTGTCCTCCCAAGTAGCCGCAGGTAGACCATCAGCCCGGGCGATCCGTAGCTCATATCGGATACCGGCGTACCCCTGCAACTCCGCCGACATCTATCAAGTGGGAGCAAAGACGAGGCTCTGTCCTTGGCGGACATGAAGGAATACCTAAGCCGCGACCTCCCACCGGCACCAAGGGCGGGAATTCCGAAGCTGTGAGCACCGTGTCGAGAAGCGTGAAGAAGCGACCTATGCGCAGGTCACTCGGGGTCATGAATAAGGCTTCAAGATTGCAACAGTCCCAGAATTGGGAACCCAGAGACGGAGGAAAAGGAACTTACGAGATCTAGAATGTCCCAGAGCAACATAGTGGGATTCAGTGTGCAGGAAATCGGCAATACCAAGGGTGACATGCCTATCGCAGGAAGACTCGACGAAGAGGACCGAAAGTGCATACCAACGAGCACAGAAGCTCCAATATGGGAATGGCGGTATAGGTCTGGTTCCGATTTGTTGGCCTCGATATGACAAATATGAGTGTCAATCGCCGAGACAGCAGACCACACTACCAAAGGAGAAGTCGGGCGTTCCTCCTCATGAATTGGCAAGAGATCCCTGTCCAGAATTGTAATCAGCGAAATCCATATCTGGGCAGGAAGTGCCTACAATTGTCAAGAGGTAACCTCACCCTTAGAAGGCTATTCTACTCGCGAATTACTTCACCAATAGGTATCATGGGTCATCCAGATCACCCGAATCAGAAGCTCCAGCGTCGCCTTGTGCTGAATGTTCTTCCGTAGTCGTTCGCGTTCTTTCCTCATGCTCCCTGTTCAACAGTTTCATCGTCCAACATTGCTGGAACTCCCACCTTAAACAGGCCAAGACATAGAGAGCTTCCCTCCTACTCCAGGATACTGCACGCTGGCGCCAGTAATCCTGCCCTGTCCCATGCTCCATCTTCCATTGCTCCAGTCGCATAATTCTCAGAACGTCGTCGTCTCGTAGATGGGAGCAGATTAGTCGAATTATGTTGACGGTTCCAGGATCTACCTTTGCTTCGTCGTATATCTTGGCCGCGATGAGTTCCTTGAACACATTGTCGCACTTGGATAAAATGTCGGGAATGAGATAAGGCTCGTACTCTGGCATGCTCGTACTGCTGTGGGAGGTGCGTGCTTGCGTACGTTGGCATAGCGGTCAAACAAGGACCCTGCTCTTGTATGTTTGATCGCGAAGCCGACGGAGTGAGCACGCACCTTCCAACTTGCTCCAGAGAATTCTAGAGAGCGCGGAACATCAACAAAGAGATGGTCTAACAGCCAGTTCAAAAAGGTCGCAGTGATGTCGACGCATCTCGAGTCAGAAGGTGCTACTGTAGTGGTGGTCTGGATGGAACAAGCTGTCGCCTCGGTTTCTTTCGCCTGAGATTGTTCAATAGACACACTGACACTTGAGCGAGAGAAGTTGCAAGACGAAGAGAGATTGTGCGAGGTGAAGTGAGGTGGAAATACTTCGCGCTATACCTAATTTGATATCCTAGCTGATTATGATTAGTAAGGCAGGCAGCTTTCAGACGTGATTCGGAGCTGTCTTTCCTCCATCAGAATCTCTTCATCCGAATCCTTCCTCGACACGAAGGAGAGCAAACAGCCGACGTAGTACTAACCTGGCAGTGAGGTCTGCAGTGGAAGCCCGCCACGATCACAATTCGACATCCTCTACAATAGGACAAAGTGGATCCACCCAGGTTGTGAGATCGAAACACCTCGACACGGTCTCTTACCTGGCGAAAATTCTCGAAACTGACACGAAAGATCTCTAAACTCCTCAATCGTTGACTTGCCTCTCTGGGGGGGGGGACACGCGTCCTTTTGATGGGCGATCAAGATGAAGGATAGTAGCAGTTGCCTGGTGGTGTATTCGCGCTGAAGTACTTCGTTTGACCGGATCAGGTTCCCGGCCGAAACTTGTCCCTTGCATAATGAGACAACGCACAGGGGTTCGCAAATTAGGATGGATTGACGCTAGTTGCTTGGCATATGTGTCTGTATACTATCTCTACCAAATATCATCTTTTACACGCTGTCTACTATTCAAAGTGAGTTGGTAGCACCTCTATTACATGCTCTGTATTCTATGCCTAATTTAATCTATTAAAATCTTATACTAGGCACGAATGTAAGCTGATTTAAGAGCCTGATAGTCTATCTGATATAGTAACTCCCTATACATCTTTTTAAGGCTCTCTTTAAGTAGTAGCTATATACCTTTAATTAGGTTAAGGTTAGGGCTTTATATAGAGTACTAGTAAAGCTGAATTAGGTATTCTTGCCTAATCTTCTCGGGTAGATTATCCTTTAATCTATGACTATATAATAGATTACTATCTTCTATTAAAATAGTAGGGTAGCCTTAATTCTTTATCTATTTAATCTATTTAATATACTTTAGAAGGATATACTCTATATAGTAGAGCTAGCTTATTGAATTGCCCTTCTTCTAGGTATATAGGGGCTCTAAATTAGCCTATTCCTTTAACTCTACTTAATACTACTCTTCTATCTTCTACCTTCTATTTCTTCGTAGTTTTTAGCCCTTCTAGATTTCTATAATATACCTATAGTTCTACTATTTATCGTTATAGAAGACAAGCTCTAATTTATACTACTAAGAGACAGAGGCAGTAATATAGGCTACTAAATAGTTAGGCTTAGGTTACTCGTATACTATCCCTTTATAATTGCCCTTCTTACGAAAGATTCGTTAATAAAGAGATATAGCCTTATCGATATAAGCCTCGTCTGTCTAGTAAATCTATTACTAGAGGCTATCTACTGTCTCTACCCTATATTAGTGCCTATATTTAATCCTTAGCCTCTTATTAGTTTATAAGATCTATATAGTGCTCTACCTCTTACTACGTAGTATTTATAGCTACCTTTTATTTATCCTCCTTCTTAAGGTTGTATATAAGCTTACTATATACTTTTAGAAGAAGGAATAGTCCTGTTTCCTTAAATCTTAGGGACCTTTAGCTATTATCTTAACCTAGTAGGATAGATCCTTCTTTTTAGGCCTAGGTGCCTACTTTCGTAGTAGTCTTCGGGTAGGGGATAGCTCCGCTTCTACTCTTAGCTATATGCGTTAGTAGAGCTAATTACTAGCTGTTATATAGGTAGGGTACTATTCTTTATAGCTATAGAGCTAGTAGAAGTATTTGAGTGTATATTAGTCTCTAGATATATCCTAATAGTTAAAAAAACGCGTTCTATATAGTATCTTAAATTTCCCTAGTCTCTTTAACCTTTCTGAATGATTTCTGAGCACAGGAGGCATGGTGGTGGTGATATAGAGCCTTCAAAAGAGGTGTTGGTAGGGAGGTTTGGTATGCCAAGCAACTAGCGTCAATCCATCCTAATTTGCGAACCCCTGTGAACGTACCCGCATCTCTTCCGGCCTACCTTCTGCGATGCTTATTCACATTCCTTCGTACTCTAAACGTGCAGCTTTGTCTCGAAGACTGACGTGTGTCAATAATGGTATTGTCGCGCAGAAGTCCAACGGTACGGCAGGGACAGACTTTTGAAGATGGCCGATGTCGGCTGCGGCAGGCCGACCAGCCATGCCTTGCACATTTACAAACCTCAGAACATCACCCCGAGGACAATATTATGACCAGCGTTGCTTGAATCGTCTTCACAGATAGTAGTCGATGGCGACGCTCAGACTAGCTGAATGGTCAGCCTCTTTGACACCTTCATCCTATCCGGCATCCGTCCGACACGCCGCCCGACGTTCTCTGTACAACTTCATAGGATGCACGATTGGCGGATCGAATCACCCAGCCGTATGCAAGGCCCACAATGCATTGGAAGCCTTTTCCGGTCCGGAGAGCTCGCCTCTCCTGGGCACTCACCACAAGACGGATGCTCAGCACGCCGCACTACTGAATGGAATAGCCTCTCACGTCCATGACTACGACGACACGCATTTAGCAACCATCATCCATCCGACTGGACCGGTGGCCTCTGCCTTGTTAGCATATGCATCAGTCTCGCAAACTCGAATGTCCGGTGAAGAGCTGTTGTGCGCGCTCATCGCCGGCATTGAAACAAGCTGTAAAATCGGCCTCGCGGTCTGGCCCACTCATTACGACGTGGGATGGCATATCACTTCTTCGACCGGAAGCATCGGCGCCGCAGTCGCTGTTTCTAAGTCGCTGAACCTGTCCGTTGAGCAGACAGCGCATGCCATAGGAATAGCAGCCACCCAGGTGACCGGACTGAGAGAAATGTTTGGCTCCGATACGAAGTCGTTTCATCCTGGACGTGCGGCACAGAGCGGACTCATGGCGGCCATCCTCGCGGAGAAAGGGTATACATCTTCCGTGACAGCGCTGGAGGCGAAGAGAGGGTGGGCCAATGTGGTGATCGGACCAGGCGGCACTCCGCAGCTGAACAAGTACGTGGGAGAGCTTGGGAATGTATGGGAGGTGGAGCGAAATGCATTCAAGCCGTTCCCGTGTGGCATTGTATGCCATCCTGCGATCGACGGATGCATTCAACTTCATCGAGAAATGATGGAAAAAGGCCTCAAAGTGGCCGATATCGAAAGGGTGGCGCAAAGAGTACACCCGCTCGTGATCGAACTGACCAGTCGGCGGAAACCCAGAGACGGACTTGAGGGCAAATTCTCGGTGTTTCACGGCAGTGCTGTGGGATCGCTGTATGGCAAAGCTGGCCCATCTGAGTATGCGGACGATGTTGTAAGGCGGCATGAGGTGATCTCCTTACGCGACAAGATCGATGCCACCGCGGATGACAGTGTGAATCCGGACGAGGTGCGCTTGACTGCAACCTTGGAGGATGGCAGTAAGCTGGAAAAGCATGTAAGACACGCTGTGGGGTCACTCGAGATGCCCATGTCGGATGAACAGCTTACGGAGAAGTTTGTCGACCAATGCACGCTCGTGCTGGGTAAGGAGGGAGCGAAGCAGGCTAGCTCGAAGGCGTGGAAGATGAGCGAAGTGGAAGATGTGGCGAAAGCACTTGAGGATCTGTAACCTGTAGCTCCTGGGCAGCCGAAGAAGCGAATGTGAAGTCGATGAAACCGAGTGTGAAGTCGGTCTGTCTCCTGAACAACGTCTTCTTCCCGTGTCGGATGGTAGATCTCGGTCTCCGTGTCCGCGGCGTCGAGTGATGCTCTTTATACTTCGAAACGTCGTCGCGGTCCCTCTCCGATAGCAGTCCCAGATAGCAGGTGACAACGCGGACCCCTGAGATTCGATTGCATCGCAGTGGAAGCGTATCTCGGCAGACAAGATAGTCGATAAGCTAAAGGCTCGGGAAGAAGATGGTTTTCGAACGCCAACAGACGGCGCTATCGCAGCGACTGGCAAAGATTGCGTTATTTGAGGTTGCTTCTTGGTTTGGCTGAGCTCCGAGTCGCATAACCAGCCTTCGACTGGTTTGTCTTCGGTCCAGTCTTCTTTCCGGCTGCGTCATCGCCCTTCACCTTCTTCTCATCTCCCTTCTGGCCATTGCTATTGTCACTCGCTTTCCTCTTCCCTAGGCTACTTTCACCACTGCTCGGCTTGGCCGCTGTTTTTCCCAACACATAGGCCGCTTTCTCCAAATCCACGGCATTTAATGTCCTCTTCTCGTTCACTTTCTCGAACAACGCGAGGTACTCCTTGAGCTTGTACTTTATCGGTCGATCCCATCCTGTCCCCTTTCCTTCTTCCCAGAAGCAAAAGCGATACAGCTCATCCGAGAAGAAAGGCACCCGCGAAGCATGACACACGGAAAGCAGTAGACTGGCTGTCGCCGGCCCAATCCCTTTGAGCTTCGTCAATACATCTAACGCGGCCTTTACACCTTCTTTGTCCTTGACGTCTGTCTTGAAAGCGTTCGCGGTCGCGGCTCGTACGTCTTCCTCGCTGTTCGACTCGACGAGTTTCTTTAGTGAAGGTCTGAACGTGCCGTGGGAAAGCTTCCATTCCACCAACTTGACCACGTCCTCTTTCAACAGGTATGCGCTTCCTTTCGTTCTTCTATCATTCAGGATGTTTTGAATCGTCTCGTACCGGAATTGGTCGAGGTCCTTCAGCTTCGAAGGCACTAGTTCGGGGTACTCTGCGAGGAGCGGTTCTAGACTCGAGCGTTCCGAGATGCCAGAAAAGGTGTAGTCCTGTCGTCCAGACATGATGGGTTCGGCCACGAGGATGCGGTCTCGCGAATTTCAGGCGTTAATTCCGGTAGAGTGCGGCCTCGCCAGACGCGTCTCTGACGCGTTGACTTGGCGTTTCGGTGCGCGCTCGGGAGGATGAGGTTGCGGGAGAATTCGCCTCAGTCCGCAGACTTGAAGTAGATCGCTATGTAAGAGAAGCGCGCGTACGTCGTTGGATGGCTTGAAGTTGATGTGAAGAGCAGAGCGAGAGGTGCATTTCGTAGCAGGAAGCTTTAGAGGTGCTTTTCGGCTAAAATTTTATCCGGAAAAAGCTTACACTTCATCCTCGATGTCTTTCACTCTCGGCACCCGATCCAGCACCAGGCCACAGAATTTTGCGACCTTTTCGATCTGCTGCTGTATCAACTCTACATCTTCATGCGAAACACCAATCCTTCTAGTGCCTCGCAAGTGCCATCCTGTCTCGCGGGCAAGATTTTGTAGCATGATGCCCGAGAGTACGACTAGCTCCGTTTCCACGCCGTTCAGAATCTGTAAATGTCAGCGACATTCCCGCATAGATAGATGAACGTACGCTGTGGTCTGAGAGATACAAGCCGTATGTTATCTCCCGGCTCAGCCAGTCGAAGTCTTTGTGTGCAGCCAAAACGTTCTCTGTCTGAGCATGATTGTGACGATAGATTTGATCTAGCCAGGCACGTCCTCGAGCCAGATTCTCCGCGCCCGACGACCAGTGCTCTCTGGAGCACATTAGTACTCGTTGGGAATCCGGGATGTATCCGACCTACCTAGAGAAGCTATAGTCGCGATCTTCCGGCCTCTCAACAGCCGCAATGCTGAAGATGGCCTCGAGCGGCTTCGGTACGCCGACCACGCTGACCAGCTTCATCAGGCTCTCTCTGAGTCTTCGGACGAGAGCTTGTCTGGACGAGGCCGTGCTGAACTCCGGCTTGGAGATGAGATACCTGTAGAGGTCGGCTGCTAGCTCTGGGCGGCCGCCTGCCGAGATGGAAGAGATCTGAACCGCGTCTTAGATGATTTATGTTCGGGAAGGGCTCGCACTTACGGCAAGAATGTACCATCTGTCATCGCCGAGGCTTTCCGAAGGGAAGGACGATTCAATGTCTTTGAGCAGAGCTAGAGTGTCTTCTGAGGAGAGGCTTGTGTGGGCCATTACCGCAAAAGTGATCTTCTCTCTAAACGTGTATAGGAGCTTTAACAAGCAGAAGAGGGTTTATAGATAGTTCTTTGTACATACGATTATAGGGGGTGGGTTTAAGGAAGGTGCCCCTCTTGAAGAACTTTTATCCGATCTCGGAAGTAGCCGAGAGTCAGTGCACTCTAGAAATCTTGGGACATTCAATTATACGCCCGGCATCGATTGATAGGAGAAGGCCGACTTTACGTAGCTCTAATATAAGTATAGGAACCTGTCAGCTTTTAAGGATACTCTAGATATACTTCTCACCCCTGTCTCTCGCACTAAAGAGCAAAAGAGCATAGTATAACCTATTTACAAGTATCTATTACAGTACGTGTAAGTGAAATCATAGATATACCGTCTACGATATAGTGTCTTTTGCATCTTGCTGTAACAATAGTTAGTGCACTCTAGGCATCTTGAAATCAGATTAGCTCACGCCGCTTTTTTCAAGGTACATACACACACGAGACTGTAGAGTACTTCTTCACTGTGTCTGGCGATGCTACGCAGCTACAAGGACACCGGTCAAGCCAATTTCGCGGCGCGACTCGAACAAAATAAATCTCGCGCTGTCCGCGCAGCTACTGCGATGGGACGAACCCTCTAATAAGCAAGGAATTAGACAAACATACCAACTATGAGCCCAGAAAGCTAAGCACACGAAATATGTTTAGCTCCACTAATCCCTCTACAATTTCTAATAATACCTCGCTATCAAGATCGTGGCGAGTACAATAAATCGAACGCTTACCTACTCCGTCTGCTCAGCACTGACGCTTCTACTCTTTCGTTTGCAGAGAACAACGCCGCTTTGGAAACGCCCTCGTTGCCCCGCATCTGACCGAATTTTTAAGAGCTTCGAACAGTACAAGCGACGGAAGTTATAACGGGAATCGGAAGATACAATGAACTTGCCTATAGCCAATTGACAGCAGCGCAGACAGACAAGGACCTTTGTGCAGATCACTATATCGTAAGTCTAGATAGAGTCCGAGTAGAGTCGCGGTATCACGGGCTGACCTGTGATTGACTGAAAACTCTTTTGGAAAGGCGAAGTCTGGAGGAGAAACCTGGTAATTAAATAGCAGAATGATATTAACAATTAGTTGGGAGCGCAGGCATGTTTGGCGGAAAAACACTGTATAGTGTATCATAATGTACGAGACGCGAAATACCAGCCTTTCTTAACGTGTCCTCCTCGAATGTGCGAAATGCCACCTTAGAGCGATAGGTGCACTGAAATCGAAAGACAGCTTCGTGCGGCGTAGGTTCATGATTCCTGGACGTTATTTTACACGCGAATACTTTAAGGCAAGTATGGGGTAAATCCCGGGTGTCGGGAATGCGCGAGACCACCGCTCCTGCCGCATATGGTAGTAGAAGGACGCTCCTGCCGTGTAGTAAATAAGTTGAGGATCAACCGCAGCTTACTTTCTTCCACTTCACACCACACATTAACACATCACAATCAACACGCAATGTCCGCACAACAGGCGAACACACACTCACAGCCACAAGCAGCATCAATTGCTGCACCAAAGACAAGGTCGCAATGGCCAAAGCCACCACATCTAGCTCTTAGCTCTTTGCCGGACGCGACGGAGTTCCGCAACTGCCTTACTCCGGACAAATTATGGAATACCTTGATGATTCCGCCAAGGGTGAAGGCGAAATGTTCGACCCGGACGACTTCGAATTCTGAGCAGCGGCCCATTGCGAGAACTTTCTCCAATACCCGAACTTGCCATATTATGGATGAGTCCGACTCCCATATCTCTGAGCTCGCAATTAGCAGCTGTTTTCTGAGCTTGCATTATGCAGCTGATTTCCGGAGCTTGCAACTTGCAGCTAATTTCTATAAGCGAGAGATTTACGCTGTCATTATGCAAGCAAGCGTTCTAGGTTGCTTTTCTGAGCCAGCGTTCTATGCTCATGGTTTCACAGCTAGCCTTCCACGCTGCCATTCTCCGAGGTCCCCGGCAAGGAAATATCCCAGCATTTAGCTGTCTTCAAAGAGGCTGCAATACGACGACAAAGGCAGCCGCGACGACCACGTCCTACTCCGCATCCCTAGCTCCCTAGATACCACTTGCTAGACTGCCGCAGGTAGCCTGCGAGCCCTCGGACAGGAAAGGCCGCGATATGTTAAGGTCCCGTACTCCCCGAACAAGCGACAAATGGTTCCCGTGCTCACTCTTTCGGTATACCTTTGCGCAAGTCCCTGCTTTCTGGATCTTCCGCTTACAACAACAATGGAAATTGAGCGGCGGACGCTGTACGCACCATGCTTCCCTGCTTTCTTCGATGGGACGTTAAAAGAGGCGCTACGCCATTGCTCTTGAACGCCTATTGCATTATGTCGAATTATAGAAACTTGGATTGCTGACCTGGATCCCGAACTACTTCGAACTAGTTCCACGGATATGCGTTTCTCACCGCCGTCTTGTCGAGCACCTTGTGGATTAAGTCCGCTTGACGCTTATCTACCGAAATCAAGCTCCTTAGCTGGCGCACTTTTCTCGTCCACTTCTTTAGCCAATCGACCGACAACCACTACTAGAATTCTCGCGCCCTCCTATAGCATCACGGGGCCGTCCCGCTCCAATCGTCACATCGCAGCCGAGCTACCTAGCTGCGAAACGAATAAACAGAGCGTTCGTCAAAGTCTATCCCAATCAGCTCTCCGCCTTCTATAGAATAGACTCGAAGCATTCGCTAGCGCTCTTCGTAGTGGACCGGCCCCCAAGGCACTCTATTAAACCTGACCACGGCCGTCCCTCGAAAGCTTTATATCAAGCCGCCTAGGCTGAGTGTGACAGACGGTCCATTGTACTCTGCCTTACATATTGAAGAATCACGAGAACGGCAGATCGGTCGAGTGCCTAAGCTAGTTAGTGTATAGCTGCACTCTGGTTTCTGTCGAAGCTTGCCGATACGAGAGTTCTACAGCACGAAAGCAAGCCTTTACAGTTGCAGAGTTCACTACTTGCTTGTGTAATTTGTCGCAGTTAAGTGATCGCCTTAGCATGTCTGGAAAGACGTGACCTAGAGTGTCTCCGGACCTCCGACAATAGAAGGGGAGGACTTTATAACATCCGGGGCGAAAGGACTCCTTAGAAGCGTCTGCTTTAACGGCTCCCGGGCTTTACAAGTAGCAATATAAGTGCATACTCTTCTATACTTCAAAAAAAACGAATAGGCTGACCATCTTACATTCAGATAAATAGGTTGCACAGATAACAGCGGTCGGTTACAAGATTTAGCAGGAATCTCCGACGCAATTCAATCTAATCAAGGTGCAAGAACGGGAATAGGGCAGAGGATGTATCTACTAATGTCTATGTTAGTCACTAGTAAGCAGTCCGAATCAGGAAGCGGAAGCAGAAACTTTAATGTCGAGGCGGAATATGGGGAATCTGTCGAAACGAAGCACAAAGGGTACCACAGAGCGCGACCCGGACAGTCGGCACGAATAACGACTTAGCCATTTTCGCGGACTCTAATACTGTTGCATGCATTGAAGAGCTCGCGCAGTACTACCAGGTAATCTAAGAGACAAAAATGAACTATCAATCGATAGAGAAAAGAAAATGGGGAGCTGCGCGTTAGAGTTTCTGAGTCATTTTGTTAAATTAGAGGCAGGCAGATTTCGAGTCTCTGCGAGTCGTAAGTTGCTCAAGAACGCTGCTCGCCGCTTTGTTTAGGAGAAAGCGGGAATTAAGATTCTTAGAGTGTCTTCAAACCGTGTTTTAGAGAGTTGTCCTATGTTATATATTTATTGTCTCGGATACAGTCTAGGAAGAGGTCACATTAGACAGCATTCTTGCCTGTCGACAATACCGCACTCCAGACTTCTCTTTAGGTCCCGAAAGCAGTCGAGGGTCAGTGTACCCTGGACATGTTAGGAAGCTCTACTGCAAGCTTGACATAGATAGCACTAGAATACGACAGTTGCGGAGCAAGTATAAGGAGATAAGGAAACGGGCGTCTATAACAGCATACTTATAAGACTAGGTGGCATAGACCCTCAGCGCTCGAATGTGGCTAGATTAAAGCTATAACGTTAAGGCTATCGCCTAAGAAGGGCAAGTGAGCAGCTAGCGTTAGCCTTATTGCTAGAGCACGCGTGCTGCCTCTCTACGCGTTGTCGACTAATCTATATACCGTCACAATAGCATCTAGAGGCCTAAGGCATACGTTAGCTAAGTCCGTATTAGCGAGTGCTTAACCGTCTAGTACATATAGTCAAGGCCTACCTGCTTCTTCGCAGTCGCAGTCGTAGAGGCAGTCGTAGTAGGCAGTCGCAGTAGGCAGTCGTAGTAAGCAGTCGCATTGGCAGTCGCAGTAGCATGTTTCTGCCGCCAAGTACTGCTAAATGAGCTCAAATCAAGCGTTACGCTATAGAGACTCTTCTAACGTAAAGAGGCTAGCAACAGGTCAGCTACTCGTGCGTGTAGTAGCGTAAAAGAGCCTCTCACTGCTGGTTAAAGCGCGGTAGACATGCTCTATTGCATTCGTCGAGACCGAGTTGCATCGTCTCTGGCACAGGTGCGGGAACATCCACTAGCGTCACGTCCGTGCACTATAGGCATATCGCTCCAATTCTATTACTCGTCGTTACTAGCTACAATTGGAATGGAAGCAGAGCAAACTGATCTTTGCCTCTGCAAACATGCATTGCTATAGACGTTAAGTCAGATTGCAGTAGTGCTGCGTACGCTATAGAGATTATTCAGGTTTCGCTGCGCTTAAGATCCGTGCACTCTAGACATGCCAGCATGCCGTCCACCGGAGAGTTCTGGTTTTGCGGATACAAAGATTCCTGAAAGAAGAGCAATTTCTGGTTGCATATCATTGAATTCGGACCTCGCATCAGAACCTCGCTCGGGGATCTTCCTTTATCACGCTACTGTGTTGGCCCTCCAGAAGGCAGTCAACAGCGGGGCCTTAGGCCGACAGGATTTGGCAGAAAATCTTTGTCTTGGACAAGATTAGCTACAAGGATCCAGAAAAGGCTGATCTTGCCAAATTTGAGGTATCAAAAGTCAGTGCCTTAGCAGACGCTTACAAAATGCTCCGATCCTTGTCCCACAGTTACCGAAATGCCTAAAGCAAGTCTTTCCGCAGCGTTAATTTTCACCTTACTAGGATACGAGGTCGTTCAGCTTGAAATACCTAAAGAGGCCAGACATTGCACGCTAGGCTTGACACACCACCTGACAAGTGCTTCTCTTAGGAAACGACATTGTTCACGCTAGTTTGTCTTAATGAAAGAAGCAATTGTGCCGACGATGCCTGCGAAGGGTGAGGTCTTTGCCGTGATTTCTGCTATGTTTCGGCATCCTCAAGACCAGTAGAACCAGTATAGGGCGACTTTCTAGAGGCATGGAATAGCCGCAGAATGTGCAATGCCGCCGACCATTGGGTTAATCGCTAAGAATAAGATTGCGTTTGCCGCCGACAAGATCATTTCTGCCGCCGATAAGGCTGCAGCTTTCGCCGGAACGCCCGCGTGTGGAAAGCCTCCCGGCAACACAAACAATGCACTGTCGGAGAGCCTAGTCTAAACTCCTAGCATGTTCATCTGCAAACCTAGACGCTAGAGCGAAGGGATGAAGATCTTATATCTGCTGGCAAGACAAGAGTAAAACAAGGCCAGAGAATGCCGAGCATGCGAGTTGCTATATAATCGGACCGGGGAGTCTCCAGACAAGACGGGAAAAGCTTGCTTCTTCGACTCTTCGCTCTAGGACAGATGCGCCGGGATTAGAGGCGGACTTGCAGCTCGCGTGCGCGCAGCGCTCCTCGAACCGCAACCTAGTAGCGTAGGAAGGGCATACTCGCTACACCGGTCAGACTATCGGTCTAGGCTTGAATCGTCTAGACTCCTCTGTAGAAATTCTGGCGCTTATAGCCTAGGAGCAGGTTCTTGCAAGTAGCGCTCACGCTACGCAGATCATTAACGACCGGGTCGCGGCTGCGATAATTTGCGTGATCCCTTATTAAATCCGAGTGGAGTCAGCTCTAACAAAGATAGGGGAAGCTCCGCTAGCCTTGAATCCGTGCACTCTAGACATATGTCCCTCTTCTATTATCCGCCTGTACGACTTGCAATTGGAAGGCACGGAGTATAGCTCAATCTAAGTCCACGCAGCCGTCCATCGACATAGAGAGAACCGGGCGGTCATCCTTCGAGCGCTATAGAGATTTTTGAATTCTGACATGGAAGAGGCTCGTGCACTCTGGACATGCTGTTGCTTTTTGCCAGGGGCCTGCAATAGAATCCAAAAGATCGTACAAGCTCGTCGTCTCTGTCCTCTAGAACACAACTCGATCATCCCGACGATCTTTTGTTCTGCTTATTTCGACCGAAGAGCCCCGGCATAGCACTACGAGCTGAGACAACACCTTCTCAATAGCTGCTTTTTGGCCTGGATCGACAGCGTTCGTGAAGAATAACGTGCGAAGACCATCGTGGTAGACTCGGAGTGTGCTTCCGAGGTACCATAGTGTCTCAAAGATGAACAGGAATACTCGCAAGAGTAAATGCGACCGAACAATTGTTATTCGCGAAGAGAACAACCCCAGTACAGCCACCGACTTAGACAAGGCCATTTCCCAGCTTGTACAGAGCATTCGAAGTGGTTCAGAAGGACGGAAGAGTAGCAAATTATGCAACGCTGTCGACTGTCGCTTCCAGTACAAAGTCGAACGCGCTTCTACGGTCGCTTGTTCGAGGTTGTGGGAACAGCCGTATTTCCGCGTTGAATCGACGCAACGATGCAGTCATTGCAGCTCGTTTAGTACTTCTGCAGAATCTCTAAAAGAATCTACCAAGACTCTACGCGTGCGTTTGCCGCCGACAAGACCGTCGCATTAGCCATAATGGCCAAGAGTCCTAGCAACAGTTGGACGGCGGTGGGTCCATGTCCAAGTTTCGAATATTCCCATCTGCAAAGCGGAAACGCCATAGCGTAGTGGGATGCCAATCGAGTATCACCTCGCGAGACAAGAGGAAGTCATACCAAGAGAGTTTCAGACAAGACGTGACCGGCTGAAAGCTTCTTCGAGACCTTCACTCCAATAGCATCATAGAAAGCAGCATTCCACACGTCTCTCTGAATCTGAAAGAACATTTCCAGTACCTCGAGGACCAGACATGGATATATTCGTTTCCAAGGATATGTCGTTGCGCGGGGCGGTTGTTAGGCTAGAGACCGATTGTTCAGTTGGTCTTCAGCTTAGACCTCGCCTGTTCTTGTTGGAATCTCTGAATAGATCAGGACTGTGAGACAGTGCAGGTCAGTCGATCCACCTTGCACTCGCAGAAGAATGCAACTATGCACAGGCCCTTTTCCTTCGAACTAGTGAAAACACTCTATTAACTTAAAGTTCTGTCTCAAAGACCTATTTAGCTGAAAAGCTCGTCTCAAGCAAAAACAGTGTAAGGCCGAGTTTTGAATTACTTTTGGCTGGCGTACAATTCTCTGAAGCCCTTGCGCGTCGAAGAGTGAAGCGCTTGTGCGAGAACCTATAGGAAAGTGAGGTTGTGTATAGTAGCGAGCCTCTCTTCTGACGTTGTAATGCGCAGGCCGTCCTCTAAATGTTGACCAACTAGACGGATGCAAAGGAAGCCCAGGAAGATTTCTAGCTAATTGGGTAAGTTGCGAGCCCAATGCTGAGAAGACTTGATCAGTATGGCTTACGTGCTCGTCAAGCGTCCGGCTGTAGATTACCACATCGTCGATATAGGCTTTTGCAAGACCCACAGATCGCCAGCTCGACGCATATCTCGACAACGGGACCAAATCTTGACAGATCTTGCCCCTTCAATATTCTTGACGCCACGTTAGCCCAGAAAAGACAATAATAGCAGCGTCCCCAATTGCTTACACGAGCAAAAGAGTGTGTAAACCTGAAAAGTTTATGTCTTGTATGTCGGTAATTTCGCAGCCTTTGCGTTATTTATTGATCGTACGCCACACTATATCGTACGCCACACGACAAAAGACTGGAAAATCGAACAGTGCAGTCGTGCGGGCGGTTTGAGTGGCAAGCCTGACATGGCGAAGCGTGTGTGAAGAGACGCCATCGAGTGTATTAAGCAAAGGAGCAGGTTCGTGTACTTGGGATGGCCGACGTCGTCACGTTGCGTTGTTTACTTCGTCCATAATGTTCTTTCTTGCTTATGGAGCTTAGGCGCAATATCCGCCTTAGGCGCCATCCAGCTAATCCTTCGGGGAACAGGCGACCACGCCTCTTCGGGCAGGGTAGCTTGCTTGCTGTGATCTTGCAACAGCCATGCAGACTTGTGCAATACCGGCTGCGAGCCTGTGTGCTATGTTTCCGTCGCTATAAATCCTGGTTTTGTACGAAGTTTGTCTCGGCGGCAACGTCTCCCGGTAGCAGCTCTTGTTCAAAGTCAGTTCCATGTGCGCTTGTGCGGACTGAGATTTGCCGCAAGAATGCTTGTCGACGAGATAAATTTGCCTGCTGAAAGAACGACGCGAAGAGTAATTGCGAGACAGGACGCTCACGGCGCCCTTGGTTCGACAAGTGCCGATTCTGTCTGACAGCAATTTCAGAAAAGATTCAGATCTTTTTGAATCTGTTGTAGGCTTAATTCGGAGAGCGCAGACTAGCTGCTGAATTATAAGCACCATGTTGTCGTCTGGTCTGAGGTCATTAGACCGAGATTGCAATGTACTCGGTGTAGCTCGGAAGGTGCCTAAGACAACGCCGAGTAAAATGGGAACCAGAGCAATATCGACTATACAAACTTAACGACGAGCTTCTTTAACTTCCGGAAAATGACGGCGGTGCTTTGCAGCGAATGATAACGCTTAGACTTCCTGTCCGACCTCTTGAAAGAATGACAAGAGCACGATAGCGCATCCCTTGATTCTCTGTGACTTCGTCACGCCTTGATCGCAAAGGCGCAGCGATCGCCGCTTGATCGCGTTGTCACCGTCTTCAGCGGCACCACAGAGCTGCGAAAAGTTTGCAAGACCTTCGAGTGTCCGGGCAATCGATATGTCCGCCAATAAGGGGAGTAGACGATAGGCAGGGAACGCAAAAGCATTAGCATCGTTGCCACTCGACAAGTTCAAGGCCAGTATTCGTAAGCATAAGGTTCGTGGTACAGCTGATTTCTCTGTTATCGGATATGTAGAGTGTAATCCGAGGTGAGTGGGGGTCAGGAAAGAGGATGCTCTTTATTGCGACAGGTGCTGCAACTTGTATAGCTTCCGGGAACGGACAGGGCCGACAAGAGCCACTGACGCCAGAGCGACTTTTCAATGCGTATAGGTCCCAGGTCGCTTCCACATTTGAGACGTACTTATCGTTCGAGATAATTCCTCATATTCTTCGATCAAGTTTTGGGAGACTTCCGTGTTCGACATGCTGCCGGCGTAGTAGCCGATCGCCCTTCCTGACGAGCACGTTTTTCGGGCCACTTAGCAGGTACTAATAGAGAGCTCGAAGCCGGTATACGTTCGAAACG
The DNA here is from genome assembly GCA_963674455.1 of Lecanosticta acicola. Lineage (NCBI taxonomy): Eukaryota > Fungi > Ascomycota > Dothideomycetes > Mycosphaerellales > Mycosphaerellaceae > Lecanosticta > Lecanosticta acicola. The sequence goes on along the minus strand of CAVMBE010000031.1, from coordinate 11,153 downwards.
GCGCTCGTAGAGGAGCATGGCAGGGAGACCCTGTCAAGAGCTCGAATAACAACGTGAGTGTAATGCGCGTTTATTCCAATCTGTCGCTTCGAGATGGAACAAAAGAGCTACTCGAACGGATATCGGTCGCACAGCTGCCACCATGAAGTAGGTAAAACATACCTCGATGCGTGAATGGAGCTATATAGAAGAAGCTAAGTGTCCGACCACGAGGAGATTAAGGCTGCATATATTCGACTCTCGACCGTGAATGGGTTGTGGGTCCGGGTCGCGTTTGCAGGACATTTCGTCCAATACCTCTTCCACAAGTTTGAGAATGTGGAAAAGATTTCAAAAAGGAGGAACCGTGCCGAAAATATTTGGAGCGACGGGCCTGTTATAGTCTGCTCACGGCAATATAACTTGACATCCGGACGGCACATAGGAGTAATGCGCATGGACGAGAAGACCACACGCATGCCCCAGCAGACGAGCAACCAGGTGTTGTTTCCAGCCCGATGAAGCATCATCTTATTGGGCTTTTGTTCGGAAAGAGGAGTCAAGCCTCCGCTGGGTCGGGCATAACTGACGGCGGTATAGACTAAGAATACGCATATTCATAGCAAAAGTCTCTCTCTCGCAACGTCGAAATAAGCAGTCATGAATTTGCAGCAATATGCACGTTGCTCAATCGTCTTCGCTGCATTCGCGCGCCCAAGCAGATAAGCAACCCGGAGTTGTTTGCAGCTCGGAAAGTATATTTCATTGGGTATTCGTTGGGGAAGAGGACATGTCAAGCTTCCGCCGGCTCGAGCATGACTGACGTCTTGTAACGCACCGGACCACTTAACATCGATGGCGCTGTCGACAACATTCTGTCTGTGCCTGCCACATGCCTGTCCAGTTGAGAGTGGCAGTCGAATGAGTTATTGGTGCCTGAAGCAAAGAGTCTACAAGATAACGATCGGCGGCAACTTTAGCACTACAATTTGTTAGACAAAGGACTCTACACACCTCACCGCATATAGTGCTCTTTATATAGTAGAACATAAAAGGAGACATATACTCTAGTAGATACCTAAGTACCTCTCTGAACCATTACATTCGTAGATGATAGTCAGGTGTGTCTATGCCCCCAGCTAATAGGAAAAGACAAAATAGAGTAATCCCACCTTACTAGCGAGGTAGCTTTAGTCTTATGTCCTATAGTTAGTAATAGTATAAATTTATAGAGGTTCTTTATCGTAGTCGGCTATATGTATACAGGGGACGTGGAGAACAATAGCGTTACTAACGTTATATCACGGAGCTGCGGTGATTTCGGGAGCTGTCCGTGGCCATAGTGGTAAGAGGACAAAAGGAGGAGGCATAACCCGGCGTAAGCAATGGAAGCGGGGATTACTAATGCTTCAGCCGAGGCGCCCGCGACGTAATTCCTTCTAAGCACGGGTCATGCCTCAGCGGAGGCATCTATACCTTACCATCGACACAACAATGGACTTCTCTTGCTATCGGGGTGCGAGCCAAGAGCTTACAGAGCTATTGGCCACCTTGCCGGCTCCTGCCGAGCAATCCATCGAAGATTTCAAGCGTACGACGAACCAAGGCCGCGAACATGTCTCACGAGAGCAAATGGAGATACTCTCCCCTCAGATCCGTGTACAAGATCATTCAATACCAGCTCGCGACGGTCAAGAGATCGAAGCAAGAAGCTACCGGTCAGCTTCGACCCCAGAAGACAAGCGTCTCCCAATGTACATCCATTTCCATGGTGGAGGCTTTCTCTTGGGCACACTGTCTTCTGAAGACGCGGCATGTGCTCGCGCCGCACTTGCAACGGATGTCGTCGTTCTGAACGTCTGTTACCGTCACACCCCAGAATGGACGTACCCAACAGCATGGCACGATTCAGAAGATGCATTCGAGTGGTCGTTTGCCAACGCTCACTTGTTCGGTGGAGACCCCAACCAAATCGTCATAGGAGGGATCTCGGCGGGCGGGCAGCTCACGGCGGCGTTAGTACAGACCAAGAAGCGTGAACACGCGCCATCGTATCGGAGCATCAAAGGGCAAGTCCTCATGATCCCGTGTCTGGCGCATCCCGATTGCTACGCGCCACAGCTGGCGCAGATGAAGAGCCCTGAGATCTCTTCCTACCGCGAGAACGAATTCGCGCCCATCCTGCCACTGAGTCGGATGCGAATGTTCTGCGGCCTGCTGTTTCCAGACGGGCCACCAAGTTTGGAGGACAGGAAGTTCAATGTCGGAAATGCCCCGCCGGATGAAGTACAAGGCCTCCCACCCGCGACATTCGGCATAGCCGGCCTGGACCCGCTGCGGGACGAAGCTATCCTGTATGCGAAGCTCTTGGCGGAGAATGGCGTGGCCACGAACGTGCATCTGTTCAAGGGCGTGCCGCATGGATTCAGGAGGTTTGGGGGCAAGTTAACCGCGAGCGCACATTGGGATCAAGTGCTGCACGATGGCATCAGGTGGGCACTAAACAATCCATCTCCGGGCGGTCTTTTCAACGTCACCGTACATGGATAAAATATGAGCGTCTTTTCCTCTGCTTCCGGGGATCCATTGTTATTTGTCTTCCCGAGAATCCTACCAAAACACTCGCGTTCCTTATGCCGAGACTTTAGACAGATAGCCAAAAATGGACCTCAGGCTGAAAGCTTTGCCGGGCATTTCCATGCGCATCGTCCTTCTCAGATCTTTACCGCCGGAAAGAAAGCATCACATTTAGCAAAGCACTGCAAGGTTCAATATCAAACCGTCGTAATTATTAACAATATGAGACACTCGCGACGCGCTTCAGAAGAACATGTCGAGACGACAGATGGCCGAGTCAAATCGTGAAGCGCGCGAGGGACAAGTAGACGAGCCCCTCTCCCGTCGGTCCCGGGCTCCCGTCGGGGCTCCCGTCGATGCTCCGATCGATGCTCCCGTTGATGCTCCCGGTGATGCTGCAACTCCGCTCCCTCGGCAATGTCGAACCTCGCGTGGCTGGACTGTGGAGTCCCCATGGAGGCCTTCCGGACTTCACTCGGACCGCCAACGACACCGTCAAGACTGTCTACACTCAACATCCCCATGCGAGCCCAAAGCTACTAGCAGTCCGTCAAGATGCCAACCAAATCATCCCTTCCGGATGTCAATGTTCCAGACCTTGACCTATGGGCTTTTCTGTTCGAGCGAAAGGATCGCAACTTTTCGGACGATCAAGGTATAGCCCATCTCATCGCGGCAGAAATTTGTGGCTGACGTCTGGCAGTGATATACCGAGCCTGCACTGGCGACAGGAAGTATACCTTTGCTGAAGTCAAACGAGCGGCGACAGCTTTCGGCGAGGGTCTGCGAGATGCGTGGGAATGGGAGAAGAACGATGTACTCAACATCTATGCGCCGAATGATGTCGATGTGGGGCCCGTGATCTTTGGGACCTTCTTCGCTGGAGGAATCGTGAGCCCTGCGAATCCGGGCTACACCCCGGAGGAACTTGCCTATCAACTGAACAATTCTGGAAGCAAAGCGATCGTAACGACAAAGGCTTTCCTTCCAGCCGCTCAAAAAGCCGCGGCAAAGGCCAACATCCCCGAATCAAGGATCATCTTGCTAGGAGAAGCAAGAGATCAATCCCGCAAATTCAAGCACTGGACCGACATCCGCAAGACGAGCCTAGAGAATCGATACCGACGTCGCAAGGCCAACCCATCGAAAGACCTGGCCTTCTTAGTCTATTCAAGCGGTACGACGGGCCTGCCGAAGGGTGTAATGCTGTCACACACGAACGTCGTCTCCGATCTTTGCTTGATCAATGGCTCAGTTGGAAACTCGTACCAATCCGGAAGAGACAAGATTCTCGGCGTGCTCCCTTTCTTTCACATATACGGCCTCACCGGACTCGTTCATCAACCGCTTCACCGTGGAATTGAATTGGTGGTAATGCCGTCCTTCGACCTTAAGCTCTTTCTCGAAAGCATACAAACGCACCGAATAACCTTCATCTACGTCGCACCTCCGGTGATAGTCCGCTTGGCCCGAGATGAAATGGTGAAAGACTATGACCTCAGCAGCGTCAAAATGATGACGTCCGGAGCAGCGCCACTCACGCGCGAGCTCGTCGATACTGTCTACAACAAGTACAAGATCAAAATCAACCAAGCCTACGGATTATCGGAAACATCTCCCATGACACATACCCAGCCCTGGGAGGAATGGTATTCTTCAGTGGGCAGCGTAGGGAAGATTTTCCCTAATATGACGGCGAAATACATGTCCGAGGACGGAACAGAAGTGCCAGCTGGAGAAGCAGGAGAGTTGTGGATGGCTGGACCAAACATCTTTCAAGGATACTGGAAGAACGAGCAGGCAACTCGAGAAGCAGTAGTCGAGGCCGACGGATTACGATATTTCAAAACGGGAGATGTCGGCTTTCAGGACGAGAAGCACAACTTCTACATTACAGATCGAGTGAAGGAGCTCATCAAATATAAGGGCTGGCAAGTGGCTCCCGCCGAACTGGAAGGGAAGCTCATGGACCATCCCCTCGTGAACGACATCGCCGTCATTGGAGTCGAAGACACAGAACAACATACCGAAGTGCCTCGCGCGTACATTGTGCACGCTGAGCGAAAAGACGCGGGCGAATCAGAAACCGGTGTGCCAAGTAAGGAGACTGCCGCAGATGCCGAGAACATCATCAAGTGGACGGCGGAGAGAGTCGCGAACCACAAGAGACTGCGCGGTGGAGTGAGATTCATCGATGAGATCCCGAAGAGCGCGAGTGGCAAGATTTTGAGACGATTATTGAAGGAGAGGGTCAAGAAAGAGAGTGGGCCGGTCAAAGCGAAGCTGTAGTTGTCGTATATAGTTGTACATATCCGTTCGCAGTCACTTCCCTGCAAGGACGACGCTCCTCTTGCTCTATCAGACCGTTCTCGCCACTCGGCCAGCGTGGCCCGCCAACTCTGTATGAGGTTGAACTTGGCTTCGCCCTCTGTCAAACAACTTGCGTCAAAGCTGTTGCCAAGCCACATGACCTGCTTCGTGTCCTTTGTCTGAGTGGAGAATTGGTCAAGTTGCCATCATCGGGATCCCCTACCGCAATTAAATTGACCCAGTAATGACTCATCTGCCGCTCAATCTCATCATCTGTCGCATTCCGGGTGACGTTCGAACAGTCCGCGTAGGCGATTTTGTTAGACGGATACCACAGTTCCGCGCAGTGCTAAGCACCAGCGGCTGTTTTGGCTCCATATTTGAAGCCACAGAGATACTACCTGCGTGGAAAGGTCACCACTGCCGCCCTCAAACCTTTCCCCAAATATCCGAACGTAGACCGTGTACTCTTCCGTCCCAGCAGGACTGCTGACATTGCTCGACAGTACCCAAACGTAGGATGTCTAGCAGTCGTCACTTTAACTCGTTTCCCCCTCAATTGGAGATGCCCAAATCAGAGTAGACTGCGGCCCAAACCCCGTAGCGTCTCTCATACCTAACGATGATTCAGGCGTCTGAGGAGCTTTCCATCGGAGATTGCCGATAGAAGGCGCGGCGCAGGGGGTGCCTTTGTAGACGGCGATGCCAGAGCGGATATGCGAGAGTGCCTTAAACGAAACGAATCCACCAGTCGTGTTGACTTCAGGGCCAGCAATGTCGCAGAGCGACGAATGGGAAGCCTTTGCGGCGCTCGTCGAAGGACGAAGGAAGACATCTTGAGATGAGTGAAGATCTTGGTGCTCAGAGACACTCGAGAGCCTGGCCATGACGGTTTGGTAGGTTTTTTGTGGAAACCCATCGTCGTGATCCGTGGCCGCGCCATCGGACATGGAGTGCCCCTACCACAGACCAAGTGTCCAGCACGTGAAGGGGTCGCTGTCCGTACCGCTGACATTCAGCGCTGATGATCCGCTCTTCATCTTGATGAGCCTCGTCCGGATGCTCAGCCAGACCAGACGGGTTTTCATGCCGCACCAGAACCCGATTTTGTTGGAGCAAGTACGTCTCGGCACGTTCGCCTGGGTTACCCTACGGATATGAATTGCGCAGTCACATACGTAGAAATTGGAACAACACCGTAAAAAATGATCGTGACGTATCTCGTATTCAAAGTGAGGTCCGAAGTACGATCATTCTTGGAAAAGTCGGCCAGAGGTGAATGCTTTGTATCCACGATCAGCGTTTGTCAGTAGTGTCGGCTGTGACCAAACTCGACAGGCGCTCCTTATTCCGAGTAATCCCTCTACTACGATCTTGTGCCTGAGTCTTCCGCCTTCTCCACGTAAGAGCGATTCAGCCAGCTCATCAAACTGCCTGCAGAACAAACGGAATCCCTCTCAGCATTTCCGCAAGTGACATCTTGCGACTCCCGTCGAAGTCCCTCGCTTCTTCCCAGCCTGTCATGCTCTCCGACTGCGACCAAGGGCACCATAGCCACCCTTCCGTGAGCGCAGACGAATGGGAACGTACAGTGGCTCAACTTCTCCACCAGGTCTTGACACTGCTCGATAGGAAGAGGGTCGTTGAACATTATCGCGCTCCGACACGAACGAGAATGAAGCATATTCTTGAGCCCAGCTGGCAGTAGAGGAAGCAGCGAAAGCCATGAAGAGCTCTCCGGGAGGGATAGGATAGATCGTTTTGTTCCATCAGCCAGCTCCCACACCTCGGTACGCATTAGTTCGATGCAGAGCGCAGGGAAGTTGGCACAGCGCTCAGCGATGACTGATGGAAGGAAACGAACAATCAGGCGGCGAGCGGTCTTCGAGCCCTCCACAGAAGAACTCGTCAGGTCGTAGACGATGCCCCAGGCAAGGAAATGTCTTCTGTATTGCTGGAAGAGGCCGTACTCCTGCGCCGAGATTTCGAAGACAACAGATCGGCCTTTAGCTGTGTTTGTTGCAAGGCAGGTCGTTGCAATGCTAGTGTTCCCTTTGGAGTCTTGAATGCACAATTGATCAAACAGCGACTCGAGGATGACTCGCTCGGAAGCAGCATGTTGATCGATCAAAATGAGGATTTCGCCACGAGCTGGCAAGTCGGGTATCTTGCAGAGGACGAACTTTTGATCCACCTGCCCGACAGTCTTTGCATGCTTCAAAGCTGCTTTTGACAGCTTAATTTCGGTGCTGGATGGAATACCGGCTCGAAGTTGTGTATGCAAACGAACTATGCCGTCCTCGTCTACTTCAAGGACACCTGGGCCTTCTGCTGATGCCATAGGGATTGGTTCTTCGACCTGGGCGGCAAACACGGGATTCTTCCATTCTCTCAGAAAGCCTTGAAGCCACTTCTCCTGAGCTGGCTGCTGCACATTTTCATCAGCACCAAGAGCTTTGCGTCTATCCAGACTCAACGGCTTGCCAGCAGACGAAAGAGATATATCTATGCCAGCGCGGCTCCTCGAGGTTCTGCTCAGATCAGACATATCTCTTTGCTCGGACGTGAAAGGGAGTACAACTCCAGTGCGGCAATTTACTCTGTACATCTGTCCATTGACAGGATCGGTCCAAGACATCACTCCATCTTCGCCAGATCCTTGGGCAGTGGTACGAGAATCGGCAGATATGTCCTGTGTCGTCTCTGCTGCCAGCATTTCGACATCATCGAGACTACCAAAATCTTCGCTTGGAAGCGCCGCGTCATTTGTTCGTGACTGTTTCTCAAACGGATCTGATACTGAGCGGCGCGTGAGGTCTGCGCAAGAGGCTAGAATTGTGTCCCAGGAATGCGACTCTGCGGCATGTGGGATATTAGGCACATCTCCTTTCAGCAGCGTGTCTTGCTCTCCTGGTAGTGACTCAGCTGGCTTGCGTATGGTTGTGGTACCGGTGGCTGTCTGTTTTTCCGCTGATATCGGCGTTTGCGTTGTTCTGGTAGGTTGACGATGATTCCCGCCGCGGATTCTGCTTAGTCTCAGCAAATCTTGTTCTGGTCCCACTGTTACGACCGCTCTCGATGCAGGTCGGCTGGATGAATGCAGAGAAGCTCCTCGATCCTGAAGTCCCATCGCATCCGCATCATGTTCATCTTCAGCTTGCTCTGCTGGGTAATTCTCAGCTGCACGAGCACGCGAGACTCCCGGCGGCGACTTCGTTGTTGAAGAATTGTATGATCTTGCCACCGGCGTGATTTGCTTGTTGTTCAACGTCCTGCTGCGTTTGCTGGGTCTGAAGTGGTTGCGCTCAAGCCAGGCGACTGAAGCCGCCTCTAAAACATCGGTAATTGTATTCAAAGACCTGTCATTCAGTCTGTCGAGCTTGGAAGACACTTGGCCGACGCTTTTCAGTTGCAGCTGTAAACAGAACATCGGATAGCGATCAAGACTCTTGCGCGAGGTGAGTCCTGTCATGGGGTGACTTCCTTTGAGACGTGGCGAATCTTCGAAGCTCCTCTCCTCACTCATACCAAAGCTACTGTTGTAGAATGCCTTGTTCACCACCTCGTACAGCTCATTTTGTCCTGCATGAGCACCGCAAGGTGACACACCCAAAGCTATGAACTGGCACTGCTTGCTGGGAACAGGGTCAAGGCAGACCAATCCTTTCAGAGACACTGCGGATGTGGACGCCGATAAAGGAATCCAACGGGACGATGAAGGTGGAGTCGCAAGACCGGATTGGACTAATACCGGAAGAGTGTCACGCACATCATACTTTGGCGCAGAACTTCCGAGTTGGTTGAGGTTTCTCCTGGTAAGGGACGAGAACGCAGAAGACTGAGCTGAGACATACATTGAGTGAGAACTGTCGTCCGTCTCTCGCAATCGCACAGAGCAGGGCTGAGGCCAAGCTAGAAGGAGAGCGACGATACCGTGTTTGAGTTCATTCCAGGACTTCTCGCCATCGACGCCATTCAATGAAGTGATGGCTCGCTGTTTGACACGGACAGGCATATTTCCAAATAAGTCTCTGACGGTGACATTTGTGCCGCAATTCGAGGTTCTGAAATCATCGATGTCTCGGGCTTGACGAGCAAGGACTTTTCCCTGGTGAATGGTCAGAGACCCCGAGTCCGTGCTGTTCGTATACGTCGACGTGATGGTCAGCATTGACATAGCAGAAAGCTCGGAAAGGAAAGTGCCAGTGGAGCCGTGCGTTTCACCGGCCTTGCTCGCCGAATTCCCAGTTGGCGCTCGCTTGGAAGTGCAATACATGCGGCAGAGACCGCCATTCTCGGAGAACTCTCCCGCAGGGATCCCAGCGCCATTGTCGTCGACAGTACATCCACCACGTTTCCAATCGACGGTGATTTCGACTTTAGTAGCCCCACCATCCAGACTATTCTCCAGTAAGGACCAGATGACGCCTTGAAGAGAGGTGATGTGTTTGGAGGAGTGTATTTGAGATATGGCTTTCGCGGAAAGCGGTTGAATCCTGGGCTGCGCCATTCCAGAGTCTCTCCTGCGCAGTCTGTCGCTTACGGTGGTACTCTCTTCTTCTTCTTCGTTCGAGGTAGCTGTAGGTGTTCGTCCAGCATGTTGTTCGCTCTGTTTTGTGGCGAGACGCGGGCAAGAAGCCACGGTCAAGAATCCCAAACGACTTGACAAGGACAAGATGATTAGACAAGTAAGTATTGATGCTTTTGCCGGTTGTCCCTGATCAGGTGCCGAACGTCGAAGATGGAGAAAGGTTGAAGGAAGTAGCGCGGCTCTTCCCCGAGCCACCTTACGTCATCAATCGCATGAGGTAACTCAGGCCCCGTCTACTTCGGAGGGATTCTGCGAGTTCCAGGTTATCGCACGGTCCTTTTCTGCATAATTAAATAAGTTAGCGAATATCCCCTACCTATCTATTTTATAATCCGCTCCTCTTATAGGTCCTTAGATTATAGGTTTTTTACTATATAGTAGACCTAAATAGGTAGCTATAGGTAATAACCTAAGAACCTACTTTTCTAAGGGTTTTCAGGTTATCGTATAGACTAGTTCGTCTCGACTTCGCGTCTCTTTTACTACCTCTTATATATATATATATATAAGAGCTCTAGCTAGTAGTATTTACTAGAAACTATAGACTAACTCGCCTTACTCTTACTCGTAATTGCTAGCGTATCGATTATAGCCGTTTAGCCTATTATTCGTAGGCTAAACAACCGAGAGAAAAGATAGAGTTCTTCTAGTCGAAGAGAGATTTAAATAGAGCCGAATCGAGCGTAAAAGGAGGTATATAAGTACCTTTATAGAACTAAGCGATACTATTATAATAAGACGCGAATAAAGTAGTCGGTACTAATAGCCTTTATAAAAGAGCTAGTCGATAAGGGCGAATTAAATATAGATAGTAAGAATAAGATACCTATCGACAAGTAGGTATTAATCTTCTTAGATTTTATCGCTTAGAATAAGTCGATTCGAGCGCTCTATAGCGACTATTCGTACGTAAACCGGACACTATAAAGGATAATAAAAGATATTAGTAAGGTAGTATATTATTTATCGAGCGTATATATTAAGCTACTAGAGCCTTATAAGGTCTATAAAAAGCTCGCTAACGATAGCCGTTACTAGCTATTCTGTAGTACTATTAGAGTACTAGATAGTATCTATATCTATATAGCTATTACTAAGTAAGAGTAGAGTACCTAGCGCTATCGTAAAGGCTTTTTACTTAGAACGTAATAGTAGCGTACGACTTCGACTATCGATTCTAGTATATTCTTATCGAATTCGAAGGCTCTACGATAGATAGTATAGTATTAAGGAAGGTATTCTATAATAGCTTTTACGTACTAAAAGGCTACTATTACCTAGCCGATAGCGGCTACTTATACCGAGATAAGCGTCTACTTATACTATATTAAAAGACAAGGTATTACCTTCGAGAGTAGGCTATAGCTAGTAGGCGTCCGGATACGCTAGAAGAGCTCTTTAATCTACGGTATACGTAGCTACGTAACTATATCGAGCGGATCTTTAGTAATATAAAGAAGTACTTTCGAATCGTAGCGGAAGAGCTATACGTTACGGAACCGTATACGTAATCGCCCCTAACTACGTAATCGCCTAGCCGCCCGCTAGCTACCCGCTAGCTACCCGCTAATCCTACTACGCCGGCTACTCGTCTAGCGAGTAGCTAGGGGCGGCGGTTAGGGCTACTACGGGGCGGCTACTTCCCGATCGGGAAATAGCTAGAGACAAAGTTCTTCTTCGTAAAAAATACTATATT